>VWZI01001184.1:442787-515659 GCA_013396835.1 Psilopogon haemacephalus
CCGTCGGGGGGAAGAAAGGAGAGGGCGGTAGCAGGAGCCAGACCAGCCCGCCGGGACGGCGCTGGCGTGTGGGGCGGTGCCCGCTACTATCTGCCTCGGGGAGAGACGAGACGAACGGCAACCGGCCCCAACTGGACCTAAATATCTCTTCTCCTTAATTTTATTTTTTTCCCCCCTCCTCTCTTTTAATTCCCCGTAACGACCCTCTCGCAGCCCTGCCGCTCCTTCGGCTGTCCCTGCCCCGGGGGTGTGGCTGTCCCCATGCCCTCTCCCGCACCCCGCCAATCCGGCGCAGGGTAGCGGTTCGAACGCTGCCCGCCCACGCTCCCCGCGGCGGGAACGCGGCGCCTTTATCTGACCCCCGCTCAAGACGGGGTCCAGACTCGCGCACCCGCCCCTCTCGTCTTCCCGAGGTGGGGATGACAGGTTTGACCTTGGGGTGCGTCTCCCCTTCCCGGGGAGTCAGGGGCACGAAGCGCTGAGGGAGGTGGGTGTCTGGGGAAGCCACGCACGGTAGAGGAGCCCCTTCCTTCTCTGGATGTTTCTTTTGCCTCGCGATAAAGGCACGCATAGAGATCTCGCCCACGAACATCAGTGCTGTGACTCGAAGATAGTAGTTGCATCCGGATATAGCAGCTCTCCAGTGCGCAGAGCGTTTCTCGTGCTTTAACGTTCTCATTTTGCCTCCTCTGTGTAAGGTAACAAATTCCCAGTGCATTCCATACACAGCTGAATACTTGCGTGTTTAAACAGTAAGTTATAAGTACAACTGGGCTGCTTTCAGGCCATGCAATGAAAATTACTTGTACTCGCCTGTCTGTACTGATGCATAATAAAATTGAAGGATGATCAAACTTTTAATATGTTTAGTCCTTTTTATATAAAAAAAGTATTTCTATAAATTGAATTTTAAGGGCGATGTTAATGACAGTAAATGCTTAGCAGTGTCTTTGTTGTATCTGATTACATTTGGTTTGTTCTTGCTGATCTGTCCTTCGTGAACCCCGAAGGCCCCAAGAGGAATCAAGTTTCCCTTGAGTGTACTGCTGCTGCAAAACTCAAGATGAATTTTGTTTGAAAAAGCAGCTTCAAATGGAGTTCACATTTTGTAAGAGTCAACCTGTTTAGTGTTCAGAGGCAGTGATGTATATCACCTCCCTTAGATAGGGGCAGCAAAAAGACACTTACTTTGCTGCTCTTGTTCGCTTCTGCTATGTAAATGCAATGATCAATCTAGTCCTAAGCAGCAGTTCTTCACTATTTCAATATCAGAGGTACTAGATAGTAATATAAGCTGTATTTTAATGATAGCACTAGAATTTTTGATGCAGATAATGTGGCATTAACAGCTGCTTCTCTCGAGTCTTTCAGTTACAACTTTTAAGATGAAACAGAGCAACTACTAAAATCCACTGCTGCTCTAGGAGACTGTTGCTGGCTGTAGTTAGTAGGTACCTTTTTATTTTTCCAAATGTCACTGAACTATAGTGTTTGCTTGGCTCTGGACATATGTGGAACAGAATACAGTTGCTGTGCTTCAGGAAATATGTAAATAAATTGCATATAACTAATGTGTACGTCCAGTTAGCTTTTGGAACTTAATTGCTGTGCAATTTTCATTCATTTTGAGTCACAGTACTCTTGTGTAATGCTGCTTTTGCTCTCAGGTAAGTTGTGTAATAGTGAGCTTCTATAATTGGGAGCTTGAGAACACTTTTTAAGTGAGCTGTGTCTTGAGCATTACTGATAGGTACCTGACTGTAAATAAATGCCAAGGTAACTTCTTATCTATGCAGAGTAATATCCAAGTAATGTGTGCTTCATAAACATTAACCTCCTTCCACAGGAAATCAGGCTAGCTCAGGGGTCTGTTCTCAATGCAGGATAATTGATTTGAGGGTTTTTCTAAAAAAATCCCAATGTGATCTCTGAATGTAAGGTGTCTAGTGACCTTTTAAAGCTGCCATAGGGAGGTCCTGTGCTTCTGGTGTAAAGAGAAATGGGAATGATTTTGCTTTCACTATCCCCACAGGTTTGCAATATGCAGTATAGCTAACAACCTGGCAGTTTAGTAACAGCAGCTGTTTTGGGGAAAGCATATTTCCATGGGTTTTGAGAGTGCCACTGAAAGAAGAAAAAAGTATGGCAAGACTGCCATTTCCACTGTCACTGTAAAGCTGGAGAGACCATCTTACCAGCTCTTCTTTTTAAACAAAATGTTGTAGTTTACATAAGGAAATTAATGCTGATTTTTTTGCTGGTTATACTTTTCTTGGAGAATTCTGGTATTTTGGCTTCTAATGTCTAGGCAGGAGAGGAAAATGAAACTTTAACTTAGTTTGCTGTTCTAAGTTAATGAGTTTAGTTTTCTTTTTTTCCCAGCCAAAATGATTGTAATAGAAATCAGACAATTTGTAGATGTGCTGTTACTAAATGGCATTCTTCCCAAGGGGTGTGGCATTCTCTTTGCATTAAATGCTGCTGCAGGACTCCAGCTGTGTGCAGTGACTCTGCATTGTAGGTAAAAAGTTAGGTCTCCGCTCTCTGGAGAAAGATGTGCTGCTGGTGTGCTACAGGTTCTGATCTGTTGGAACAAATACTCGAGCATCTCGAGAACACTGCACAGAGTGGCTTTGGGTTTAGATCATCCAGAAATCAACACTTCAGCTGTGGAAACTGTTAGTATTTCAGATGGTACTCATCCTATTATGTAGTACTCAGGACCCCAATTAATGTATGTTGCTACATGGTAGAGTGTCATTTACACTATGAAGTTGGCAAAATCTGAGTTACGAGATGTATAACTTTGAAATTGGTTGCCTGTGAAATACTACTTTGTGTGAATTAAAGCCTTGGAATGATTTAAATTTAAAAAACCAAACCGGTTTGAGGTTCCAGTTCAGTTTGTAGGCTTTATCTGTACATATAAATGTATTTGAAAGCTTGGGATGTTCCATATTTTTAGTATGCTGCTGCTGAGTTCTCATTGACATTGGTGTCTGATTTGAGGTTAATGAAGTGTGTTCGTGAAGGAGGGGAGATGCTTTTATGTAAGCAATACCCTCCCCTACTGTGAGGTTGCTTCCTTACTCTGGTTTTATACCATAAATTCACAGAACTTCCACGCTTGATAGAAAATGCTGAAGCCATGTGATGCAAGAAGCTGCAGGAATGACCAAGTGATTATTAGTCTTTGATGGATTTCTGTGTTTTTTAAGAACCGAATGCTGCCCTAATAGACTCTAGGGAATAAAAAGCTCTTAGCTGAGCTCTTCCATCTTGAGAGAGTTAGTATCTTTACTAGAGAAGATTCTAGAGGTGGATCATAGCAGAGATTGTGGGGAGGAATGTTATGAGGATGTCATTGGAGCTGATTCCCATGCATTTTCCTTCTGTAGATTGTCTCTAGTTGTATTAGACCAGACAGAGCAGTGTCTTTTGGGAATTTGTGTTCCTGAGCTGTAGGGGAAAGGAATTTTGGAGATAAAGCTAATTGACTATTCTAAGAACCTACATTTGAAAGTAAGTTCTTTTCTACTCTAGCAGTTAGAATTCATATAAATTCTTTTTTAGATTTGGAAAAATATGCATCTGTTGGACGGTTCAGTGCCTAAACCAGCAGAGTGATGTAAATCTTGGTGACTACTAATTGTATTTGGTTGCAAACATTCTGATGCCTGTCAAGCAGAGTGAATATGCAGATTTATAAAGAAATGGTTAATGTGTGTTAAGGACAAGTTCACATCCACCCCGAAGTACACATCCTTGGAACTCTAGTGACTTTTAACACAGTATGCTTAGAGTTACAGTTTTCATCCCAGTTCCTTTGAGTTTTGCAAAAGTAGAACAATTTTAATTGGCTGCAAGTCTGATAGGTTTTATTGCCTAAATTAAGACAGCAAGTGAAATAGGCCATAATACTCTTTTAGCAGTGCTGTCTCTATCTTATGTCTTTGTAGTAGGAGTTTGGAGTTGATCATGGATTTTTTTTTTTTCCTATTTCTATGCAGTTTCTATCAAGTTTTGTCATTGAAATTTCCCTGCAGGTAGAGGAATCAGGGTAACTTTTGTATTGCTACAGTTGCGTAAGTACTCACTACCTGATTGATAGATACTGTGAAAACACTAATTACATTTGTACTATGCAGAGCTTAATCCTAAGGATGAAAGAAAGTAGCAGGGAAAGGAAATGCAAGAGCCGCGCCAGTTACCAGTGTCTGTGCTGTGCTCTGGAAGCACAGAACGGGTATTTTGGATACATTTAAATTCATCACTAAGTGTGTAGTCTGAATATTTATAGCAGACTTCCTAAAAGACTGAGCCTTCCTTCTGTCAGTGCTTCTGCGTGACACAAGCATGACTCACTTCTGTTGAGTGAGTGCTTTGCAAAGGCTTCCAGGTACCAGTTGTACTGCGGCAGAACTGTGAGGCTCTTGCGCTTTTTAAGTGTTGCCTGCAGAAACCGTTTCAAACATCAAACACTGGAAATGGAGTCCTGTCTAGAAATAACTGTGGGAGCTCTGAATTTTGCACTTAATGATGGAAGTATTGAGGGAAATTTGCACTTTCTTTAAATTCGATCTCTGTATTTTCAGGTAACTGAGCTGAATGAGCCTCTCTCAAATGAGGATAGAAACCTGCTGTCCGTAGCCTACAAGAATGTAGTAGGAGCAAGACGATCTTCCTGGCGTGTCATCAGCAGCATAGAGCAGAAGACTATGGCAGATGGGAATGAGAAGAAGCTGGAGAAGGTTAAAGCCTATAGGGAGAAGATAGAAAAGGAGCTCGAGACAGTCTGCAATGATGTTTTGTCTCTTCTAGATAAATACTTGATCAAGAACTGCAATGACTTCCAGTATGAGAGCAAGGTCTTTTATCTGAAAATGAAGGGGGATTACTACCGCTATTTGGCAGAAGTTGCTGCTGGGGAGAAGAAGAACAGTGTTGTGGAAGCCTCAGAAGCTGCCTATAAGGAGGCTTTTGAAATCAGCAAAGAGCACATGCAGCCCACTCACCCAATTAGGCTCGGGCTGGCACTCAATTTCTCCGTGTTCTACTATGAAATCCAGAATGCTCCTGAGCAGGCCTGCCTTTTAGCCAAACAAGCCTTCGACGATGCCATAGCAGAGCTGGACACACTAAACGAGGATTCCTACAAGGACTCCACTCTCATCATGCAGTTACTTCGAGATAACCTCACTCTGTGGACGAGCGATCAGCAAGATGAAGAAGCAGGAGAGGGCAATAATTAAAAAGCTTTCCTCTGATCCCTCTTTCATCCATTCACCATCCCCATCACCACCAATATTTCCTTGCCACAGTCACACTAAATATCTAGTGCTAAGCATATCTGTATTGTACAGCTGTTCAGATCTGCTGTCCACTTTATCAAGAAGCAGTTTCAGATCAGTCTTCATGGGCGTTGATGGATGGATTGATTGGTTTATTAGCCCTATTTATCTTAGTTGCACTTGAGCAGTGCAGAAAGATGCATAGTAAGCGAGGCGTTTTTAGTTTGCCTATTGATTGGAAAAATTGGGAAAGAATAGTGGCAAGCAATTGAAGAGAGATTCCAGTTGAATTTTTTTTCCATTTGGACGGAGCTGACAGTTCTGTTAAGCAGTACATTTTGTGCATGCGAAGTAAATTAGCCACCCCAGTTTTCTTTCAGTCAGTGGAAACAGTTCAGCTGATGTGAAATGACAGCTCTGTTCATCAGTTTACAATAAACTGTTTGAAATGTGAGGTTTCAGTAGCAATTTGGGTTTTTTGCCTCTAACTTATGTGCACAGTTTCTTTCAATGCAGTGCATCTACCTAAGAGTTTTGATACTTGTAACCTTTTGCAGTTGTTTTGAAGATCCATGGATTTATTTTTTGTAAACTCTTTGGCTGTTTTGTTGTCTGTGTATTCTGACAACACTATGTCAATATTAGCCCATGTGAAGATGGATGACTGAGATGCCAGACTTCTAAATTAAATGTTTTGGAATTAAATGAATAAAATAAACTGCTGCTTCGGGGGTGTTATCTCTATGTAAGCTGTCCTGTCTTTTGTTCAGAGCAGACACTGAGTCACCTAACACGTCACTGATGGGTTAAGAGTTTAATGAGTTTGTCACGTGCTAAACAGACTCAGAAAAAAAACAAACCCCAACCCTAGAACGTGATGCCTCTCATCTGTATGAGTTTCATATCTACCTGCTTCCAACAGAAGCAGTATTGGTTTTTAAGGAATGCCTCTGTATTTTAGCCATCTGAAATGTCCCCAAGCTGATTGGTTTTGTTCTTCTTTTCTCCCTAGAGTTAGTGCCGCGTGTGTGCACATTGGTTTCGTGCACGTTTCACTAGTGGTGTTACACAAGCAGGAAAAGTTAGCTGTTATGTGTTGCTGTATCCAGACTGCTACTGGCACCTGAGCTAGCTCAAAGGTCATGTAAGTTCTCATTTATCTAAATCTGTTCTTCTTAGATTTGTGCAATAAGTATTACTAGTCTGAATACCCAGGACAACTGCGTGCACATTTTAAAAGCAGCAGCACTGGTTATTGTTAAGTATCTAGAGAAACAGGTTTTTTTTTTAGTAGTAGATTTGTGTGTATTAATATGTTCTATCATATGGCTCATTCTAGCTATTACACCAGTAAAGTTAGTGACAATTGAAAGACTAGTGCAACATCTGAAAAGGATGAAAATACAGATCCTTGATGTTGTGCTGCTGTATAATCTTGAGGTCCTTTTCCCAAAGTAGCTTAAAGCATGTACTTTACATAAATTACTTACTGGCTGCTAAGGCCTTTTCTGCAAGACACCTTTTCTTATTGGCTCCTGTCTTGTTAAGTAGTCTACAAGTCCCTATATTCAGTTTCCTTTTTTGCAAGTAAACCTTGCAGGAATCTTCTGGTTACTAAAAGCCGTTTGGGCTTTACCTGTCTCCTAGACTCTTACAGAGTTCCCATTCATTCCTCTCCAGTTACCTACCCCATGGAACCAAAGTAAAACTTGGCACTAGGGCTGCCTCTGTGTTATAACATTCTGGCAATCACTAGGTTTGTTTTCTTCCCGTTCATAGAAGCATCACAATCTTAACATAAAAGCTAAAGAATCCATTCTCATTTAAGTTCTGTCTTGCACAGATCCTTTGCCACAATCACCAGCGTTGTGTAGTCTGCGAGGGAGTCAACAGGTCTGGACTAGGCAGTGGAAGATCAGTTACTGACCCAGTGCAAAGATCCAAAATGGAGAGCAAAGGTATTTGGTAGAATGCTGCAGTTCTTGAGTGCTTTCGTAATTCCTGGAGGTAAAGTTTCTAAATACCCCAATCAGGTGGTGGTGATTGCCTGTACTGCCTTTCATATGGGTATCTCTCTGCTGGCTATCAGAAAATGAGAGACTCTTGAAATGGCTTACAGATTCAGTTGCCCGCGGGGTGGGCTTCCCCTGATAGAGCCTTAAGTATCACTAGATTAGAAGATGGCTACCTTTTAGGAAGCTCTCTGAATACTTGCAGCTCCTTCATCACCTCTTGAGGAATCCCTATTATGTCACACATCCTCTGATTGAGTGATGGCATTCTGTTTGTGAGGTGATGGAGAGAGAGGAGTGCTAACTGGGGGGCGTCTGAAGGTGAGCAGTACTTCAGAACCACCTGGGCTTTGCACCAGCTGCCAGCATCTAAGAGCCTAAGTAGATGTGGCTGGAAAGCAGCGGCTGCTCTCCGAGGGTTTCATACCTTGTGCTAGGATCTGGGAGTAGTGACAGCTTCCTAATTGTATTTCCTGACATAAAGCTCAGAAAAATGCCATCAAATGTGACAGTAAACTGTCAGATGTAGACAGCTTAGTGTGAGGTGCTCCTTGCGAAGTAGAATTTGGCCAACAGGCAAAGATTCTCTCAAGTTTCTGGACTAAGCTCACACTGAAATATGCAAGAGTTTAAATTTATGAGGAGCAGCTGGCAAGTTGTTTTCCCGTATGTAGCACCAGGTGTTGTGCTGGGCCACCTGTGGATTCAAGATTATTCCGGCCACATCTCAGTATACCTGAATGATGATGAAGTTCTTTGGAGGACAATAAGGCTAACGGCAGGTAAGTGAAATTGCTTCCTGTAACTGCACAGGGTCACAGTCCCAGGAGGAGTTCTGGCTTCATAAATGAGACTGGGGACCGTACTTGGGTGTGTCCTTATTTTTTGTCCTGGGTTAACCCAGCCTGCTCTGACAGGCTGCTATTCCCCACAGATGGGAGGGAAAGTAACAGGCAACCCAAGTCTGGGTTGGGATAAAGAAAGTGTTTGCCTGGCAGTGCTGCAATGCACAATGACCTGAGCCTGTGTGCAGAGAGGTGCGGCAAAAGGCAGCAGCAGAAGCCAGTGACCTCCCCCAACTCATGGCCCAACCCCGAGATCCTGAAAGGGGAAGCAGCAAGGGGCACAGGAAGCCTCCCCTGTCACCACATGAACTGCAGGAGCCGTGCTCTCTGCTGCAGCCAGCGCTTGCCTTGTGAAGCTGGCATGAGGGCAGCACGGCATTGAACATTTTAGCCAGATGAAGCATTGTCATTTTGTTAGATGTTTGTCTGTAATCCCCAGAGAGCATTAGAGCAGAACACTGTGAGTGTTCCAGCAGTGAGTATGTGTTTATGGATGTAATTCTGAAGAAATCACTCATGCACAATTAGGTGCCTCAGTTAGTGTGAGCCAGTTCCACGTAATTTGATAATGTGATCGATTCCACTTCAGGATTTAATCTATTAGTAGCTGAACTCTTCCAGCTCTGACAAATCATCTGGTTTAGCAAGTCCAAGGGGAAGAAACAGATCAAGGCTCCTTGTCCACTTGACTCCTAAAAACCTAGTTCTATCTGCACTAAGTGCATATACAGTCTGTGAAATTTGGAGAACTCCATCCTAACTTGAACATCTGAGGAACAGCCTTTATTCAGTTTTCTCAAGCAGAAAGAAGCAATTGCAGTCAAGCAATTGATTTCTTTCCCAAGCACATAACACACACATTGGAAGGAAGCAGCAATTGTAGGGGGTTGGCAAGAAAGCGTTTTGCTAACAGACTTTCTGACTGTTGCTGTTTCCTCAGCATCACAAAAGAACATCTGACTCTTGCAGAGGGCAGAGACCAGCCAATGTGTGTAGTAACACAGGAATTGAGCAACTGGTTTCCCTGCTGAGTGAAGTGGAGAATGTTCTCCCAGCAGTGAGAAACTTGTATTTGGCCCCTGTCTTTATGAGAAATCACAGAACCCCCCAGATGCGGGGTGGGTATTTGGAAATCAGTCCTGATGCCTTCGGCGAGATACCTGCCCAGGGGAGCCTGAGAGTTCAGCTGTTAGGACTTGCAGGCATCACTGAGCAAGACTTGTGTGTGTGTTGCGGAGGTGTGTGCCCATCCTGGGATGATCCTGCGCCTGGGCACCATCTGCAGAGGCTTTCCATCTCCATGGCAACTGGAGTCCTGCTGGAGCCACCCTCTCTGTTCCTGTCTCTGCATCCCAGATCCAGAGAAAGAAGCAGAAGGTGAAAGCTGGCATTTGGCAGGGAATGGCACTGTTCCCTCCAAGTGTTTGTTGGCTGGCCACTGCCTTGGGTCAGTGTGCATGTCCTTAAAGGGCAGGAACACCTCTCCTTGTTCCTTTTGCTACCTCAGGTTTTTTAAGGACTGCTATTTGCCACTTCTGGAATGAGCCCTGTTTGGACTCTCTGGGCTGTAAAATGGTATGGAGGGGTTGAGAAGCTGAGATATTTACTGTCATCAGTATCAGCATTGTTAAGAGCTGAGAGTGCCATGATACTCCTGATTCACTCTCCTGGCTTGCACAGCTGAGATGTCCTTGCATTGGGACCAGCCCTGCACTTCTCTTTTGTGCGTTAATCATGGTCTGCTTTGTGTGCAGCAATGCAATGAGCATCATCAATTACAGATAGTGGGAATTGTTTAATACCAAACAAATGCTTCACGTTGCAAGTTGTTCTGAGCCACTGGGCTGGAGAGCAACCTCTGAAAGCTCACTTCTAAAATTTCAGTGATTTGTGTTAAGGCTGATTTGGGAAATACCAAGGAGAAAACATTTCATTTTACCAGAAGTTGTAAGACTTCATAACAGAATTTTAGCATTGCTGCCTGTTGCAGCACAAGCTGCATTTTGATGTCAGATTTGATATTGCTAAGGAAAAAAGGTGCAAGTTCCATAAACTGCTCATCTAAATTTCATCTTGAAGGTTCTGTTTGTTCTTGTTTGACAGCTGACCTTCATTTCACTGAAGAGGAAAGCTGAAATCCCAGTGGTGGGAGTAGTTCTTTCCATTAAATGTTTCCCATCCTTCCTGCCATCTGTTGGGTGCTTGCTTGTCATGCCTGGGCCTTCATTTATTTCAGTGATGAAAATGTTTGATAATATACAGTGCAAGTAGAGCTGACCCCGTGCTTGGCAGAGCAATTATTCTAAAGCAGGCATGTTGATAGAAATATCATTACAGATAAACTCTCCCATGTTGTGAGTAAAGCTACCATTTAATCTGCAATATTCTGTCATTTGGTGATTTGCCCTGTAAGCTTTGAGTGTGCTCTGGGGGCCTCAGAAGAGGTGTGGAAATTGCAGAAGTTACAGTAAATTTTCCCCTGACACTTCCCTGGGAGTGCAGAAGTCAGCAACTGGGGGAGCAGCCAGCGGTAGTTTGTGATAAGTCACTTCTGACTAGGCTAAGAGTGGACACAATTAACTTACATTGAGCTCAGTAGAGCCTGGCATTGGCTGAGCTTGGTGGGGCAGTTAGTTGTGTTTAAAACAACTGCTTACTGTGGTTAGCAAATAGATGCATGTGTGGGCTGTGTGTGCATGTGTTGTGGTAATTCTGCCAGGAATTCTGCTGGATCCAGAGGTCAGGAGTGCCTTCAGAACCACTAATGGGCCCGATCTCTGGGTAAGGTATGAATAATTCATCCTGTCATCCTAGTGAAATCATAGTGATAGCTTGGTGCTAATGAGCAGGTGGATGGGCTGATACAAAGTCAAGAATACCCAGGAGATGCTCATTTAGCAGATCTTCTAATTGCTGCTGCTGATTTCTCTGTTCTGCTCTTGTGATTTATTTCTTATTCAGTAGAAACAAGCCTTCCTTTGGGGTCTGTTCTCTCCCTTACTCTAATGGTTGTAATTCAAAAAGTCAGTTACTTTTTTAGTGTTCAGCTGGCCTGAGAGCTGAAGCATTTGGTAGCTTTTGAGAAAGCAGTTTGCAAGGTATTGTTGTTATGTCTTTTTGTGTTACTCTGTCCACACTGGTGAGCTGTATTTTACCTCTGGGTTTTATTGTCTTGTAACAGCCAGAGCAGGATTTGTCTTATTTTTATGTTGAGGTACTGGAATGTGTCCAGAGAAGGGTGACAAAGTTGATGAGGAGCCTGGAGCACAGCTCTATGAGAAGAGACTGAGGGAGCTGGGGTTGCTTAGCCTGGAGAGGAGACTCAGGGATAACCTCATTGCTGTCTACAACTACATGAAGGGAGGCTGTAGCCAGGTGTAGCTGTAGCTCTTCTCCCAGGCAATCAGCAAAAGAATGAGGAGAGACAGTCTCAAGTTGTGCCAGGAAAGGTATAGGCTGGATGTTAGGAGGAAGTTCTGCACAGAGAGAGTGATTGGCATTGGAATGGGCTGCCCAAGGAGGAGGTGGAGTCATCGTCCCTGGAGATGTTCAAGAAAAGCCTGGGTGGGGCACTTAGTGCCATGGTCTAGTTGATTGGATAGGGCTGGGTGCTAGGTTGGACTGGATGAGCTTGGAGGTCTCTTCCAACCTGGTTCGGTTCGGTTCTATTCTATTCTATTCTATTCTATTCTATTCTATTCTATTCTATTCTATTCTATTCTACTCTACTCTACTCTACTCTACTCTACTCTACTCTACTCTACTCTACTCTACTCTACTCTACTCTACTCTACTCTACTCTGCTCTGTTCCATTCTGTCCTATCCTATAGGATCCTATTCTATTCTACTGAGTGCAGAGCAGCTGTGTGTGCTATTGTAAAGTATGGCACTGGCTCTGGTAGTGAAGTCAGTAGATGTTTGTGCATATCCTTTGTGACTTAATGGAATACAGTTTCAAACAGCTCATGTTTGGGGTGTTTTTCCTTTTATTACTTGTCCATTATTCATTGTCACTCCCTTTGTCTCTTTTAAGTCAACTTGCAGCATGTCATTTTCTTCTCTTACTGTTGGCATGTATCATCAAGGGCATTTATTAGAAGTCAGACTGAGGGCCATTATCACTTCACCTTGCATTTTGCCACCATTTCTTAGAAATTCTGGGGTTTTTTTAAAACGTAAGAATGCAGCCTGAACCACAGCTTCATTAATGCGGAGGTTTCAGTCTCATAGCTCAGCCTGTAAAAAACCCACAAACCAAAGCATTCCTCCCCTCCACCTATTTCACACTTGTTTTCTTCTCTACAAGTCTTTTTTCCATCATTTTGTGTTGCCTCTTCTGAGATTTCTTTCCCCACTCTCCCTGCAGAAGTTGGTGTTGTGTGGGTAGCTGGTGGGTACGCCCTCAGGACTGTGTGAGCATGCCCAGCTCAGCCTGGGTTCTGTGGACATGTGCACAGCAGCTGTGCTGTGAGAGCCTTTGTCATTAGAGGAGGAAGGGCATGAGGGCTGAGCCTGCAGCCTGATGCTGGCCTTGCTTTATGTCTCTCTCTCTGGTGTTTGTCTTTCTGCTCATCAACACCAGGAGCTGTTTTTTTCTCTCTTTCCTCTCCTCCTCCCCTTTTCCTGTTTGTCTCCCTCAGCCACCACATCCTTCCTAGCACTGCTTATCATGGAGATTTTTCTTCTGTCTCTCTCCATGCTCACTCTGCTGTGCATGATTAAGCACCTGGAACGTGTCCAGCCCAAAGACTGCAGAGTTTTGCAATGAGACTCCTGTGGTGTTTTCTGCAGTAAGGCTGCCACTTGCAATGCACTGCAAAGGAGTCAGTGCTTGTCTGTAGATTGTGAAGGTGCTTGGTGCTGGTTGTGAAATGCAGTCTTGCTGTCTGAGCAGCGGCAACAGTCAGCATGGAGTCTTGTAGTGGAAAATGTGGCAGTGCCACGAACTGTGTGAAATCTTTGTCCAGAAAACGAGGGTCTGTCTGTCTGCTGAAAGGTACACACTGCTGAAGGGACTGACCTCGAACAGTCTGCTTCTTGTGGTTCAGCCTGAAACAAAAGTTGCTTCCACTGCTATGCTCAAATTAGGAAGACTTCTAAACTTCATATGGGTTGAAATTTGGGTCTAAATCGAGCCACCGATGTTCGTCTTCCCTTCAGCTGTACCACAGGAGTCACTTTGGTAGGTGTCACAGCTACCACTGTACATTGCTTAATTGCTGTGTTACAACCACAGCTGCCACACTTGTTTCTACATTAACTCCTTCTAAAATGAATGGTGCAGGGCAATTATTGTGCTAATTAAATTAAATTAAGGTTTTACTTAGGATAGAAAAACCTGTGTGATAGACTTGGAAGGTTGTGCTAAGCTTTTAGGCTGCCAGCTGTCCTCAGAAGGCTCTGCTTTCTGTGACTCTCCCTTTCACTGGGCTGTGTGCACCAGTAAAGCTCCATGTATCAATAGTGACAGCCTTGCCTTGCCTTGCCAGGAAGCTTTTGCCCAGGAGCTCTGAATCCATTAGCATAAAGCTGATAGTAACTGTCCACTGCCTGAAACTATCTGGAATTAAAAGACAATTGAATTCACAGAAGATACTCATCTCCAGCAAATCCAAACGTTTGAGAGTATAATAGAATTGGAAGAAGAGCTAGAAAATTAAGGGACACTCTGCTTCCATCTTCATGGGAGTCTGAAGGAAGCTTTCAATTAATTGAAAACACATTTTCATTTCTCATATGGCCAGGTTCCTGTTATCTTCCAGAACAGGATGAAAAGGCCAAAGGAATCTTCACAAGCCCTGTCCAGGCATGACAGTCACATCTGCTTGTTGGCATTGCTGTGGCAGCCCCTGAGCAGCTGGACAGTCAGAGAATGGCAATGTTGCACAAAGCACTTGGTCTATACAGTGTGACTTCACTTGGTGTCTCTGCAGATTTTGGACACTTTCTCATGGGTTGTCAGAAGTCTCTGCCCTAAATCAGCGTTTAAGCCGTGCCTAAGCTTCACGTGACTGTGCATGCTGTAGTTAGCATCTCTGCCCTAAATGATGTGCCATCAAAGTAGAGCATGGAACTTTTATATAGAGAGATCTCTATATAAACAAGTAATAAATGAAATGTCTCAGAATCTTTTATCCCTTCTGCACTTTTCCCAGTCTCCTATCTGTCCATCTATTCCTTTGGCTCACCTCTATCCTTCTCAGAATGCTGATCCTTTTAACTCCATTATCTTTTATCCTGCTCTTCCCTGAGTTCTCTTTTGTCTTCCCTGACCTATCTTCCCACTGAAAATACTTTTTTTCCTGGCCTCATGGAGCATCACCATGGTGACCACATGATGTCACTGCACCGGGAATAGTTGCCCAGGAAACCACATGATGTCATTGCACTGGAGACAGTTGCCATGGTTACTGAGTTGGCTGAGGTAACTGGGAAAAAAGAGGTTGTCATCTGACCGGTGGCAGGAAATGTTCCCATTAATGGGAATAAAGAAGAGACTTTTATTTATTTATGTTTTGGTGTTCCAGGGAGGGCTGCCTGTGATTCAAAGACCCCGTTTCTTTCTCTGCTAGAATGTGCTCCACCTGGGCTGCTTTGCATTGCTCTCTGTGATCTTGCTCACCTGTTTCTGCTGTTGAAGGCTATGATGAAGCCACAGTGAAGTGGAGAAGAGCTGCAGTGTGCTGTTGTTCCTGGTAAATGGCTTCCCACCTTCTGTAGCTGTTTGATTTTTCCTGTTAGGTTCCTGTTGTTTGTGTGCTGAATAGCCAAGCCCAGCTGCTATCCCAGCAGGTGTCAGAGATGCAGAGCAGTGACTGACCCATGCCTGAGCTTGCTTCAGCTGCACCAGGCTCTGTGTGTCTGGAACTCGTTTTCCACTTCTTCACTGCTTTCTCAGTCTCGACTTCATCCTTGCTGAAATAGACCTGTTTTGTTTTAATAATTCCAGGACTTTCAAGGAATGTCTAATGTGAAAGGTGAAAGCAGAGGTTAAATAAAGACACAGCAATTAAGACCAAGACAGGTATGCAAGCAGAAGTTTGTTAGCCTTTCCTGAGCACATGGGACCAGGCGCAAGCCTGTGTGTGCAGCTGATTGTGATTGGTGTGAGGATCTGGGAGTGGAAACAGTGGCCAGAACTCTATCTAACCAATCTCTGTTTGATGTGCAGGTGAGTAGCTCTGGCAATTTGTGTATCTATACAAACATTGAAATCCAGGGCTCCTGAGAAATTTGGGGTAGGGTGACAGGGAGGTAGCATCTCAGGTTTGCAGAAATGGGTAGAAATTTGAGAAGAGAGAGGGCAGCTTCACTGAGTGGAGAAAAGAATTTCCAGACTTTTTTTTTTTTTTTTTTTGTGTGTGTTTGGGGTGAAGGAATGAAAACCTTCCATCAGAGTTTTATTTTAGATTCCCTTCATCACACTTTTCAGATACTATTTGTATGACTTTATTTGTTTGGCGTACTGCACAAAGTGGTTTCAGGTGCCATGGTAGCTGTGAAAGGAATTGTACCTCACATCTGCACCTAGGTGAGACTCCAGGAAACAGCAGTGAAAAGAGATCAGTTGGCAAGGAAACAGAACAGCTAGTGGAGGTGGACAGCAGCAGCCAGTCAGTGTTGAGGGGTTCCTGACAGTGAGGTGAGAGGTGTGAGTGTCACTGGCTGGCGTGTGAAGTCTTGCATTC
Source organism: Psilopogon haemacephalus (assembly GCA_013396835.1). Classification (NCBI taxonomy): domain Eukaryota; kingdom Metazoa; phylum Chordata; class Aves; order Piciformes; family Megalaimidae; genus Psilopogon; species Psilopogon haemacephalus. The sequence goes on from VWZI01001184.1 coordinate 458,625, forward strand.
GTGTTTGCTCTAGCTGCAGTGGTGCTGTTTGTTCTTTGCCTCCACCTAGGGCACTTGCATCACTGCAGAGCAGGTGTCAGTAACCACACAGATTGCCTGGGCTCTGCAACAATCTCACAGTTAGCAGTGTGGGGGACTGCTGCAGCTCTGCTTGAAGGGATACTGGATCCTGCTGTTAAGGACCACTGGTGCTGCTTTTCCTGTTAACACAGCTGCAGAGTGCCCCCCCCACCCCGAGTTTGGGGTTGCTTTCTTTCAGCTCCAGGCCTGGCAGCCTGGGATTATTGTATTTATGTGTATGTTAAACATTTGCATTTGGATCACATCTGTTGGTAAATGATGAGAACGAAAAGAAGCTGGACTGTGTTTTTTTAACAGACATTCAAAGTCAAACTTGATGAAACCCTGAGCAACCTGATCTAATTAAAGAAGTCCCTGCTCACTGCAGGGAGCTTGAACAAGATAATCTTCAAGGGTCCCTTCCAACCAGATGCATTCTGTGATTCCAGCTGTCAGGAAGCTGTGGGGGAGCTTATGGGATCTGCAGTCAGATTCTACTGCCCCAGATCTTTCACCACTTCAGGTTGTTGTGCACACTTAACAGCAATACTGGAGGTCTCGAACTGATCATAAATCATAGGTTTGTTTTCCACCAGGCTCAGCCACTTTGTGTTATCTGCAGAGTAAAATGCTGTGTGGCAGGGAAGCAGCAGGCAGTGCTGCAGTACAGGCAGCGCTAGGGAAGCTCGGCTTTTGCTGCCTGATGCTTCCATCTGCTGGGGACCTCTGTACTTGCAGTGTGCACTCTGCTGTGCTCAGAGATCCAGTCTTGTTAACCCCCCAGTGATGCCTTGGCTATGAATTGCATTAAAAACGGCCTCTCTGTGATGTTTAAGCAGCTAACACAAAATGTTCGTACCTGCTCTATACCTTTACACCTGAGAGGTCTGTGATTGTTTTATCTAAAAGACAGGACAGCATCTATAGACAGCTTCCTAGGGGAACATTCCATGACTTGTCACCCACAGCTGTGTTTCCAGCAAGAGACTTCAGAGGCTGTGGGGCTGTTTCTTTGGACGTTACAAGCAAAAGGCTGGGGCAGAGATCCAGTGGGACGTGGTATGTGTTAAGGTTGGCAAATTTCACCATGCTGCGGCACAGCAGGGTCTTTGCTCTCGCTCCCTATGCATCACTGGAGGGAAGCACTGCTGTGATTGCTTCTGATTTGGGGTGCTTTGGAATGAAAGGAAAAGTTTACAAATGAGAACCCCTAAAATTTGCAGAGCACAAAGAAAATTTGTTTCATGTTATCAGAGCACTGTGGGACTTGATGCGGTGGCACTAAAATAAAGACGAGGTGTTTATATTAGATGAGCACTGTAAGTTTGTGTGTGAAATAAATGACAAAGCACATCTGACACTTATAAGCCTGTATTTTAGATTAGATGTACTAAAGGAATTATTTTAGAGGAATTTAAACAAACCATATATATTTTTTTCTGTAGTATAATCCTATATGAAGATAACCTACCTGGCTGTGTTTCTTTTAATTTCACTTTAGTTTTGAGAGACGTTTATCTATATTGGTATCAATCAACATTACTTAGCACAGTGCCTTTATAAAAAGGCCATCAGATTGGAGCACCTTGCCCCTACCTGCCTGCAGTCTCTGCATTTTTGTGCCCTTTGGGATCGTTATTGCAGTGAGATAAATATCTTCAGATGTGCACATGTAAGCTTGGCATGCTCTGCACGCTGGCCTTCCGTAGCTAACTGCAGGATGTGTCACCTTCGGGATTTGATGTCACTGTTAAGCTCCTTGGTATATCTGTGCTTGATGAGGTGCTTCCTGGTGTGAGGCTTTTGCTTAATTACACAGTGACCACGCCAAGTGCTCTTGGGTTTGAGGCAGGGAGATGGGGTGATGTTCAGAATGCAGAGCACAGGGGCAGGAGCCCTGCAGCCCATGGCCAGAAAAGTAACTGTGCCTTACCTCAGCAGCCATCAGAAGTTACCTTTGAGTAGGATTAGCTGAGCTGCAGTTTGGGCAATTATGTGGAGCCTGGAGGCAAACCTTAGGCATTCCTCCTTTTCCTTGTGGGGTTCCTTCATTTGCAGGAGCAGCAATATCTGAAGGTGCCACTGGCCAAGTCATTTAATAAAAATTCTTTTCTTGGGTTTAAAGAAACCCCAGAGGCCATCACCTTATATATGCAAATGAGAGTGGAAGGAGTGCTGCTCTCTGGCAGTGCAGGAGCACATTCCACTGCTGATGTGCCTGCTTTCCTCCTGGCTGTCTTCATGGCTTCCATACCAAGCAGAGCCTGGGCAGGCTGCAGCTCATACGTGCAGATTTGTGCACCTTTGAACTGAGCTGGAGCTTATTTGCTGTCACTGCTCGTGTTCTTGCTGATAGCATTCTCAGAAAGTTAGTAACAAGTACTTAATCAGATGCCAACTTTGAAATCTCACTAGGAATCTGCTTCAAGTAGTCTCAGCTGCCTCATATATGATGTTGCTGTGGCTTTGGACAATGCCATATCTCAAGGAAATGATGTTTTTGTGTGTTCTTCACCTTCTAGGACTGCAAACATAGTGATGTTGGGATGTGTTGATTGTAAATTTGCACCAGATTTTAGAACCAATTCCCTAACAGATGGGGAATGGAAATACAAACAATTGTTGCCCCACAGTTGCCTGTGACCAGATTCATAAAGCTGATGACAGATTTTTCATTGGATAAAGTCTCTCCATCTTGTGTGAGCGCAAGTCTGTAAGACTGCATCAGTGTGTCCTTCCTCATGGCTGTCGATTGTAGAGCTCCCCTTAGCGCTGGGGATTTCGTTTGGTTGCTTTCCACAGCAGTCTAGAGAGCACCTGCAGAAGGAGCCTGTCTCAGGGCACAGTGCAGCAGCTCATTGGCACCTTTTGTTTCTCTCTGCTGTCCCTCACTCACAAGCAGACTCTGCAGCACAGCAGTCTCTGTAAGCTGAGTGTTAAACTGCCCTTAACTTCCCCTCAGTTAGTAGGTCTTGTTAGTGTGTGTCTGAAGCTACGAGTGGGTGTGCAGAATGCAGACCCCAGATTTTCACTCCACAGAGCTCTCTTTGCCCTTAGTTTCGGTGCCTGCTTTGCCTGAGCTCCTGCATTAATGCTGTGAGGTGCTCAGCGAGCATGTGGCTGAGCTCTTTACTGGCCACATCAGGTGCTATGGGAAAGTATACAAACAAGTTAATTACCTGGCACTCTGTGGTGCAGCTTCATGTTCCACTCCCTTTGGCCTGTTGCTGGTTTTGTGATGCTATAAAGACTGGAGTTCGTAAAGATTTATGTGAAGTTAATGACTTTATTTTCAGGGATATGATGGGGAAAAGAAATAAAACCAAATGTGGCTTTGTGTTCCCTACGGGGACAGCCTGAGGCAGTTGGGACTGTTCAGCCTGGAGAAGAGAATGCTCTAGGGAGACCTTAGAGCATCCTTTCAGTACCTGTAGAAGGGGCTACAGGAATGCTGGGGAGGGACTTTTGACCAGAGTTTGGAGTGACAGGACAAGGGGCAATGGATTGAATCCTGACTAGAGCAGATTTAGACTGGAGATTAGGAAGAAATTCTTTACAATGAGGGTGGAGACGCACTGGAACAGGTTGTCCAGAGAGGCTGTGGATGTCTCCTCCCTGGAGGTGTTCAAGGCCAGGCTGGATGAGACCTTGAGCAATCTGGACTAGTGGGAGGTGTCTCTGCCTGTGGCAGGGAGTTGGAACTGGATGATTGTTAAGGTCCCTTCCAACACAAACCATTCTATGAATCTACGCAACAGAAATGTTAGAGGCACTTAAGAGTGGCACTTGAATGTTCTCTGTTGGCTTCAGTCCTAAGAGTCCCCCTCTTTTGAAATAACCCAGACTAGGCTCAGCTGGCTGGAAGTTAAGGACTAAAGCTTTATATTTACAGCTTTGCACATTATACAAGCAGATATTTACAATATATTACAGATATTTACAGACATATACAGTAAAAAGGCAATATAGAAACACCACACTCCTCCCAGAGATCAGAGTCCCCAAGAGGGGTTCCCAACCACCCTTCCACCTTTCCCCCTCCCAACCAATCTTATTCCAGTATCTGTCTTACGTGCCAGGTAAGTGAGGAAGATTGGCCAGGGGGAGATAGAAGCAGGAAAGGATTTGTTGGGTTACACAGATCCAGCTAGAAGGCAGGGAGAGAGATCAGCAGCCAGAGTGACCTAAACAGCTCTGCCTTATCTGTGTTTGGGTTCTTACTTTTATACTGTTAGCAAACCTGTGAGTGGAGTAGACATAATTTTGTTTTCCTTTATCAGCCTATAATCTATTTTTTTAATTAAAATCATCCAGATTGCCTCAAACCAGCACAGATATCTTCCTGTACTCTTCTGAAGGTTTCACAGAGCGTGCTGAAGTTGTGGAAGAGGCTGCAACCTCTCCCTTCTAGCAAGTGCTTCTGCACAAAAGTACCAAACAAACTAAGCAGCACAGGTTTTATGCAAGGTTTGTGCAGGAGAAACCAGAGTGCAGCCTTACTGCTGAGTTTAATTCCTGCAATATCATCCTGCTTTTTTAAAAAAGTGGATAACCAGGAAGTAAATGCAATTAGACTGAAGTCAAATAAGTGAGGATAGTCTGCTTTGAATAAGGGCTGATCACTGACTTGGTCACTGTGAGTCTTACAGGTGCTAGAAGTGGGAGCCTGTGGTTTGAGCAGGACTAGGGAAGGCTCTTGCTCCTCTTGCTCCTCGCTTTGTCAAAGATTAGCTCCCTTCTCCTGAAGACATCATGTTTTGGAAACCTTGTCAGCTGGGGTCTCTGGCATGGTGCTGTACACAGCTCATATGCAAACCTGGTTAAAAGGCCTCTGCTGTGTGGTTGCCAAGGAGACATAAGCCATTAAGCCCTAGAAGCATCATTCAGGAGAACCAAATGCTAGCCATTAACATCTACTCTCTTCATTAGTGTCATGAAGCCTACACACAGCAACCTTGCAGTCTCCTGGCTAATGGAAAATGGTGCAACTGGGGAAGGGAGAGGTGAAGCAGGGAGCTGCCATTCTGAGCTCTCAGTAAGGCCAGGGCAACCAGCCTGCAGGACTGGGTATGTTTCCTTCTCTGGTGTTGATAATCCTCCTGTTTACCTTGCTCCTGTTACTGTGTGCTATGGGTCACTTTAAAGGCAAGCCTTTGCCAGGCAAAGACCAGGCCTGGGTTTGCCAAGAGGAATAGAAAAATTAAAATTAAGAGTGGAGAAAGGGAATGGGGCAGTATTTTCTGGGGGTGTGAGTTTTAATGTTGCACTAATTTTGAAGGTGACTTTTCTGATTTGTATTCCATTAGAATTAGTTAGGTCACAGTGAGTTCAACACAAGATGTAGTTACAGAGAGCATGGGGTTTAATTTTGTCTTTTGGGCAGTCTCAGTTTGCTCTTAAAATTGAGCAGCTGTTTTCTTCCTCCTCATCCTTCTCTTTCTGGTAATTACATTGGGTTTATTACTTTTTTAATCCTAATACTGCAAAGAGCCTGAAAACTTCTTGTGGGGAATCCACTGCAGCTGCACAGCCACTCCCTGCCAAGTTTGCACTGTGCTTGTATTGTAGGAGATATTTCTTGCAGAAACCAAGGAGGCAGTGAGCCTGGCTCAGTTTGTGACTGGGCTGAACAGCTGCCACTCCTGAGTGCTGTCCAGGAAGGATCCCAAGGGTGGGGATATCATCATCATCATCAGTGCCTTGTGGCCACCCTCGTTCATCTTTGTTCAAAAAGTCAAAGGGAAATCCAAGTCATTGTTGCCCTTAGTTCTCAGCTGGCCCACTAGTTCTAAACTGTCCTTGCTGTGTTTGAGAGAATGAATGCTGCTGCCTGGAGAAAAAAGGGCTGGTTTCAGTATGGTGAGGCTAATGAAATACTGGGATACGTAGCCCCAGGCTCCAAGTCATCCACCAACACTTCAGTATAGTAAATCAGTGGTAGTTAATTGGTGAGGTTCATTGTCAGCTTTGCTCAGACTTGTTCAGGCCCCATACCTGCAACTTAGAAGAAGGTCTCTATAAGACCAGAGCAAATGGTGCTTGGGAGCTTCCAGGCTTTGCCCCCACAGCCCTGATGCAGTTTCTGTACAGAGAAGCCTCTGTGCTGAATTTCACAAGGATCTTGTTGGCCCATTCCTGTTGTGGATGCTTCCTCCATGGAGGTGTACAGGGCCAGGCTGGATGAGGACTTGGGCAACCAAGTCTAGCTGAGAGGCATCCCTGCCCATGGCAAGGAGGTTGGAGCAGGTGATTTTTGAGGTCCTTGATCTCCAGTGTATGAATTGATCCTTGCATTTGATACCATCTCTGCACTCCATGAAGTACATTCTGAACTATTGCCGAGGTCATGCTCTTGATGAAGTTATTAAAGACTGTGCCACTAGCAGTTGCAGCCTGGCACAGCTCAGGAATGTGAACATCATCTCACAGCTCTGCAGATCTGATCTCTTATCAAGGTCCAGGACATAGATGAAGATATTAAAGAGTATTGAACCTGATAGAACTTGTAATCAGCTATCACTCAAGCTTCAAGTCATTGACCTTTGAGCCTGATGCTGCAGCCAGTTTTTTACCCACCTTTTAGGCTCACTGATCCTGTCCACACCTCAGCAGTTTGGCTGGGCTGATGCCATGGATGTGATGTCCCAAGCCCACAGTCAGGTGGCTCACTGTAGAACCAAGGTTTCACTGGCAAGATTTGCCCTTGGTGAATCTGCAGCAGCTGTTCCCAGTCACCCTTTTTTTGTCATTTGTGTGCCTGGAAATTAGTTCTGGGAGGCTTTGTTCCTCTTCAAATAAGGAAAATGTTTTACAGGAACAGCAGCAATTTGGCCAAAGACTTAGAAAAGTCTACCTTGGTATCCTGAGAGGGAACCCCCTCGTGTAAGTGTGACCTGTGGTGAGGCTGGGTCACCAGCAGCTCACCTGCTGTGGCTCAGGCACCTGCATATGTTCTTACAGTTCTGCACATCAGGTGCAGGATTGGTGCTAGCTCTTAGCACAGGCTTCAAAGGGATGTCCTCAAAGGTGCCATGCACTGATGTTAACCTGTTTTCCTCTAGAAGGGGAGAAATCAGGACATGTGATATGGAGTTACATAATAACATGGAGTTAGCTTCTTCCAGGCTCAGTGACAAGGCTGCTGTGAGGACACTTGTGCCTCATGAGTGCCACTGTGCCTTTTGTGACCTTCCGTTCAAACAGGTTGCAGACTGTAGCAAACAGCAGCCTGAGAGTGCCTAGCAGCTGGGCTGCAAGCTGCTAGGGCTGCAAGCTGCTCTCCCTTTCAGGACTAGCACAGAGCAGCAGGCAGCCACCCTGCATTCCCTTGTGTTCCCTGGGAACACAAGTTCCTGGGGAGGTACTCCAGGTGCAGAAGGCAGCACTGCAGGATTGATGTTCAAGTGTACAGGCACCACAATGGCAGCAGGGTTTTGGGGTCACTGAGTGGGGAGTCCAGTGCTCGCTTGGCAAAGCAGCAACCAGCATGGAGCAGGCACTGAGCAGTGAGAAGGGAAGCTTTGGGGCCTGGCAGTGCAGGCAGTTTGGGACTTCAAACCTGCTGACACAGTCTGGGAGGTGACAGCAGCCATGTGGATGCACAAGTGTCTTTGCGTAGCTGTAGGGAGTTGCTTTACCCTTTTCACCTGTGACAGTGAAAGTTGTCCCCATCCTGTCTAACCAGTATATCTTGATGGGTTTTATTTAACAACGATTCGCTCATAAGAGTCACCTCAGTTCTGACATGGTCTGAGGCACCCTGTGTTCAGAGCCACGAGTCTGGGAAGTGAAGTGAGTCTCCTGTCTGCTATTGTCAGTCTCTTAAGGAATCATTAACAAGTGGTAAAATAATATCTGCTGTTAATCGCTTTAGTGTCCTGGGATGGTACAAGAACAATCAGTGCTCCCTACCCCTTGCGATCTGGGAGAGGAAGGTACATTTTGGGTCCTCTTTCAGGCAAGCAGGGCAGAATGGCTCTGTGTGTTCTGTCCTGTAGGAACACCTGATGCCGATCTGCAGGAAATCTCTGAGGGTTTCCGAAGTGGCAATGTAGTGTCAGAAAGAAGTGTTTCTAGATGTGGAAAGAATTCCAAGGAGTTGGAGTTTTCCAGCAATCACTCCTCTTTGTTCACACAGGTTCTCTGCCCCCTGACTACCAAAGGGCTGCAGCTGTGTAGCCATGGCCATGGCTTTTATTGGTGGGTGCACTGGTCGCTTGCTCTCTGAAGTATTCAGATCAAATTTTATCTGTGAGCACAAATGGGAACAGACTGTAATTGTCCCTCTGGGCTACACCCAGAGTGTCCTGGAATGCGAATCTCCCATCCTATCAGTGATCTTTGCATGATGTTCCCAAAACATTTGCACTTCTTTTGCATGAGCTTAAGGGAGGATGATTGCCGAGTTTGAGGAGCTGGAAGAGATTTCTGCTATTCTGGGACTAATCTCTGGGAGTAGATTGTGAGTTTGTAGGGCAGCGTTATGCAGTCTCTCTGCATGTCATCTCTTTGGATGGCAATGGAAGCTACCTTCTTCTTATCTGAGGTGACTTCAGTGCTCTGTGATGTACACAGGCAGGTCTCACAGTGCTCGGTACGGTGCCAGTGAGCAATGGCCTGATGATAGGAACCAGCACTGAAAAATATGTCCCAAATTTCACACACCCTTCTTAAACATAGTCTGCTACACTTTGCAGCTGCACCTGAATCATGACAGCTGTCCTCCTGAAGTATTGTGAAAGTAAAGGCTAATTGAAAGCTAAGCACTGTCTTGCTGTAAGCAGGTGCAGAGAACCTGTCATCAGTGCATAGCTTTCCTGCCAGTTACCACCCAGCTCACATTGGCCATCCTCCCTGGGTCCAAGGCTGCTGAAAGCCTGACCCACAGCTCCCTTTTTCTGATAGTTAGCACATGTGGCTCTGACATCCTGCATGAGTGCAGCAAGGGTGTGGGGGAAAAGCAGAAGTTTAAGTGATGGAAGAAGCAGAACTTCTGAATAAGCTGAATTTAGTTCTGAGCCGCTCATAGAATCATTTTGGTTGGCAAAGACCTTTAAGGTCACCAATCACTCTGCGTATCCTGTGCAGGTCGTTCTAGGGCCTGAGCTTTCTGGCAGTTACAGGCTGTCAGAGACTATCCCAGCCCAAAGGACTCTCTTCTTTCAGTGATATTACTTGAAAAAGTGATGCTCTGTCTTGCTGCTAACAGCATTCTTCATTAGACTGTTATTGATTTCCTGCTCCTAATTGCTAGCAATGTCCTTCTCTGGCTCTAAAGAAGGCTGGAGATGCTGAATCCCCATTGAACCAACATGACAACGTATAGGAATTTCTTTGGGGAGGGCTGGCAGGAAAGGGAGAAGCATTCCAGTTGTTCTGCCCTCCTTTCAGTATTATCTTGGACATGGATGTGTCATGTTTCCATTTAACACTTCTGAACCGAATGCTTTGGTGTGTGATACTAAAGGTGTCTTCTGAATTTCGGCTACAGGTTGTGCAGTGAATTGCTGAATGAAGAATACTCCTGCAGTGACTGGGTTTGGTAGAAGCCTCACTTGGTAAGCAAATCTTGGAGCAAGAGCCTGGCAGCATTAAAGAGAAAGAAGGAAGGGTACAACGCTGGCTTTTTAGTGCCCTCGTGCCAACCCCGGGACGGCAGGTTCGGGAATGCAGAGGTTGCTCCAGGAGGTTTTGTCCCTGAAGAATATTTCTTCTGCTGGAGCATCCGTGAGTGCCTATCACCTTCATCCTCCCTGTTCACTGCATTTCGAGCGGTTTGGGGAATTCTTGCTGGTCCAGTCAGGCAGGCTTGCTGCCGGCTGGAGTTAGCAGATAACAAACCCTGTGGCTTTTGAAGCCATTCTTGAGCGGTACATTCTCAGGTGGTAATGAGCCTCAGCGGTCCCTCTAACAAAGCAAGCACCGGCGCGATAACATTCAGCATGCTAATGTCCACTTGACTCCTGCCCCTGCTTTGAGCACCCTTTGCAACCAGCAGCGCTCAGCACCCCTTGGAACGTGTTGTCACAAACATCGGCAGCCTGCCTCCCTGCCGCGGGGGTTAGCAGTCCCAGACCCGGGAGAGCCGATCCCTTCTAGCAGGAGTCACACGTTTGGAGGAGTTTCCTTGCTGTAGAGGCCATCGTGTTTAGTTACTAGTTTGGCTCCTTGCCTCACAACATAAGGAAACAAATTTCAGAGCACCTGCAGAGACCAGCAGGGGTTTTCGACCTGCTGGTGTCATCCAACACTTACCAAACCAGGGAAGCCACCAGCTTATCCCCAGCACAAATCCCAGAAACACTCACGCCCCTCCGTGTGTCATTCTCCTGACTCCCACTGACCTTCTGAGGTACAGGGAAGTCCCCACACAAATCCTCCCCTCACGTGTGCCACAGACTGGGACAGCAGAGACCTGCTGATTTCCCTTCTATCTACACCACAAAGTTTAGATCTTTTTCCCTTTCCAGTAATTCCTCTCCTATGAATTTAACTTTTTAGTTTCTAACAGTTTTATAATTCTTCTGTGACTTATTCCTCTAGTTAGATCCAAGTTTACTCAGGTAAGCAAGGCTGTACAAAGAGAAAAGACTTGTGGTACCACACAGAAGGTTTGGTGCTAAATGATCCCCCTGTGTCCTACTCTAACTGCCATCATTTTTTATTGAGACCCCTCAGGGAGGCTTTGCTGAGAGACTCTGAGTTTATATTTTATCTCCTTACAACCAGAATCTCTTTTCTCAGTCAGTTCATACTATGCAGCTAGGAAACCAGCAAAGGAAGAGAGAGACTCTCCTAAGGTAGTGTACAGCCTTCTGCAAGCTAAGGAACTGCTCCTTTTTTGTCTCCTTTTGTCCTTTATCAGTTGCATAAAGGATCCCATGTGTGAAATAGCATTTGTGCAGAGCATCCCAAACCCAAATCTGCTTGCTGAGGAATGTCAGAGAAACCAGGAGAGAAGCTGGTCTGTGGGAGGTGGTTTGCATAGTAATGCAACTTTGTCTTTGTAGTTGCTTTGGTTTATCATTCGCTATCTTCAGGAGCAGTCACTTACAAGTTAAAAGAAAGGCAGCGAGGAATAGAATTCTCCCATTTTCCGACGAGAGCAGAGCCAGGACAGCTTCTCTGCCTGTGCCCCACACTGTCAGCCCTTGCACTTCTATGACTGGGGATGCAAACCCATGTCAGGATTCTCTTGGGTCAGTTATCTGGTGTGCGACTTTGGACAAGTTACTCACCCATTGTCGGCTTTGTCTGTTCCTGATAGGACAAATGCCACCACACTTGATGCAGGGGGCAGCAATCATCACAGCCATCATGCTATGCCATTTAGGCTAAGTGTTTTGATCATTCCTGTTAAAGTCTGTCTTACTTAAACGAATTGGGCTGGCTCACAGGAAAGAGAAGAGAGAGTGCCCCAATATATGAAGTTATTTGTCATTTTCTCTAGTACTGAAGCCCCACTCTTGCCTGTGCAGACCTGAGGATGATGAGAGCACCCAGCAAAGCACAGTGCCAGCTGAGAGAAAGCTGTGGGAAAAGAGATTAGTGCTGGTTCCTGATGCAAAGTTCAGTCTTCTTCTAGGGAAGTTTACTCATGCTTATCTCCAGAAGCTCTATTACAAAGGTAGCTTCAGTTTTTTTCAAATCTGTAAATTTGGCTGACCTTTCCAAGCCCATTTCTATGCATTCAGGCAATGAAGTGATTCATTTAGTACACCAATTGCTGAGTATAATACTTCCAGGTTTCTCTTTGGACTGCAGATATGAGGATATGGAGATGAAATACTAAGAACTATGAGCAAGCTGCTTCCCCTCTGACAGTTGCACAGAGTGGTTTGAGTTTATGGCCTTCAGAAACAAACCAGAATTGAGTTTGTTTCCACTGTATATGAAGATAGGAATTCCAAGATCATAACTTTTTAGACACTGCTCTTCCAAGCCTTGGAGTCTTGTTGCTGTGCCCCCCAAGGAGCCGTGGTCAAGAGGCAGTGGTGTTTCTTAGCCTCTGAGCTCTGTTTTGCGAAGATCCAGGTGAGAACACAAGACACGTTATGGTAGAGAAGTTCCTGTCTAATATTTTCTTTGCTTTACCTCTGTAGACTGACCAAGGAATTGAATTAATAAAAGCTAAATGTTTTTTTATTGGTGAGGACCCCCAGGAGTCTCTGGCAGCCTCCTCAAAGCATTGCCATCTCCAGCCTATCTTAGGCAAACTCTGTCCTGACACTGAAGGTTAGTAAATAAGTCTCTTCTTTTCCTCTGAAATACACAGCAGGGAATATTGCAGCTAATGGGAATTTTGGATGCTCAGCAGCTTCCAGGGTTAATTTTTCTCTCTGTTGGATTTAAAGCTAACATTTCACAGTCCTACAGGACAAACTGAAGAACATGTTTTGGGAGAGATGCCTCAGCATCGGGTCTGCTTTGTAAGACTGGAGGTGGTCAAATGACAGTGAGATTTTTGTTCTTACAAGCAATCACACTGGATTATGACTTCTTAGGCTTTGATGCTTTTCATCGACTACAATTACCAAAGGGAAGTTTACCTAAGGAAAATCTCTTGCCAGTGAGGAGAGCACCAGACCTCAATTTCACCTTGTGAGGAAATCAGCACTGTCCACACCAGCCAGCCCCGGGTGCTTTCTATGTGCTGCACTGCCTGTGCTGCTCACTGTAACTGCAGAGGAACCTTTCACTGCCCAAAGGCTGCCTGGTCAGCTGGAAATGAGTAATGATTCTCTGGAATCAAGCAGACAATAGGACTTGCAGACATCCTGAGAGCCCAGAAATGTACCTGGCACCTGTCCTCTGGTCTAAATACAGTGGATTTTCTGACCTTTTCTAGCTCCAGCAGAGGATCACAGGCATTGTTTGTGGCAGCTTCCTTACACAAGGCTGTGAAGCCCTGTCTGGAGTCAGTGTGTTCCACATCTTCCTGGCCAGTTATTTTGCTTAGCTTGATTTTGAAGTTAAAGGAACAAATAAAGGGAGAGCAGACCCAGGCTCTGGTGAACTTTGAGTTATTTGAATGTGAAGCTCCTTGGCTCTCATAGAGAGAGCTAACATCACAGACTGAACCCCCTGAAACTCACAACAGTAAGCTCCTGAGTCTAAGCCTTGTGGCTCACCTGCATCTTTCCCTATATCCAGGTGAGGGATGTAAACAGGTTCAGGTTGTGTCTCCTTCCCAGAAAGAGTGGGCTGCTTCTTTGGTGAGTAATGCTGCTGACACAGAGGGTGTCACAGCTGCTGGACCCCTGGGTTTTCCCCGGGTGCAGGTCACTCCTCCTCACAGATAATTGCTTTCCTCACTATCATCATCTGAAAGAAGTGCATCTTCCATGACTAGATAGACAGGTACAGCCACTTCAAAAAAAAAAAAAAAAAGCATTCACCCAGAGCAGGTAAATATGCAGGTTTATTGCAGCCAGGCCACTCCTTTCCCTGCTCATTCCTTCCCAGACGTCTGCTCGTGGATGTTAAAACCCTGAGCACCTTTGGCAGGGCAGCTGAACTCGAGCCTGCAGCACCTGTGAGAGAGGAACAGTGTTGAGGAACAGTGTTTGAGGAAAGCAGCAGCTTCAACTTGTGTCCCACGGGAGACAAGTGAATCTGAAGTTATATATTATATAAGACACAGGGGATGACAGCGGTTTGTCATTAACCTGAGCTCTGCAAGAAGCACATAAGGAGAGAAAGAAGAAGACAGAGAAGCAGCCAGGATGGTGTCCAACATAAAGATCAACAATGCTGCAGACATCTCTGTTATCGTCGCCTATTTTGTGGTAGTCCTGCTGGTGGGACTCTGGGTAGGTTGGGATTTGATTGAATTTTATTTCATTTTGACTTATTGAGAAAATAGTTTACAGGGGCTTGGGAAAATGGCTCAGGAAATGGAAGTGTAAAAAAGTGTTAAGGTTTTGATGCTTAAATGGGGTAGTTGCTAAGTGCATGGCAGGGAAAATGTGGGAATTGACTGGGAAGTGGATGGTGGCTGGGGAGGCAGCTTTGAGCTGGACGAATGGAGCTAGAGGAGGAGGTGTAGTAATGAGCTTTGTGTGGGGTAGGAGTGGAGAGACTCGGTCAGGAAAGGTCAGCTAGGGATCCTGACAGAAAGCAAGCTAGGAGAGATGGGGTTCAGCACCACGGAGCACACTGGTGGTGTGAGGTGATGCCATAGGGACCAGTGGGAAGAAGGAGCTGCAGGGAGGGCAGAACAGAAGGGTGGTGAGGCAGTAAAGCTCCAGCTGTGGCTGTGTGACAAACGGGCTGCAAATCCCTCTCAGCAAAGGAGTGAGGTGGCTCAGGACCGTAGGTGCCATCTGAAGCAGCGTTGTGGTGCCTCCTTTTGCCTTGAGAACAGGGTGCAGTGCCCTTGAAACTGCAGGGGCAGGAGCAGTTCCAGGGCAGCAAGGGCTGGCAGTGACTTTCTGCTGGTGCCTCCTGCCCACCCTGGTAGTGCTGCTGTGTGAGGACCACGAGGGAAAGCCCAGTGCTGAATCTGAAGGGGAAGCAGCACAGCTGGCAGGGAAAGGCAGAGCCTGTCCCTGTGTCACCTCAGGGCTGAGGTGCCTGAAGATAAGAGGCCACAGAGCTGTAAATGGGGGAATGCCACCGCATTTCTGCTTCCTTGGGGCACCTGAACACGTGGAGAGGAGGTAATCCTCTCCCTGCCAGGAGCATCCTAGGGGATATTTCACAGTGCAGATGTCAGCTGCTCAACAAGCCTGGCACCAAAAATTTCGGGTGTATGCCAAATGGGCACAACATTTCCCTTGCCTCTTTGTCATTGCAGTTGATGCCAAAAATGTAGCAAAGAACGGGGAGCCCCCAGTACAGATGACCACCTGGGGAGGACCTGGGGGAGAACCTGGCTCTTCTCCAGGAAGTGTGGCTGCTCCTTGAAGGTCTGGCACAAAGAAGGGCTCATCTGTGATCTGTCAGGCAATTGTGTGCTGAGCAGGTCCCGGAACCCTTTCTTCTCAGCGACAATGTTCTCTTCCCTGTGCTGCGTGCACTCAGGTGTGAATGTATTGTATTTACTTCCTCTCTTCTGCATCAGAAGCCCAGATCTGGCTCATTTTCCCAACTTGTCTTTCTTTATTTGCTTATTCAAAGTCCATCAGAGGAGACAATGGGAATCATGCAGATCAGGCTCATCAGCAAAAATGGGCCGAAGCTTCCCTGTAAAGCCCATCCCTTGACAAATACAAAATGAGCGTGTGAAGAGGAAGTTTGAACTGGCTTCTTTTGTTCCGAACTTCAGAGAAAAGTGGGCACAATGCTGGCATCATAACAAGAAAACACATTTTGGCAATTATTTGCTGGGGCTAGGCAGTGTTGAGTAAAAAAGGCACACAGTTTCTGTTCATGAACTTGCTGCTTTTGAGGCCTGTCGTCAAAGGCATTTCATCCCTAATCAAGTGTCCAGGTGAGCTCTTATCTCAGTGATCATTTTATTGGCTAAATTTAATTTTATTTCAATGTTTTGCACTGTAATGAAAGGTAAAGCGAAGAAGCTGGAGTGGTTAATGCAAACCTAAGATACTAGTGGCATTATTTTCTTCCTCATAGCTGACTCTTCAGCCCCTCTCTCTTTGGCAGAGAGCACTCAATCTTTTCCTTCTGTTTCCTCTGTAGATTCGATCCCCTCATTCTAGCAGTTTGCTGTGGCTGTGTGTGCAGCTTGCCTCTCACACTGCAGCATGATTCACCCTTTCTGTCTTTTCTCCCCAGGCCATGTACTCAACCAACCGCGGGACAGTGGGAGGCTTCTTCCTGGCTGGCCGGAGCATGGTTTGGTGGCCGGTGAGTGCTCTGTGTTGTGTGTCTCAAACGGCTCACAGAATGCCTTGGCTTGGAGGATGCCCCGAAGATCGCTCAGTTCCAGCCCTCTGCCGTGGGCAGGGACACCTTCCACCACACCAGGCTGCTCAAGGCTGCATCCAGCCTGGCCTTGAATGCCTCCAGGGTTGGAGCCTCCACAGGTTCTCTGGGCAGTATGCCTGTGTCTAGGCATTCACTTCCCTATGGCTCTGGCCAGTGTCTCCCCACAGCCAGCACAGTCTCAGCAGTGGTGTGATGCTCTCTCTAGCCATGCTGACACGGGACAAACTGCACAACAAAAGCCACCTGATAGGCAGGGAGATGGGCTGGGGAAGTTGTCTGTGTTGAGCTCTGAGCTGTCTCCAGTGTGTCACCAGCTTGGCTGCGTGGACAGAAGCAGTGCTTTGCCTTTCAGCACACCCTAAAACCTGTCCACATTTTGTATGTGTTGCCTTCAGTGTACTCAAAGAAGCTGGCAATTTTTGAGGTCATCACAGAGGAAAATTAACTTGCTGAAATGTCTCCTCTTTTTGCTCTGCTGTTTCCTGTTTTGGTAACAAGTTCTGATCTGTACAAGGAGAAAATCCTGGAGATATCATAGTCAGTTATTGGCAAAATATAGATAAGGTTATTTGTGGCTCATGTTGTCTTCTCTGCATTCCTATTCTCTTCCAAAGTGGAGAAAAGGAATCACAGCCAAAAACCATGTCCATAGCCATGTAGCAGGCCTCTGGCAGAAATTATCTTAGACACAATGATCTGTTTCTTCCGGACCATGCAGCTGCTTAATGTGGCCTCTTGAAAGGAGGGAACTTAGAGGAAGGTGCATTTGTCTCTTCCCTGTGTTGTCCCTGCTTCCATGTACCTGAATGGAAATCCTCAGCGTTCCTGATCTTGCATTGTCTCCAAAGATGTTTTTGCACTCCATTAAGGCTTTTGATTCACTCCCATAGATTTGGTTACAAGGTCACCAAGAGAGCCTAAAAAGTAGGAATTTCCTGCAAGTCCACTGCAGAAATCCTCACAGCTTTAGGGAGCTGCTGCCTGCCTTTAGAAGGGCTGGGGGTTGCAAACAGACCTGAGGTTGATGACAGTAAGAACTTTCCTCCTTTGTGATAGCAGATCTAAGAAAATCCCAGGTTCCACTGGCAGACTGAGGGAAGAGAAAATTTGCAAGTGACTTTAAGATAAACCTCGTAATTGTAGGCAGAGATCCCAGACAGATTCCTCTGCTCGACTGTCACATTAAGCAGTGGGCTGGCTTCAACCTTGTGCAGTGACCTGTGTCTGTCAAGGGTGAGTGTGAATGCCTTTTTGTGCTGATGGAAATGAAGGTGGAAGAAGCAAGACAGAAAAAACTCACCGCAAAAAGCTGGTGTCTTGCTGCACTGGCACTGAGCACTCGTGAAGATTCACCTAAGTGCCAGGGCAGATTATCTCACCCACTACAAACCCAGCAGATTCAGCAAGCTCCCTTCCTCCAGTGGCAAAGCCAAGGGGATGATCCCACAGTGCTCTAGGACTTCTCCTTCCCAAACTCTGAAGTACTAGTCCTTAGTGGAGTCCTAGAGCACACCTCTATCCTTCCCTGTGGAATGCCAGGGGTGTCTTTCTGCACCATAAAAAGGAACCCTTCTTGCTCTTCTTCCTGCTATCACTCAAAACAAACAAACAAGGAGCACTCAAGCCACAAACTAAATACTATGTCAGCAGCAGCACCTTGGAGAGTTTGCCTTGGATCAAAATATATTCCCAAACACCTATTCCCAGAGTTCAGCAGGTAGATAGGAAGTCCATCACCCAATGCAAACTGGGCTGAAATGGTCAGGATGCCTTTGGATTTCATTCTTCAGGTTGTCAGCTTTGCAGACAGAGCTGCCTGCACAAATTATGGGGTATCTCATATACCCCATGCCCTGAGGCATGAATGCCAGCAGGACAAAGAGTATCTGCTGGGCATCTGAAGTCCAGCTATGGTTAGCATGCAGGGTCAAGAGCACACTCCAGCCAGAAATGTAGCTTAGTTCAGTTGTTGTCACTTAAGTGCTGATCTTCATGAGGCAGGTATGAATCTGAGGGAAAATCCCCACAGGTTTTAGTTCAGCTCTGCATGGCCTATTCTTGTGGCCAGCAGAACAGGCCACTGGCAGGATTTCTTTGTCTCTGTACCTAGCTGAGTTTTACATATGCTCAGAATAATGATGCTCCTGTGAGGAGCCAGCAGAGGCAAATTCTGCTATCAGTAAGATTTTACTTAAAATCTTAGAATCAGCTGGGTTGGAAGAGACCTCCAAGCTCATCCAGTCCAACCTATCATCCAGCCCTATCCAATCAACTAGAGCATGGCACTAAGTGCCCCATCTAGGCTTTTCTTGAATGCCTCCAAGTTCCATGCAAAAAGGAGTGCAAACCCAAGAGTAAAAAGTAAAAACCCACAGTATAAAGAATAATAATCAAAGCAAGGCTATGGTAGAAAAGTTGAGTGAAACAGGTTTGTACAGAATCCAGAGGAATTTTCCAGCCAGGCAGTTTGTGTCTCAGAGGAGCCTGCTAGGCTTGTGCTGTTCCAGCAGCCACAGGCTCATGGCAGACAGAGGCACATTGTCTGCTGTGCACTGTGCCCATCCCTGCCCCTCGGTGAGCTGCAGAGGTGTGAGTGTGTGCAGTCTGGCACCAGTGCAATGCACAGATTTGCAGAGCAATTGGGAAAGCAGGACCTTCTGCACCTTCTACACTTGCTGCTTTGGGCCTCAGAGCCTTGCAAAGGTGGCAGCAGCAGTCCATGGTAAACGGTGCACCGATTTGTCTGTGATGCAAGAAATCCAGGTAGGAAAAGTGGTGCCCTTCCACCAGGGTAGGCTCACACGCTGCAGGGGAGAGTTGTGAGTTCAAGTAAAACATGGACTGTGTGAAGGAGTAGTTCTCAAACAAGACAATGGGAAACTTGGCTGGAGAGCAGGGGTCTGAGAGGCAGCTTCTGCAGGTGACCTGTGGGAGAGGTGGTACCTCAGGGCAAGGCTCAAGACCTTATGCTGATGTGAGGAAGCTTCTCTTGTTCTGTGCAAAAGGGCCAAAGGCCAGAGGCAAGGTGTGCTTGGGATCAGGGAAGAGGGTTTGATCCCAGGCTAACACTTTCCAACAAGAGAGTGGACATTAGGGACAGCAGTGCCTGGGAGGGGGAGGCAACCATCACCTGTAAGCTCCTCATGCTGCTCCTGCTTTGCAAAGGACACTGTGTGGGAGCCAGGATGGCAGGGCATCCTCGAGTCAATGAGAGAAGCAAGGTGAAGCTGTTAATGAGTAATGTGGAAAAAGCAGAGTGATCATCATCTCTCTGAGGGTGGTGGTACACTTCCTGAACAGAGTTCTTCTGTTAAAACCTGACCTCTCCCAAAGTTTTAAAAGAGTTAATGTTCCACCTTTGCCTCAGGTTAGCTTAGCTATGTGTCCTTTCTTTCCCTCTTGGCAGCTTTTGGTCCTTTCAGTCAACTTTCTTCTTTACGTTTCCCCTTAGATGCGTTTTTTAATTGAAGTCTCTGACACTCACTGAGAATGGTTGACTCTTGCAGAAATGGTTTCTCTCTGTCACACTCCAGCTCCAGCCCAGTGTTCCTTAGGGCATGAGGAGCTGTCCTGTAGCATCTACCCTGGCAGTCCCAGGAATCAGCCTTTTTGCTGCAAGCTACTGCAGTAGAGAGTTCTTCACCAACACAGCTTGAGTCTGGAGGACATCTGCTTCCCTCCCTCATCCTTAAAGTCCTGCCCTGGCAGACTTCTGTGGCATCAGAACTCTCAGGGTGTGAGCAGGCTTGGCAAAGGCTTGCTTCAGAGGTGGCAGTGCTGAGGGCAGTGTGCATTTGCCCAGCTGTGCAGCCAGGCTCTGCCTCTCTGTGTGTGCATGGCAACGAACGAGATCCCTCAGTGGTAGTGTGGATTTTGCAGGTCTGCTGCCCAGGGGCTGCCCCAGCTCAGAGAAGGAAGTGTAAGAGGTGAGGGTGGTGTTGCTTTGTCCTTGTGCTGGCCCTCAATGTGCTGGTACCTCCACGTTGCTTTGTGTTGGTGTTTGACTTTCAGTCAAACAGTTCCTCCAGGTAAGGCTGAGGACGTAGCATTGTCCTGGAGTGCTGCTGCATGTCCTGGGCTTCAGCACCAAGCCAAGGCTCACTACAGCTGTCAGCTCCTAACCCTGTCCTTAGCTGCTTTAGTTGCTCAGGTCTCCTGAAAGTACATTTGAAGCTTTTGAAACAGGAGAGGGAACACATTAAATAAAATCAGAGATTAATGTGGTTAATCTTTTCTGGTGATTGCATTTCTAGTAACCTAGATTTAAGTTTAATTATTCATCTGTGGGGGAAACTCTGGCCAGCAGCGCTGGTGCCTGCTCCCCATCGTGTTTGCTTCCTCACCATCACTGCTGGGAAAACTGCTGCTGTCACAAAGGGGTTAGGAGAAGAATGTCTAAGTCTTGTTGCAACACTTGGCCTTGCTGTAGAAGTATCTGTCATGTGACAAACTGGGCACAACTGACTTCCAGAAATGTGTAAAAATAAAAGCCCCAGAATGGAGTTAATTTCCCATCACAGCTAAAGAACATTTTGGCTGCAAAAAGACCAGAAGAAACCAGGGGGTCAGACTGAGCAAAGGGGCAAAAAGCAAGCTTGGAAAAGAAAGACTGGAATCCTCTGATGGATTTATTTGTACACTCCATGTGGAAAATGGCAGAGGAAAATCTGTGGTGTGATTAGAGATAAGGGCTGTGAATGGAAGAGGCTACTTGTTATCTCTGGCTAGGGCACAGCTCCGTAGAGTAGATCTCCTCTTCATCCCTCTGAACCTCAGGCAATCATCCCTCTGCTCTCAGGAAGACTGACTTCAGTTTTGCTGCTTCTCAAAGATCCCACTGCAGTGCCTGGAAGTGTGCAGCTATTCCCTCTAGATGCATTCCAGGTCTCTAAAATTCTCCCAGGGAGTTGCAGACAGGAACACTCTTCCCCTTTGTGAGGTGCCTTTGAAGACATTCCAACCACCTGTGCCCAGGACCTCCATCAGGTGAATGTGCTGGGTGCAGGTCTTGTGTTCTCAACTGATAAACCATTCGTAAAATGTGAGAGATCTGCCCCAGATCACAGGCTCCCAGGATGTCAGAGGTTGGAAAGGTCCCAAAGAGATCACCCAGTCCAAACCCCTGCCAGAGCAGGACCATCCAATCTAGCTCGGGCACATAGTAACACATCCAGACAGGCCTTGAAAGGCTTCAGAGAAGGAGACTCCACAACCTCTCTGGGGAGCCTATTCCAGTGCTCTGGGACCCTTCCAGTCAAGAAGTTCCCCCTTGTGTTGAGCTGCAACCTCCTGTGCTGCAGCTTCCTTCCATTGGTTCTATCCCAGGGAGCAGTGAGCAGAGCCTGTCCCCCCTGCCCAGCCCTCAGATATTTATAAATATTTATTAAGTCCCCTCTCAGTCATCTCTTCTCCAGACTAAGCAGCCCCAGGCCCCTCAGCCTCTCCTCACCAGGCAGTGCTCCAGTCCCCTAATCAGCCTCGTTAGCCTTCCACTGGACCCTCTCCAGCAGATCCCTGTCCCTCTTCAACTGGGGAGTCCAAAACTGAATGCGGTATCCAATGTGAGAGCATTCAGAGCTGGTCGGCTGGGGTTCTTTTGCCTCAATTCTACTTCTCTTTTTAACTTTGTTTCCTTCTTATCTTTATAGCTTTCAGAGGATATAAAATGAAAATAGAAGGGAGTTCACTCTCCTCTCCTCATCCTGGAGCCACTCCAGCTCATAGCTACTCCAGCTCACGCATCTTCAGCCTGCAATACCCAGCCCAACCTCTTCATGCTTGAGCTCTCATCATGCATCCTTCAATGTCTGACCCTTGTAAATGATCTTCAGGCATTTCTGCTACTTTTAGTGGCTTCATTCTGAGGGGATGAAGCTCTTACCTTGTCTCTTAATCTTTTCTGTTATCTGATCTACCTGATAAAAAATTGGATCTTTTGCCTGCCTATAATCCAACATTAACCTTGCCTTTTTCACCCCCTCCCTGTTCATCAGCTCCTGTGGTCTGTTTGTTCGATCAGTGCAATATTTAGGGGTCTTAGAGGTCCAGTACTCATTAAATATAATGCCTTGATTTGCTCTTATTTGTATCCTCCAGAAGCATTTCCTCAGCAGCTCTTTCTGCCAGGCACCTTTCAGAATTTAATGCAGTAATTGAGATCCTTTGACTAAAAGAGAAGCAAGTCCAAGGTCTGTGCAGCTCTGGTGGATGATACAGTTAGTGCCACAGACTGCGGAGCATGAGACAGGGCATGGGTGTGCACTGGGTAAACACCAGTTTAACAAGTGCCTATGCACTCACTCTTTCCTCCTTAAGCAAGACAGATTGCAGTCTTCTTCCCTCACATCTTGGCTATCACCCAAATGTCAGTCAGCGACTCCCCAAAGCTTTTACGATTGTATTGGTGTCATAAACTGCCTCAAGTGGAAGGAGATCTTCTGCGTATCTTCCTGTTTGCTCTCATTGCTGCCCACATGATGGCTGGAGTCTCAGGTTTGAGGGTGAACAATGACAGGCAGTCTTGAAAGTGCCAAGGAAGCTGGGTGCCAGTCATTCTCTCCTCACCAGCTGCTGACGGATAGGCTGAGCTCACCAGGCCAAAGGGACCAAAGTTACCGTGAAGAGGATCTAAGAGCCAAATCTTGTTCTTTCTCTTCCAGATCGGTGCGTCTCTGTTTGCCAGTAACATTGGCAGTGGGCACTTTGTGGGCATAGCAGGAACAGCAGCGGCTGGAGGAATTGCCATCGGAGGCTACGAATGGAACGTAAGTGGGGCTGCGCTGCCTGCAGCGCCTGGACAACAGTGGCCTGCTCTGCAAAGGTCAAGCAGAATAAAGTAGAATAGAATAGAATAGAATAGAATAGAATAGAATAGAATAGAATAGAATAGAATAGAATAGAATAGAATAGAATAGAATAGAATAGAATAGAATAAGCCAGGTTGGAAGAGACCTCCAAACTCATCCAGCCCAACCTATCACCCAGCCCTAGCCAATGGCACTAACTGCCCCATCCAGTCTTTTCCTGAATGCCTCCAGGGATGGTGACTCCACTACCTCCCTGGGCAGCCTATTCCAATGCCAATCACTCTCTCTGTGCAGAACTTCCTCCTAATATCCAGCCTATACCTTTCCTGGCACAACTTGAGACTGTATCCCCTCGTTCTGTTGCTGGGTGCCTGGGAGAAGAGACCAACTGCCACCTGGCTACAACCTCCCTTTAGGTAGTTGCAGACAGCAATGATGTCACCCCTGAACCTCCTCTTCTCCAGGCTAAACATCCCCAGTTCTCTCAGCCCCTCCTCACAGGGCTTGTGTTCCAGGCTCCTCAGGGCTGGCCGAGCCTGTGTTTGGCAATGCTGCTTCTCTGTGCAGACCAGAACATGCCTGGGGCCTTGTCCAAGCTCCCAGGAGAAGAGGACTCTTTGCTGTTGAATGAGGCTTCTTAGCAAGCACTCAGCCACAGAAATCAATGCATTCCCTTCTCTGTACACAGCTTTTGGTTTCTTGGGAAGTGTTTCTGAAGAACACTTTCAGTCTGTAGGCTGTTGGAAGAACTTATCACTTGTGTAATCCACAGTGGTGTTTTACAGCCTTTTCCTGTACAGGAACTGTTGAAGGGACTTTGATTTCTTCACAGGCTATAAGGAATTTTGGGCATCCTTCAGAACCAGCTGCACTTGAAAAATCTTTTCACTTTCTTCCTCCTCTGCTTGTGTTTTTCTTATGTTTGCAGCAAAGGGTAGAAATGTCCAAACTGCCTCTGAATGAACTGCTTGGGGTACCAGGAGTAGTACTAACTGTAGCAGCACAGAGATTCACATGAGCTGGCTCAGTCCATCTCCTTGCATTCCCAAGCTCTGTGGGTATGGATAATAATGCCCTGGATTTGCTTATTCACTTCCCTAGAAGGGAATACACTGTGGCACAGAGGACTTCTTGAGGGTACACATATCAATACTTCCCTTGAATTTAATTGTGGGCAGTGAAGGACTCAAGCAACCCTGAGGGATCTGACTTTTCCCCTTAGCAAGTAGATGGATGCTGCAAATGGTCTACTCCTGATAGAAATAATAAGGAGAAGTATAGAGGCTGCAATGAACTCTAAGAGAGGTCTGTGGCTGCTGCTGCTAACTGCTCTTTGACTGTGCTCTGTAGAGGAGGCTAACTCAGCTGTTCTTGCCTTGGCTGCAGGCTCTGATATTCGTGGTTGTGCTGGGATGGCTGTTTGTGCCCATCTATATCAAAGCTGGGGTAAGTCCATACAGCATTTTATGCTTTTCCTTGCTGCTCATTTTGTGGAGTGCTGCAAAGCCCAAGCAAATGGCAGGAAATCCAGGGGTGCAGGAGCTGCACCACACTGTGGCTGGCTGTCTCTGCAAAGGCAGCATTCTCTGAGCTGGGAAAGACTTGCTACTCTCCCCTTGTCCTTCCATTCCTGGAGCTGCTTTTTCTTGCCAACCACATTTGTAGCTCTCCTCATTTTGTGCTCTGCTCCTACAGTATCTGAATAGCAAAAATTTTCCTCTGATTTGTTTGCATCTGTTCCCCATGATCTGAAACCTTATTTCCTCCCTGCAGGTGGTGACAATGCCAGAGTATCTGAGGAAGCGTTTTGGTGGGAAGAGGATTCAGGTCTACCTGTCAGTCCTTTCTGTCCTGATCTACATTTTCACAAAGATCTCAGTAAGTAAAACCTTTAGAGCAGTTCTTCCACCCTACAATGCCCCAGGGTAAAGCAACTCCCATTGACAATACTGCTTACACCTGCTCAGTCGGTTTGGATTTGGGCTGTAAAACCATGATTTGGTGTTTTCTGTCTAGTGAGGCTGTGTATCCAGATCTGTTCTGCAAGCCAAGCATTTGCCTTCCTGGCTATGTCTTTTGATGAATGTTGTGCTTTTTTTTTTCAGGCTGTAAGGTTTACTTCTCCTTTAGCTCTCCTCTGGAGCCAGTCAGAGTGGAGGGAAACTTGTACAGACTGTTGTCCCAGGCGTCCATGAAACACATGGCAGAGGTTTTGTCCCTAAACTTGGTATTTTTCTGTTTAGTACCCTCTGGTAAACATGTCACCAGTATCACAGCTGAGGGAAAAGGGCCAGAGGACCACAGAGAAGGAGGATAATAGGGATTAGAAAATAAGGGAGTGGGGAGATGCAAAGGAAGGAAATTGTAACAGCTGAGGTGAAAGGAGGGAAAAGGAAAGATTCCTTTTGTGGGCAAGTATAAAGCTGAAGGCACCATGAAGTTAATGAATCATGGAGTTGCAGAGTAGCAGGTTTGAAGGGACCTCAAGGATCACTTGGTCCAAACTTTCTTGGGAAAAGCATGGTCTAGATAAGAAAATGTTTATGAAGTGAGTGGTTGTGTTGCTGTGAAGTAGTGAATGGGCTTGGTATTTTCCATAGATCTCTAAACCTCCAGGCCTCCAAAGAAGTCCACAGTTCAGGCATACCTCAATCTGTTGTTTTGCAGAAGTTGCCATGGCAGATTAGTCTTTGCCCTCTGCATAGGAGCTGAGTGATAATAGTGCAATTTAAGCTAAAAGTTTGCCCTTTTGCCCTCCTTCTCACGTCTTCACGATAACTGATCCTTGAAAGGTTATAAATTAAACAGCTTGGTGCTATGGAGCTGGCCTCAGCGCTCATTTCCGTGTGTTCCAAGAGGATTAGTTAATTTGCTGCCGTTGTGATTTACTGTAATCAGAAATCCCAGGTGTGACACAGAGCTCTGGCAGCTCTAGCAACTGAGAATATCCTCCAGTCAGATGACTCAGTCCTGCTCTGCAACACGTCTGTAATGAGCCCATCAAGGTGTTACCTAGGTTCTGAATTTACTATCTATATTTTATTTGCAGCCTCTGTCACGGATCTGGGCATCCACCCTGTGTAAGCTGGAGTGTCTTGCTTCCAGGCTCTTGTGGTGCTGTCTTATCAGAGAGCAAAGCAAATAGCCAAAAGATGCATGCAGCAGCAGATTAGCTGGGCCTCACTCCAGCAGCAGCCCATCCCAGCTGTTCTGTAGGCCTATGGGGAGTTGCCATGGAGCTGAGTCTCTGTGGCACACAGGGGTGCCCAAGTTTAACCATTTCTGGTTTCCCCATCTGCCCAGCACACCTCTGGCCCTGGCTGCACACCCTGGCTTCCTCTCTTGTCCCTGCCCAGCCCTGACTTTTGCCCTTTCCTATTCAGAATAGGCACAACAGTCAGAGTCATATTTTGGGTACTGTCAGAGGAGGTTTTTCTGCCTCATGCCCAAATGATCTCTAGCTGAACAAGCTCCAGAAGCAGAAGGGGAGGAGCTGTTGTGTCCTAGTCCATAGCTAACTTCTCCAAAGACACACACGTGCTGTGTGCAGCCAGCACAGGTCTCTCTTCCCAGAGGCAGGTTGTACACCCAGACAGTCTCTGTGTTGACATCCCAGGCCATAGCTGGCTTGTAGATTTGCATTTTACTTCCTTGACTGCTGCTTTGAAAACACTTCCCTGTGATCCTCAGGGCTTATTGAGATTGGATAGAGAAGGATGGGTTTGTGCCCTGCCCTTCCTGGCCAGGCACACCTAACAGGCTGACTGGCACTGATGCTGCTGCTCACACTGGGAGAAGAGTGGCATCATGTTTCTGGGGTAGTTATTCCCTGTACTGCTTCCTTGATGTATTAAAATGTTATCTACTGTTCTTAATGAGATAATGATTGTGGGGTTCTCCAGCATGGAATACGTCAGCTCCTGCAGCTGCTGGCATGCTCCTCCTGGCACACTTCTGTACAAGGTCATTGCTGTTTCTCTCTCTGCTATTTCTCTTCTTCTGCATCTTTTCTGTGCATTTGCTGCTGAGTTCTTGCCTTGTTTTGTGGCTGATCAACCAATTGTCAGGCAAGGCCATGCTGCGAGGTGTTGATCTCTGGCATGAGAACACAGCTGATCCTTGGGCCCAAAGGGTTGCTGCTGCACAGGTGCCTCATGTGCTTCCTAAGCACGCAGTGCACTGGGACTGGTGCTCATGGGATTGCTGATACTGGTCACTGGCCAAAGAAAATGGCCTAGTAAAAATAAAATCTGGGCTGAGAGTAACTGACTAGGTCATGACAAAAGGAAACAAAGGCCCAAATGCTTTCAAAGAAATCAGGATCTCCAGATTGGAATTTCCACACGTAGCAGCATTCCCTCGTGTCCACTGTGCACAACTGCAGTAGTAATGTGGGCACAGGCTTAACCAGGGGAGAGTCAGGGGGCAGCATAAACCATGGTGTCAGGGGTAAAGGGCCATGACACTGCCCTGACCCCCACGCTGCCACTGCAGCTGGAGTAACTCAGATGCTGTGTGCTCTGCCAGTTCCCATGTGATCCGTGTGTGGATTGGGAGAGACAGCTTGGAATGTAATGAAGAGATTTCATCTCTTTGGAGTTAAGATAAAGATTAAACAGTGTCCATAAAAGACCATAAATGAAAAAACAAGGAAATAGTGGAAGGCAATAATCTAATGGGGAGGGAAGAGCAGTCAAGCTGGAAGGTAACTCAGCAATTTGAAGGAGCTGATCTGTTACTCAGGATGCTAAATAATTAACTGTACATCTCCTTCTGAGGGTCATTTTAGAACCATTAATATTTAATGATGGTAGCGTAAATGGAAGCTAAGAACAGTGAAAGATCTGGGAAGGAAGCTAATCAGTCTTGTGCAAAGGTAGGGAAAATGCTACCCTGGAGAGAGGACACGAAGGATGTGGTCTAACAGCCGCTGGGAGTAAGAGCTGGAAGGTCTGGTTCTCAGTTCCAGACTAAAGCCTACCAGAAATCAAACTGCCCCAAGCTGCCCTGGGATCTCTGGGATTTGGGAGTGGGATCTCTGTTGTGATTCCCACTCTGCTTCACAGCTGTCCTCTGTGTGTGTGTGGGCACTGGGGCTGCTTTTGCTGCAGAAGTCCATACTCTTCCTCATTCTTCATAGTGAACTAAGGGTGAGGTCAGCTCCTGCAGCCTTGAATTCAGTGTCCCTGGAATGAAGAAGGTTTCCTCCTCCAGCATCTCCCAGCCAGCCAGGCTGCATAGTTAGAGTGACTGCCTTGCCTCACCTTGGCCTTGCTGGGGCCAAGTGCAAATGACTCCTCTGTGGTCACAGGCTCTGGCTGTGCTGCAGCTGCCCAGCAGTAGTGGTGTGTGCAGGCTTTACCCGAGGGCACATGCCAGGTTCTCTTTGTTTCTCAGACCCTGCATACGGGCAGTTGCTGCAGCATTTTGCGGCTCTGGAGCTTGCCGAATGCCGCTAGGACTTGTGCTGTCCAGTGATGGGAGGGCTCCCTGCTGTGGCGGTGTGGGATCCAGAAAGGAGGCACACAGCTGGGATGAGCCCTTGGGCTGCATGGGCAGGAAGAGATGCAAACCTCCAGTGAAAGCAGAATTTACAGTAACAATTTACAAGTGCACTGGGGTTGGTTGTCCTGGTTACCTGGATAAACAGCACCAATGGAGAGGATCCCAACTCTAGAACTGATTGAATGAGACAAGACCCAGAGTGCTGCTGTGAAACCTGAGCACTGCCCTTCTTATGCAAGAGCTAAAGCTCTCTTCTGGTAGCCAATCACTGGCAGCTGTTCTGACAGGAACTGAAAACTGGAGACAATCGATGTGTGCTGCAGCCACCTCTTGTTCCAAACCAGCAGGACTGGCAGTGCCACAGGTGTGCAATCCAGAACAAACAAAGAAGAAATTTACAGGGCAGCCCTGAACCCTGCCATGTCTGGGAGGTGGCACAGACTCCAGGTCCTCATCTGTTTTTCAGCTGTTTCAGTCTGTGAGCACAGAGCAGTGAGGTGACTGTGTCCGGCTGAAGTGATCCTTTGAAAAAGTCCTGGACACTGCAGCTCCAGTGCTGACAGCAGCCTGGCACAGAGGGGCCTGGCAGCTTGCACACTAAAATGGCCTCTGTTTTCCTTTCTGTTTCTTGGGTTTTGTGTGCAGTACTGTGAGGGGGAGTTGTGTATGCAGCACCTTCACCATCACTTGCAATGTGCCATTGTCATGAGTTGAAACACTGCTTAATCTGTCATATTTTCTTTTCTAGGCAGACATCTTCTCTGGGGCTGTATTTATACAGCTGGCCATAGGGCTGAATCTTTACGTGGCCATAATTATCCTGCTTGCTATTACTGCTCTTTACACCATCACAGGTGAGCTTGCAAAGCAATCTGACCCATCAAACAGAAGTCAGAAGTGCCAGAAAAAAGGGTTGGTGGACAAGAAGGGACAAATGCAAACCTGTTGAACAGAGTTTGTGTGAAAGAGAGGGGTGGTGAAGAAAGTAAAAGAGCAGGATCTCCACTGAGGCACTACACAGGAAGTAACCTGTTTGTCTTGCTTGCTTTGCCATTAGGTGGCCTTGCAGCTGTGATTTACACAGACACCTTACAAACGTTCATCATGGTAGTGGGATCCTTTGTTCTCATGGGATTTGGTAAGTAAATCAGATTAATTCACCTGCAATGTTCAGCCACAAATCCCAGGGTGGCTACAGAAATAGATCCTCCACATAGAGCCCTGTTCTCTTGAGCAGCAGATTTTGGCTCATTTACCTATACATCAGGGAAGAAAACAGGAATTCTGCCAAGCCCTTTAACCACTGAGAGCACTGCATCTCCAGAGCAAGGTGAATGAGGGAGAACACCACAGAACAGGGCTTCTGATGGCTCATGAGGTGACAGTAAAGCTGTTTGCAGGTGGTGATGATCCTCTAGAGCTGTTCAGAGAGTGCCTTCTTTTAAGATGATTCATTTCAGAGATACTCAGATGCTAAATCTGCTTCAAGGATCAGAGCTGTTGATCAGGTTGCATGATTTTACTCTGCTAGTTTTTGTGAAAACACCACAAAGACAAGAACATTTTAAGTAGATGTATCTCTGGATGTCAGCTGGACAGCAGATATGGACCAGAGGTTTATGAACGGGACAGTGGGGTGCAGAAATTCATCTGCATTCAAAACAGAAATCACCCTCTGAGAGAATTCCTAGGAAGGCATCATAAGAAAGAAAGTAGTGAAGCAGTGCTAAGATTCCATGAACTTGTGGTGTGCTTTCTCTGTCCTAGCTAGTCAGCACTAGCTGTTCCTCTGGATAGGTCTTCCATGAAAGTGAAATGATTGCGCTCTTGGTGCACAGAAATACCTTCAGACTGCCTGAGGTGGTGAAACCCTGCCACGGGTCCTGCCTAACAGTGAGCTCCATGCTGCTGCTTGGCAAGGGGTGTGGAAGAGGTCTTGAGACAGTGGAGCCTAGTCCAACACTTGCCAGCTCTGCAGGAACCTACAAAGAAAAGTCCCTCTGGTTCCTAGGTGGTGTGAACCCCTCAGACACCGTGTGCTGGCTGCTGAAAGCGTGCCCTGGCTGGCCTTGGTTTGCATCCATCCTGGGAGGTTTTTCTCCTCACTGCTCTAGCCCTGTTTGAGGTGTCAACATCAAAGACTTTATTGCTATTTTTGCTTTCTATTTTCCAGCCTTTTTTGAAGTAGGAGGGTATGAGGCTTTCATGCAGAAGTACATGGAGGCAATTCCATCCAACATCACCTATGGCAACACCACCATCAACCCCGAGTGCTACCTCCCTCGGGAGGATGCCTTCCACATCTTCCGGGACCCTGTCAACGGGGATCTGCCATGGCCAGGGGTCATCTTTGGTTTGAGCATCCTTGCCCTGTGGTACTGGTGCACAGACCAGGTAATGCAGAAGCCATGTGCCTTAGAAATGCCAAACACAAACCTCTGCAGCCTGCTGTGACCCATGCTGCAGTTCAGAGCTGGCTGGCAGAAATGGCAGCTGCTTTAGGACTGGGGGTGACTGTTCAGCTTCTGGCTGCTAAACCCCTCCCCTGTGAAGCAATGGCAGGGCTGCTCTCCAGTTCTCCTTAAAGGTTGTGCCCAGCAGACCCTGGGTAATTGCTCTCTCATGGTTTGTGTGTGGCTATGTCTAGCACACAGAGGTTCCAGTGTGGACATTAGGAAACTGTGTATCAGATGAGCTTTGGTGGAGTGGGTCTAGACAGAGTCCCCCCAGTCATTAAGCTGAGCCTGCTTCCTCCTTGTGTGCCTTTCAGCACTGCAGGCAGTTTTGGATGGATGTTCTTTATATCTTAGGTCTTCCAGTCTGGAGACTCTTGCATAGGCCTCCTCCCTTTGCCCTAAAATGTCCTGTCCAGTTTCCCCAAGAGGTCACAGTGACACGGGCAGAGAAAAGTGTGCTTCTGCAAGAGGAGAATGTGTCCAGCAAGTGCTCCATCTACATTCTGAGCTGTGGGACAATCTTCACAGCTTGTAAACAATGAACCCCCCACAGCATCCCTGTAACTTAATTCCTTTGAGGCTTTTTAGTTTGTCTGCTTCAGGAACACCTTGTGCTGAAGTGTCCTAGCTCTTAGACATTGGCTGAAGGATATTTTCCTTTCTTTTGCTGTCCGTGTGACTTTCATTCTTGCTGGTGTCAGAAGTGGGAAGCAGGCTCTTCCATTCTCAGAGGTGAAGGGGTGCCCTGTATCTGGTGTTCCCGGGAATGCTGTTCTTGGTTCAGTCACACCTGTCTGCCACTTCTCATTGACAGGTTATTGTCCAGAGGTGTCTGTCCGGCAAGAACATGTCGCATGTGAAGGCTGGTTGTGTCATGTGTGGGTACCTGAAGCTCCTGCCCATGTTTATTATAGTGATGCCTGGAATGATCAGCAGAATTCTGTACCCAGGTATGCACATGCAGCCAGAGCTGCAAATGCCTTCCTGCACTGCCAGGCTCCCTCCAGTTCCTGTTCTCTGTGTCTTCCTCTTTTCCTAGATCCCAGGTTTCTGCTAATGCTCCTGCTGTCTATTTTAGGAGAAAGAAATTCCACAGTGTCCCTCCCCAGCTGTTTTCCCAGCCCCACTCTGTCTGAATGAGTGAAAAATGTGGCCTAGGGCTGGTACTCTGCTGGAAGGGAGGCAGAGTCCCCAGCCACAGGCAGCAGTATTTTGGGTCATGGATGGTCCTGAGCGCAGTGCAGGGACAACACCAATGTCCCTTCTCTCTGCCCATCACTGTGCTTCAGGTTGAAGGGAGGGGTCTTTGTGTTCCTCTCCTTGTTCTTCTGCTTGTTCTCCTTGTGCTGCTCAGTCCTGGTCTGACAAATTAGTGCTATTTGTCTTTTTTTCTGTTTGTTGGACTTTCAGCATTCTTTCAGAGAGGAAAGGAAGAGAAGAGACTTAGAGTCACCTTCCTGCCTGCCAGTAGACCAAGGCTGATGGCAAGCCTGTCGGCCCAGTGCTTTAACACAGAGATAAAGTTTAGAAGCTCTACTCATTTGGGAGCAATCTGCTGTTTGTCTAACCCAGTCTCCTTATCCTCTGCTCAGATGTGGTGGCTTGCGTTGTGCCTGAGATCTGCGAGGAGCACTGTGGCGCTGCCGTTGGCTGTACAAATATTGCTTACCCCAAAATGGTAGTAGAGCTGATGCCAAATGGTAAGACCCTGGCTGTGGGTGTTTGATCATTTGCTGGTTATTTTGAGAAAGGTGAGGGTGCCAGACTGCACAAACAGGTGATAAAAGAGCCCAAGTCCCAGTGTGAGTTCAAATATTCTTGCTAAGCTTTGTAGTGTTAATCAGAGGGGAGCTCTGTGCTAGGTGTAGTTGTAGGTGCAGTACCTGTAGGTGCACAACAGCTACAGGCTGCCAGTGCTGGTGCTTAGCTGGCACATACTGGGATGAAATGGTGATTGAGCTTCCCTTCTGTGAAGGTGAAAAGAATCCCCTTTGCCAGGGATTTACAAAAGACTGCCAGGGTTTCTGGGGGCAGGCACACACCTGAGTCCTGCTAAGTCACTGAGGTGGAAGGGAGAGGACCTGTGCCCACATTGTCCCCTGGGACACCTGTTCCATGAGAGACAGTGCCCTGGAGAGGGTGATATGTGCAGAGCAGATCAGCTTCTGCAGGAATCCACAGAGCTGGTTCCTAAGGCTAGAAAGACAGATTGTGACCCAGGCCATGCCCCTTGCCTGACACCTGTAGTACTTGTCCATCATATTCTAACTGTTGTACACAGAATTAGCAAAGTGCTACAGCACTGCCCTGTGCTGCATTGACCAGATCCTGGCTACAAAAGAGGCTCACTCTGACTTTTAAGCACTAAAAGAAAAGTCTTTTACCGAACAACTGGTTCACAGATACACCACAAGCCAGTGAGCACTCAGCTACAAACAGGAGTGAGAAGTCTGATTTGATTGTGGCATTGGATCAGGCAGCACTCACAAAAGAAGCAGCTCTGTCCTGAACGCTCAAGACTGGCCTCACCTCTCCTGTAAGCAGCTTTTCCAAAGCCCAGCAGGGCATGCCTGCTTGTTTGCAGGAGAAGGGCAGGCAGGCAGCAGCACATCAGCGTGCCAGTCACACACAGGGCTGGCTGATGGGGCAGGGTCAGCCACAGGATATGCCACATACTGAGGTTTTCACTGGAAGCTGGTCCCAGCTCACCTGTCTCCGTGTTCCAGGTCTGCGGGGGATGATGCTGTCTGTCATGCTGGCCTCCCTCATGAGCTCCCTGACCTCCATTTTCAACAGTGCCAGCACTTTGTTCACTATGGACATCTACACCAAGCTTCGACCACAAGCATCTGAGAAAGAGCTGATGTTGGCTGGCAGGTGAGTGCAACCACGGAGCAGCTCCCCAGGCTGCACCAAGGGCTGGGGTGGAAGCTGTGCCTGCAGTCTGGCTTCCTTTTTGATGAAGCAGCTGAGCTAGCTCTCAGCACTTCCCACTGCTGTCCAACTAGAGCTGTTGTCAAATATCTTCATGGGCTGTGTGGGGGCAGCCTGTGGCAGCAGGGAGCTGGTTCCCTGGGTGCTTGGCACTTGTGTGTCTGTAGACATAGAGGGGAAGAGTGATTTTCAGTGTCCTGATTGCATGTGTAGCTGTGTGCTGAGCAGTATTGGACAGACACTGTGTTCAACCTGGATTTCTTTTGTTTGTTCAGCGGTAATTGGCCATTATCATTGATTCTGCTGGTTGAGATACAAAATGGATGTTTAAATTATTGATTAATTGCTTTTTTTCCCCTTAGTGATTGATGCTTCTAAGCAGGTGGCTAATTGAATATCTGGCTATGTTTACAGGGCATTTATGGTAGTTTTGATTGGCGTCAGCATTGCCTGGGTTCCTGTGGTGCAGTCAGCTCAAAGCGGGCAGCTCTTCGATTACATCCAGTCAGTCACAAGCTACCTGGGACCTCCCATTGCTGCTGTCTTCCTGCTTGGTATCTTCTGCAAGAGGGTCAATGAGCAGGTGGGTACAGGCTGGGCAGCAGAGGTCCTTCAGGTGCTGGGGCAGCTGCTTTTTGTCCTGGAGTCTTTCTTTAGCAACTACTGTCAGTTTAATTCTGCTACGGCCCAGGGATTCTGTGTTCCCATGCCCCAGGGCCTGAGGTTTCAGAGATGAGTTTGAAGAAGTTCTTTGCTAATCTGATGCAAAACCAATCACCTCACAATTCCTAGGCAGCTCTGGAACTCGGCGTTTCTTCCACTGTGCCAACAGGTGTGTCAAATTGGACAATTTATAAAGCCATGTCTGAGAGTAGTATTTTAGGATATTGGTCACCAAACTGCTTTACCAAGCATTCAGCTCCCTCCTGGCTACTACAGATTTTGTCCAAGTCTCTGAAGCAAACATGCTGCTGTTTCACAGATGGTCCCTGCTGCTTTCAGGGCACACTCTGGGAATCACTGGTGTTGATTCATAAAGCAGTGAACTGAAAGCCTCGTGTCAGTGACATGAGGTCTGCCATGTGCTGTGATGAGGCCATAGGCCAGCCCTGGTTACTGAGGTCTCAGACATTCTGAAGACTCAGTCCTCAGGAATTCAGTTTCTGTAATATTAGGAATAAATAATATTGGCATGTTGCTTGGCACTGCTCCAAGAAGAATGAGTTCAATGAGAAGGCCCAAAGAGAGAGAAGGGCTTTGAACAGGGCTCAGACTGCTTTCTCACTGCTTTGTCTTGAGACCAGTCAGTGGTTATTTGTTTGCATACCCAAGGGAAGCCTGCTTAACTTATGGGGGGCTCCAAATTCATCCTAACATGGCTAAATCTCCCCGGTGGATGAAATCTCTGTGCCTTGTATCAGGAGACCTTTGTGTGTAGAGGGATGGTCTCAGATACAATCTGGACCAGGTGTTCTCTGTATTGTCTCTGAGCTGCTGATCACTGCCACTTTCAGTCACTGAAAGTATCTGGACTAAAACCCACATGCCAAAGCAATGTAACACAGAGCTACTTCCTCCATGCTTCCTCCAGCAGCTACTCAGGGCTTAGAACTCATTTCCACACCTGAAATCACTCATTTGGATAACTTCTGTCCTTGTCTGCAGGGTGCCTTCTGGGGCCTCATGATTGGGCTGCTGTGTGGACTTGCTAGAATGATTACAGAGTTTGCCTATGGAACTGGCAGTTGTGTGCTCCCTTCCAACTGCCCCTTCATCATCTGTGGGATTCACTACCTCTACTTCGCACTGATTCTTTTCGGGGTCTCCATTATTGTCATCCTTGCAGTCTCCTTCATGACTAAGCCCATTCCTGATGTACATGTGAGTATTATTGCAGCCCTGTCCTCAAGAAAGTGAGCTCAAAGAAACCACTGCTTTTAACCACTGCTCCTTGGTATGCTACTTCCTGATGCTTCACCTACCCACATCACACAGTGCTTGTAAGGAAGCAGAGGAAATAGTCTTCTCCTATCTACCCACAGCCTTCAGTAATTCTTCCTAACCATACCCACTAAGCAGAGCAGTTTGCCTGTGAGCAGAGCTGTGCAGTGACAGCCTCTTTGTTTCTTGGCAGCTCTATCGCCTGGTCTGGTCTCTGCGGAACAGCAAGGAGGAGCGCATTGACCTTGATGCAGAGGACAAGACGGAGACAGCTGATGAGAGGGATGAGGAATCAGGTAACTGCTGAACAACTCCTGTTGTACTCTCTGCAGATACAATCAGCATGTTTGAGTGATTCTGTTCACTCCGTCCAGCTCAGTGTAAAGCAGAAGGGAGGTGGATGTGAAGGGAGAAAATCTTGTTCTCTAGGCGGCTAGTGGCAGTTCTAGGATGAAAGCCCTGGAGATGCCTTGGGTCAGGGTGGTGTGCACTGGCAGACGTGCACGGGGCTCTAATGTTTGCAAAGAGTGGGCCATAGCCAGGACTGAAGGAGCAAGGCACTGTAACACTGCATTGCCAGACACCCACTGGGCATAGCCACCTGCTCTCTTTGCTGGGTTCCGGTTCTGCTGTCAAGTTCCTTTCCGTAAGTATCCTCAGGTTCATTTGTTTGTCTTCCAACTGAAAGTGCAGAAAGTATTGCAGAAGTGGGGACTCAGCTTTGAATCATGGCTTGCTTCTGCAGTGCCACCCTAGTCTCTAGGCCACAAGAGGCACAAATGTCTTCTGCTGCCTGTAGAGAATAGCTTCCTTTCCAGGTGAGCTGTGCAAGCACAGTACGACCTTGAGCTTTGTAGTGCCTCGTACTGAAACCTTTCCCTGTAGCACACACATCAGAGATGCTTGTGTGAAGTACAGGAATGCCCTCAGTCACCGAGGCCTCCTGGTGCACATGCAGCTCCCTGCTTACGCTCCATGACCAATCTGTTATTCCTTCCAGTTAATGAGGAAAATGAGGAGAAACCAGGCTGCTTCAAGAGAGCCTACAACTGGTTCTGTGGCTTGGAGACACAAAAAGGGCCCAAACTGAGCAAGGAGGAAGAGGAAGCACTGAAGAGGAAACTGACTGACACAAGTGAAGTGCCACTTTGGAGAAACGTCGTGAACATCAATGGCATCATCCTGCTGACCGTGGCTGTGTTCTGCCATGCCTACTTTGCATAACTCCTGCCTGCAGTTCTGAAATTGTGCTGCTCTGTCAAGCAAAGCCAATGCCTGGTAGATTTACAGAGTTAGGGCCATCTGGTGTCTCCATTGCTACCTTTGTTAAAAATCAAGATGATTCACTTGGTGATTTTGTGATCATGCTTTCAACAACCCAAAGATGCAGGCCACTGGGATTTCAAGAGAGAGAATGTCTGTTTAGACTTTGGATCAGCTGAGGGCTGGCAGAGGTTCAGAATTTCCACCCAGCTTTCTCTCAGCTGGTGCTACATTTTGTATTCTGGGTGCAGAATAAGGCTGAATGAGCCACATTTCATATCAGAGTTTGTGAACTGCCTTTTAGGATTGTTTTTCAACCCTTCTTCTGATCATTCAAATTGCTCTCTCCTTTGGCTAGCATAATTTGACACCACACCTGAGGAATCAGAGCATCAATTCAAATGAAAAAAAAAAATCAAGCTTGCTCCCTGCAAGGTGGGATCTTAAGTAAAGAATTTTTTGTATATAGAGATAAAATTGACACTACACCTGACTTTCCATTCTATCTTTTCCCCCCATTTCCTCACTTTTCTTTGTTAGCCAGAGATCAGTGGAGCACCAATGGTCAGAACTGGTCACCTTTTGCAGTTAGGGAAAGCATGGCTCAGTGAGCTCAGTAAGAATTCTGCTTACAGTTGATTCTCTGTTTGAGGTTAGCTGCAGCAAGTCCCCTCTTTATGCTTTAATGTCTATCTGTACTTGAATGAAAAGCTTTTTTTTATACAAAGCACATCTATTATATATACACATGGCATACTTTCTATACATGCACTGGATATATCATATATGTATTTGAAATACATCTGTATGTGTGTGTATATATATTTATTTCTTACTGACCAACTCCCATCTTGCTAGGACAAAAGTAATTTCTGCCCACAGTCACTCTTTGCTGCGGGGCTGGTGCTAATGTGTTGCCTCTTGCTGTGGGCTGCACTAGAAACCCTCCACCCACGCGGCTGGAAGTCCAAAGCATCAGAGAGCTGGGCTGCCATTTAGTTTTCTTTCAAGTCCGTCTGTGGGCTCCGCACTGCTCTTCTGCAAAGCTGTAAGTCTTTCTTCTGAAGATTTCATTGAGGAATAGAATTCATGCTGTGTGACTGTGAGCTGCCAGTCCATGAAGGAGAATAGTCACAGCTGTGGGCTGTCAGCTAAACCAGTCTGATTGTCTCCATGTGCTAAGTTTGCTACCAGCTGGAGACACAGGAAAGAGATAAAACACTTCAAAGCAAAACGCGATAGATCTTCTTACCATCTGGTCCAGCTGCCTGGGGAGCCAAGTGCGAGGAGAAGACGCTGGTCGCTGCGGCCAAGCTGCACCACGATCCCTCGCGCCTGCTGCAGACGCACCCAGGGCGCTGCTCCGCGGAGCATCTCGGCGCCGCCTGCAGCAGGGCCCCGGACCTGCAGCCAGTGCCCTAAGCAGGAAGCCTTTGTAGTCTCTGTGTGTGCTCCTGAGCCCTAATCGCTCTCACTTCGTAGCCTTCTGACTGAATCTCTTTTGCATTTGGATGTAATCCACAGTGCTGTGGGTTCTAGCAGGCCTGCTGCTCTCCAGCAGAATCCTGGCAGTGTGCAGAGGCCAGATCAAATCAATACCATACAGCTACCAGGGCAAACCTTTTCCTGACAGTTAACACAGTGATGTTTTAAAGACCATGGAATTAATGATATTTAACGGACTATGAAGACTTGTATGTATTAAAGTATTTGTATATTTTGAAGCGCTTGGTGTCCACAAAATGATGGCATTTTTGTATGATATGATGGAAGACAGAGGAGCTTCATTTGGGGTCTAGTTTCTAGCTCTGAGTACCAGTGATGGATGACAGACAAACAAGAAAGACTTCAGTGAGGATTGCGCAGATCCCTCTCTGCCATGCCAAAATAAGGAGAAACTGTGGAGCCATTGGGCTAAAGGCAGACAACACAAGAGAGCTCCTGGCAGGCTGAGCAGCCTTCAGATGACCTCTTGGTCACTCAGGTCCTGTCACTTCATTTTCCTTCCCAGGACTGAGGAACTTTGAAAAACTCTCAGTTTCCCAGGGGTGTTCACTGGATGTCCCTAGCAAACAGTTCTTGTCCTGGGCCTGAAAGCTGGGTGCTGGAGAGGGCAGAGTGCCAAGGCTTACTTGGGGCTTGCCTGCAGCTTGGAGTGCTCTGCTGGTGCAGAATACCAGAGAGCATGGCCTAGTGTTGTGCAGAACTGAGCAAAGTGCTGAAGTCTGGATGAACATGCAAATGCCACCACAGCTTGGCAGCTTTGTGTTCAAAGGCAAGTTGATGGACCAAAGTCACTCTCCATCAGCACTCAAGGAACTCTGTCCCTGTCACAGTTGTGCTGTGAAAGGCTCTCAGACAAAACCCAGGAGGTAGCTTCCTGCCCTGGGCATCCTCACGCTTCGGCAGGGTCAGCAGTGAGCACCTGCTCATTTCCCACCTTCAGCTTTGCTTAGTGGAGAGCCTCCATGCCTCAGGCCTGCTCTATACAACACAATACAGGTCTAGCTCGGGTGATCCCCAGCTTATCCTGGCAGGTAAGACAGAGGGTCACAGCTACATCTGGGGGGCTCAAGTTAGGTGTGCAGAATTCCAGTTACACACTCTAAGCAAATCAGAGCTTCCAGTCAAGAGCTGCCACAACATTTTTGGGCTGAGCCCTGCAGGAGGTTAACCACACCACACTGGCCTTTGGACTGCTCTGTAATGCCCAGAACAAATGTAGCCAAGAAGCTCACAGGTAGCTCACAGATGCTCATCACTGATGGCCAGGAGAACACTGTGCTTTAAACTCAGAGTCTGGTTTTACTCCTCATCTGTAACTGAAGAAGCTCATGCACTGGAGAGAAGGGTTGCAGCTTAACTTGGACTACATCTGCAGTGACCATGGTTTGGTTTTCACCAGAATGTCTGTGGTGAATGAGGGCACAGCATAAGGCTGAGCTCTTCAGGTGCAATTGATCACTGTGCTCACCAGCAGTGAGCTGCTCATCAGCAGCTGCCATTGTGAAGTGGTTCAGCTCCTGCCTAGGTCACTTTCCTAACAGGCAAAACTAAGGATGACAGAAACAAATTAGCTGGCAAAAATGAGGAGCAAAGTAATGATAAATATCTGAGTCCAGTGCCTGGGGGTAACTGGTACTTGGGAGGAAAGCTGTAGGACCTTGGCTGTTGATCTTGAGCACTTGGACTCCCTGGTTCAAAGCATTGATCTGGAGAGGAGTTTAAAGCTGGTGTTCCTGGGGCCAGTCACTGCCCAGGGAGGGGCTGTGCTGAGAAGGGCTGCTGGGTTCATTTACATTTGTGTGGTGATCTCATGTCCTAGTTGCAGGTCTTTGTCCTGCACCTGCAGGGTTATTACATGTTAGGAAGAGAGCAGTGATCAGAGGGAGCATCCCTGCTGTTGCACTTAAAACACAGTATCAGAGATTTAACAACAGAGGGCAATGCATCACTGGGAGAGAGGAGAAATGCAAGGCGGCTCCAGCTTTTGCTTGGCAATTCCTGGCATTTTCTCATGGAGTGTTTGTGGCAGGCCTTTGGTTGAAGCTTGGAGGATGGGGTAAACTGCACTTACTCCAGTATCTGTGAGTTGTCAGTACCTGAGCTTATCCCTATTAACACAACAGGCTGTGCATCTGTGTCCTTGCTGAAGAACTCTGCCTCTTGCCACTTGGCCAGGGGAAGCTGTGAGAAGGAGTTCCCCCTGGAGCTCTAGTGCCCACACTAAGGCTACAGCAGCTGTGCAAGCAGCAGCTCCCCCACATATCTTACAGTACCTGGGAGAAAAGCAAGCTGGGGTAAGTGTGAGCTCATCCTTCCTTACTGCACAACTTATATTTACAGTCAGAGCCCAGAACTTACCTTATGTCTGCAGGCTATTCATTGATGGCAGTGAAATTCCTTCAAATTGCAAAATTTGTCTTGCTAAAGGAAGGTTCTGGGCTTAAATTTTTCAGCATCTAAGTTTTGTGTGTAGCCACAGAACAGACACTCTGCCCATCTGGTTTAATGTCATTAGCTGAATCTCTCTTTCCCAGACTCTAGTTTGTTCTTAGACAATTCTCTTTCTTCTGTGCATTTTTAATATGACTTTGACTATTTTTTAAAAATGGAAAATCTAGTAGGGGAAAGCAAAAATACTCTCTGCTTTGGAACATGGATTTAAAAGCTGCTATTTTCCAGGGCAGGACAGAATGGTGTCCAGCTCCTGGACATCTGAAAGCAAATGGGGACAGGGCAATAACTCTGTAGTTGTGAGAACAAAAAGCATGAAGAACAAAGAAACTAATAGAAAAAAAATACAGAATCATAGAATGGTTTAGGTTGGAAGGGGCCTCAAAGCTCATCCAGTCCCAACCCCCCTGTGCCATAGGCAGGGACACCTCCCACTAGAACAGGTCGCTCAAGGCCTCATCCAACCTGGCCTTGAACGCCTCCAGGAAGGGAACAGCCACAACCTTCCTGGGCAACCTGTGCCAGTGTCTCACCACCCTCACTGTGAAGAACTTCCTCCTAACATCCAGTTTCAATCTCCCCTCTGCCAATTTAAACCCAGTTTAAACTTTTGTGTAATGAGCTCTGCCTGGGAGGGACACAAGGCTGACACAAGAAGGTTTAGCTTGCCATGAAGGCAGCTGTCCTGTGTCCTCCTGGTGTCACTGGGAGGTGTGAGGCAGCTGCTTTGCAAACTTGGTGTGTAACCAAATTAATTCCAGTATTGACCCAGGACCACATTAATTATATCTTGACCTCAATCATTGTTGGCTTCGAGCTAAAGAGACAAATCATTTTTCATTGATGTTAGAAGTCTGACTAGGCACTGGTGTCACTGTGGTGTGGGGCATGCAGCACTGAACACAAACTCTTGCTGTAAACACTTCTGTAAAAAGGAGCTGAAAGAGAGCAGCGCCAGCCCCTAAGGTGTTGATTTCTCTTTATCATGTGTGCAAAGCCATGCAAGAGGATCTTCAGCACTCTTGTGGCCAAGTTTGCAGCATCTTTATTATGGAGCACAAACTGAAAGCTCAGTCATCAGCTGTGTTTCTTTGATCCAGTAATTGCTTTGCTGACACCTGGAGTGCTAATTAATTGCCCAGCCTCACAAATTAGGGACCACTGTCTCTCATTCCAAAGTGAAAAGATAGCTACATGGCACTTCCTGCCAGCATTATGTGTCAGTTGCTTCCCTGCTCCTTAGTTGTCTGCTGCCCATGAGTGAATGTTCAGCACCAAGACAACTGCAAAGCCAGCAGCTGTGTCTCTAGCCCTAAAGCTGTGCCCGTGGAAAACTGTTGGTCCTGCAGGCTGCCCTTGGCACCATGTCACATGAGTGTCAGCATCTGTCACTGATGGGCAACATGACCTGAGCCTCACTGGCCAGGACAGGTGACCTTTGCATTTGGTCAGCATGTCAGTATGAGAAGGATCTGAGGA
Source organism: Psilopogon haemacephalus (assembly GCA_013396835.1). NCBI lineage: Eukaryota > Metazoa > Chordata > Aves > Piciformes > Megalaimidae > Psilopogon > Psilopogon haemacephalus. Next base: position 500,917 of record VWZI01001184.1, read on the forward strand.
TGCATTTTGCATGCTGTGCTCTGTCTGCAGGCAGTGCTGTCCTCAGCAGCTAGCAATGACTGACAGCAGAGTACTGGGGCCAAAGGATAGCTTGGGGTAGGTCCAACCTGATTCACCCATCAGTGTTACTGTAACCTCAGATCATCTTGCTCTCTTTTGTTTCAAGACTTGGTGTGCCTCAGAAGCTGGGTTCTGGCACAACACCTCCACTTCCATGATATATGTCAGTTTCTGGGCTCAAAGGCTAGATGACAATCGTACCAAGTACTAGCACAAGCACAGAGGCACTTTTGTTCCATACTAGAACCAATTTCAGACAGGGGTCCGACCCCTCTCCTGTTGGAGGCAGTGAGGTCTGTCCTCAGCACAGCTTTATCAAGGCCTAGTGAAGACATTCTGATTTATTTTCCTTTTATGCTAATGGTGCACCACTCTTCCTGGCAGCCCTGAGCCTGTCAAGATCCTCACCAGCTTAAAAACACAGGAGCAATCTTGCAGCTGAGGCTGCTGAGGCTTCCAGCAGGAGTGGAGCTCAGGAGGGGCTGCAAAGTGAAGCAAGGTTGCTCCTGGATCTCCTCTGCTAAGTCATTAATTGGGAGCATGGGGGTGTCACTTGGATAAATTTTGTCACCGGGACAGGGTTAGGCTGAGGTGCTCAGCCCTGGGCAGTGGGGTCCACCTCCACCAGAGTCACACTGGCAGGTCTTGTCAGCAAGGCCATTTGCTAGAGGAGTGCTGACCATGTGTTAGTGTGGAAAGGCCTCGGGGCAGTTTCTGTGACACTGCCTTTGCTTGCTCTGTGAGGATGCTCTACGTAGTTCTGATCCCATGGGCAGCAAATGTCTGCAGCAAAACTCATGTAAATCCCTGTCATTAGATCACTTTACTGGGATAGACAAGGCTTCTAGAGAGGTTAATGATGACCCTTTTCTCTAATATAATTAGTTGTTGTTTCATCTTTGATAGGCTGAGGTTTAGTTTAAAAAATTAAAAAGAAGACTCCCTAAGAAGGGAAGAAGAAGGACCAGAGGGAGACCTTGACAACTCTGGAAGTAACTCCTAGTGAAGAATTCTAGACTGATATTTTTGCCCCCATCATTTTTCTGCTTGTGACCTGCAATACGGGTGGGAACCTGCTGACAAGAGGATTTGCAGGTGGAAGTGATCTGCAACAAATAAGGAGGAGGGTTTGGGTTGGAAGGTCTCCTTTTACAACCAGACAACAACAGAGGGCAACAGATGCCCATGGAACAGCCCACCTTCAGCAAGGCTTCCAGCGGATAACGCTGATGGCAGTCGCGGCAGCTCTCTTCACTGCCTCGCAGGGGTCACTCAGGCACTGCTCGAGTGCGGCCGTGTGATCCAGGAGCGTCTTGCGGCCCCCCGGGAGCTCAGCCAGCATGGTGAGGGCTTTGATTGCGCTCAGTCGGGCACTGCTGCTCTCCTCAGCCACCAGCTTCAGCAACGGTGGGATGGCTCCAGCATCCAGAGCTGAGAATCTACCTGTAGAGACACAGGCTGCCTTGAAATGTTCTGCTGAACCGCTGCAGCCTGCCCAGCTATGGCTCTGAGAACCCCAGCAGGTGCAGTCCAAAGAGCCTGGACAAGATTTTCCTTGGAAGCTAAGGCTGGCTGTCAGCTGGGTATGGGTAAGAAAAGATCTTGCCTAGGTAACCTTCTCTGCCTTGCACATGATTATTTCATTGGCAACAAATTGCCTGAGAACATTTGAGGATAAGCTGTTTGGGGAGGGGGTGTTGGATGCCTTAGGAGCAGTCTCCGTTTCACTTTTAAAGACACTTCAAACTCTCAGATCCACTCCTGTGTTGCCTTCAGAAACCAGAGGGATGGTTGCAGAGGAGGACTGGAAGACAACTGCTGCTATTAAGAGTCTTTTATGTCTAATTACTCATTCATCACACTGAAAATTTAGCAGTTAGTATTTTCAGTGCCATGTAAGTTACCTGGGAGAACTACAGTCCTTATTAATGTTCATTCCTCTCCCAGCTGTGACAGAGAAAACTGCCTCTAACCACAGAAAGCATTTCCAAGAAGCAGTGCTCCCCTGCTGAGCAGCTTCAGGTGTGGGATCACTGTTTCCCCTCTGGAGCTGCACTCTGGAGGGAAATGATGCAGGTGGGGAAGATGAACAACTTCCTGACCTCTTTTAGGTGAATGAAATGTGACACTGGGAGGGAGCAGCAGCAGTTGCTTAAGAAATGCCCTAATCTTAAAGTTTCCTGAAGAGCTTTAACGCTATCAGAGGACTTGGGGCAGGAAGGGGGGCAAGGTTTTGTCACTAAGTTGCCTTACAGTTGGATTTGCAGTGTGTTTTTCTGAGTTTTAGCCGGGGTTTTAAAAGGTGGGGGGGCAGGTCACTGCAAACCCACTACAGTACCTCAGGAGAGCTGCCTCTGTCTCTCACCCTGGGGTTTGACAGTAGCAAACATCAGTGCTCCTGCTGCGCTGGCTTGGACTTCAGGATCTGGATCTTCCAGCAGGCTCACCAGCACAGGAACGACCTCTCCACAGACCAGGCTTTTCCCCTCTGGGTAAGTCCTGCACAAAGATGGGGGAGTTGCTTTCCTGAGCCATGTCTGCTACCATGCAGCTACCCATAGCTCCTCCCCAGGTCTGCAGCCCTGCTTTGCGCTGTGGCAGCACTGCTGGCACAATCCTCCTCTCTGTTCTCTCTGCAGTCACAATGTCCTGACTGTCAGGCAGAGGGCAAGCACCACTGCCCCCAGAGAGAAGCCAGGCGATGCCTATGCCTGCTGGCTGCCTGTTAGAGCTGCTTGCCCAGACAGTACCGACGGCATCACATTAACCTCGGGGTGGGCTAGACACTTTGTCAGAGATGTTAGCCTTGTTTTGGTTTACTTTCTCTGCCTCACTGGGGTTTGATGGGCAGCAGCATGTAGGATAAGGTGTCCTAATGGCCACTTAGAGACCTGCCTGTGGAACCATCTACAGATTTTTAAATGTGCTAAAGCAGAAGTCTGCATTATTCTCCCAGGTCACTTTTCTCTCTGTCTTTCCAGCCTCTCAATTGCAGGGCATATGTAGAAGCCTAGGACAGAGCTGACATCCACACTCACTTTGCATTTCAGCTTTCTTTTTGTGTCCCATCTTATCTACACTCTCTTTCCTGTAAGACCTCACTTTGTTACAGGACGTTAGGGAGTGCATTGTGCCAGTTGGTTTGTAAACTACATGATCTGCAGACATCTGCTGAGCACTGTTACTGTATTTTGTGACTGCAGACAGTGACTAAAGTTGTTCCTTTCATCTAGTGTTCAATACTCGAATATAAAGTTTTAGGGTTTTTTCCTGGTCCATCGTTGGGTTATGTGGAAGCTTGTGCCAGAAACAGCCTATTTCTGTCCTCAATCACACGGAAAGTTTCCTAGGATCTCTAATATTTGGCAAGAGAGCAGCTGACCAGAAAAATAAGGGAGCTTCTCCCTCTGTTCCTCTATCTCAGTCAGACCCTTGTTTTCACATGACTTTTCCTCATGTACCAGGAAAAAAACCCTGATTTCACTGCCAGTGCTGAAGACAGAAGGAGAAGGAATGGCATTTTCTGACCAGCATCTGCTGCCCTGAGTGAATTTAGAGGTCCTCTATCTGTGTGTGCATTCAAGGCTGAAGCTCCTTTTTGAGTGAAATATGACAGCTCCAATGCAGAGTGGAGCACAGCTATGAGTGAACTACTGCCACTGGTACACCACTGAAATGAGTGTTTGCTTGGGCTGAAGCATTACAGATAGATAGCATTACCCAACTGCCAAGAGTGCCCAAGCTGCTTTGCTTCTGATGCCCACTGATGGGTGGGTGAGCTTCTTCTTCAGGATGGTAACAGCATCAGTTGCTAGAGCTTCTGAAGCCTCCAGACAGAGACAGTTGGAGAGTGTGTCAAGGATTAGCTCCTGGATTTCATCTGACTCAGTTTTCAGTCTGAGGAGCAGTAAGGGAATCAAAGCAGCATGCAGTATGTCAGCAGCCCCTGCAAGAGATGAAGGAGGAACGAGAGTGAGGTGTGAGTGCAGTTCGTGTTCCCACCTGCACTTTGAATTTCTGAATAGGATCAAAGTACTCAGAGATGTGTGACTGAGAGATGGAAACTGCCACAATACTCCATCCATAAGGGTCATCTTGGCATTGCTTGCTCAGGAAGCTTGCCCAGGAACCCTTGGAAGACACCAGCCCAGGCCATAACCAAAAAGGCAGTTGCTCCAGCGCTCTCAGTTGCCCTCAGTGATCTTTCTTCCAGAACTACTCTTGCTAAGGCAATACAGGGAATAGATATCTATAAAAGCCACCTTTTATGAAGCTATTCTAACTGTTCTCAACATGAACAGAATCTAAGAGATGCTGAGAGGTAAGCCCTTAGAGCTCATACTTTGATTCTCCACTATGGTTTCTGTGGAGGAGCCAAGGTTGTGGAACCTGCCAGCTTCCTTACACATTGCCTTGTGGTAATTCTGTCCTGTTGAGCTCTCTGCCAGTCAGTATTCTTGCACTGCCTCCTAAAGGAAATTGCATCAAAGGCAGGAAGAGCATCAGTTGCCATGCAAGTGATGTCTTTGCTCTGAGCAAGTGTCTGCTTTGTGCTATTTCTTACACTTTCCTAAGTCATCACCGAAGCAACAGTGCCTTGGGAAAGCAGGAAGCAGAACGTCCTGTCCACCAGCAGCTCTGTGGAAACAAAATTCTCCAGCTGCCTTGTTGCTAAGACTGATTCTTTGGTTGCTAAGTGTGGCTCCTTTCAAAGTGATTCATGTATGGTTAGATAAGGAAGTTTGGTGGACAGCAGTCATCAAGGTATTTTGGATGAACCTCCACAGCCAGGGGTAAAAAGACAAAGAAGAAAGATTTTAGTGGCCTCAGTAATGCAGGGCAGGAATCCCTCAGCTTGGCACAGGTGAAGAGCATGGTTCTGTTCTAGACCTGTTACTGCTGCACATATTGCTGAGCTTTTACTGGCACTGGGTAACTTCTGCTCTTTCTAACTTGTTAGGATGCCCTTCACTAATGCACATGCACACGTGCAGAGGCCAGTTGCTGTGAGAATTTAGAGAAATAATAAGGAAAACCAGATCCAGACAATTAATTCTTGCAGTCTAACAAGATTTTTAAAGCCAAGGAAAGGGAAAGCACGGGGGGATGTCACAAAGGAGACCTGCACTACTGGCCTGGTGAAAGACTGGGAGAGTCCCTGAGAGGGAGGCAGAGCTGGCCCCAGGATTCAGAGCTGCCTGCTTTGCCGGGGACTGCAGGTGTCTGGATTGTGGGAAGAGAGCTACAGAAAGGTCATGGGTGGGCTGGACAACACTAAGGATAAGGCTGGGAATGCTCCATGCATTGTGGAATTCCAGGCAGGAGGGAGTCCACTCTAGAAAACTGCTCTCATGGGAGTAGCTTAAATCATTCTCAGCTGACTATAGATCATATCCAGCACTACCCAGTGGGCTTTTGAAACAGCCTATGAGAGCCAACAAGTTTTTGATGAGAAGAAACTACAAGGTCTGTGTGTACAGATCTGGGATGCTCAGGCTGCTCACGCAGTCACCCTGCACATGTCTGAATTCTGGGATGTAGTGGAAGTCAGGAGAGACCTGGATGTTGGGAGGTACAGTTTCAAAGGCAGGTTAATGAATTGGAGGTGATAGACTTACAAGCTGCCATTCCATGGAGCAAGCACCTACCTGTTGCACAGCTGCTCTGTGACAGAAGCCACATCCGGACTATGCGGCCTTAAAGTCACTCCATTCTTTCTAGCTGAGGTAACAGACTGCATGCAAATGTAAATAGAATCATAGACTAAGAGGAGCACAGACCTGAGGTCCAAACTCCCAGCTCCTCCAGAGCCTTTTTGTGCCTCTTTCTCAGGACCTCCTTGCTAACTTACTTCAGTTCTCTTGATGGTTTTATCACTGCATTGCCAGTAAGTTCCACCAGCATTCAGGTTTCTCTTCTTCCTGGCTGTCTTTCACTTTGCTAATGCGTTCAGCCAGTTCACTCAGCTGTCAGAAAGGGAAGGAGGCTGGGGAAGAAAGGCCATCAACAAAACCAGAAAGAGAACGCCTAAAACTGAGGATGAAATTTCCAGGTGGAAATACCTCATGGTTTTCCCAAAGGAACCAAAGGGAAATCAAAAAGACAAATCCAGGGAAGGAAAAGGGAACAGAGAGGAGATGAATTCAGCAGCAAGTTGTTTGGGGGTTATTTGTAAATTAAAGCAATCTCAGATTCTTGTACCTTGCAGAGCAAGCAGTGGGAGGGGAAAACAGGAGCTGGTGTTTGGAGCAGTCCTGTACTGCAGCAGGCAGCAGCATCCTTGGGAGCTGGGTCTCCTTAAAGTGCTGCTGCCCTATCAAAGGTGATTTATCTGCTGCAGAGATGGTCTGAGACACCTTGGGCATAGGAAAGTAGTAGGGAAAAATGTTTCCCAGATGTGAATAGTTGCATATGCAACTCCCTAGTTAGCAGCATTATTGATCTGTTTTTCTGAGAACCTGTATTCTCCCTTGGGCTGCTTTTCAGGCCAGCACTCAGCTCTAGCTCCTCATAACCCTCTGGCCACTCAGCCTCCCTCTCCTGGCTCTCTGTGTTCAAACACCCCAAAGAGGTATTGCCATTTATTCTGTGCTCTCAGGATGGCTGCAGGGCATGTAAACAAATTAAATTTAGTGAAAGACAAAGGAGTCATTTACAGTAGACAGCACTGGTGTTTGGGTTTGGATTTCAATTACATAAATCAATTTAATCACATTACAAATCCTCCTCCTTACAAATGTCAGTTTTCAACTCAAAGCCATCTCAGTGTTTATTTCAGCAAGGGCCTCAAGCACGGCCATCAGACAAGGCAGCAGTATGGAGTGAGCAACGAGTAGGCACAGATCCTGTAGGATACGAATGTTTTGCTAACGTCTCAGCTGCTTCTGCCACGGTCACACAGCTCTTTGAAGTGCTGAGGAACAGTGTTTCTGCTTGGGAAGTGGCACAAAGGACAAAACAGAGCTAGATCAGAGGGGAAAATGCTGCCTGGCATCGAGGTGTGTACAGCAGCTGTGTGAAATCTAGGATGGGAGCTCACTAGCTATGAGGAGGCAAATGATCCTGACCAAATTTCTAGACCCAGCAGCTCTCCTTCTCGTGCTGCAGTACCTGAGAATCATTCTAGAAGTAGCAAAGTGTGTGCTGGTTGCACCAGGGAGTGTACACCTAACCACGCAGTACTTGCATGGCGCTGCCCTCCCCAGTGACGAGATGACCAGACGAGGTCCTTCGTGGCAAACCTTTCTTAGCTTCTTGTTCACTACTGTTCCTGAGGCTGCCTGAATAGCTTTCTGAGTCACCAGTCACAAGAGCATAGGTTGGGAGCCCAGCGCTAGCTAACTGATGGTAAGATTCAGCACTCCCAGCGGCAGAGCTGTGTCAGGGAGCAGATTCCAGGTGACGCTGCTATGGAGCTGGGCTGACATTGCCTCCCAGGAAATTTGGAGCAGGAGGGAGAGCACAAGAAATCAAACACAACTCGCCTGCCTTCAGCAGGGCTTCTAACTGCAAAGGAAAATGGCTGACACATTTGAAAGTCAGAATATTTTCTCTTATTTGCAACAATTCTCTCTTGCAGTGACAATTTAGCAGCAATAAGCACCCACGTCCCAGAGGCTGCTTGTGGCCAGAGACAAGGTGATGGATACTGCCGAACCACCACACACCTCTTGTCTTAAAGCACTGAGGGCTGGGACGTCCCTGTTTAAACGACACAAACAGCTATGGGAATGATGAACAACACTGTTTTAAACCAGGACTGCCCTAGATGGACCTTCTGTGTGGTGCATGTGCACACAGCATGCAGCCAACTCCTGCACACAAGTTGCTCACGCACATCCACTCCTTGGCTTGTGTCTGTCTGACAAAATACCTTTCCTATTTTCAGAGAAATCTTTTTAGATACTGCATAAGTCCAAGAGTGAAAATAACCCAGAGGTTTGGCATTTTCCTTCCTCTCCACTCCCCCNTCCTGAAAGCTATCAATGTCCTCTGCAGGGCAGACTTTGCTAAAATGCAAGAAGTAAGCAAAGCAAGCTGACACCCACACTACCTGTACCCATGGCCTCAGGACAGTTACTGTAGAGCAAATTAAAGCCTTGAGATAACTGCTCCCAAAAAAGCTTAGCCTCAGTTGTGGATTGGCTACTTCACTTCAGATTTTCCAGGTCAAAAAGTGTCTTTCTGCTGGTCAGGAATGGAGACAGGTGAGAGGAGACTAAGCCTTAACCATAAGAGACTTTGCTGACAGTCTGCTTCCACAAGTGCCTGTTGTGAGCTACATCATTCACAGCAAGCACTGAATGCAGTGAGAGTGACACAGAGAAGGTGCTGAGGAGGGAACCTGGGCTGGCACATCTGCATACACTAAATTGGAAGCAAGGGTGTGCAGCAAGGGTGTGGAAAGTGTTACCAGTCACTGCAGCAGGTTTCAGGCACAGAAATTGGTACTGGTCTAGAATGACTGTGTTAGATACCGACAGGTTAATGCAGACTTACTTGAATTTGTGAATCATTGCACAGACTGAAAGACAGCAAATAGTGGTAGCAAGCAGTAGGAGGAGGTTAAAGGGAACATGAATTATTGTACCGACACTCCTCCTGTTTCCATTTCTTCATTGTTAGTGTGGCAGATTTAATTTTTTTTCTGCTTTAAAAAATGACCTGATAGAAATTTCACAGAAGAACCTGGAGGAAGTGTGGTGTGGACAAACCCGCTCCTGCATGTGTGGATCCAGTGCTGCCAAAGCTGCAGTTAAGTCACTTTTACCCTACAGCTTACGCTGCTGCCAAGCTGAGCACAGCTGAATGCTTAGAGCTGATGAAACCTCTAGGAGAAGAAGAATGCAGTGCTGGAGGTGGGGGAAATCCTTTTCTGCTTCAGCTGGTCTGGCTTGGCAGTTTTGTTTTAGAGGAGAGTAGACGCAGCACATCTTGATTAGAGCCAGGGGCCCAGATGGCTGCACACTGTGCGTGGTGCTGTGTGGGAATGCAGAGGCCTTCCTTGCTTTCTGCTGACCCTGCAGATCCCACCATGTTCCCAGGGAAAACTGCTTCAGCTGCTCAATGAAAATGGCCTTCTGCTCTGGCTGAGGTAAAACAGTGCTTTCCAGTATGTTGTAGTCTGTGTTTCGTTTCCAGCAGTGCAAAACTCCAGAATCTTAATTGAATGCAAGACTGCCAAGGTGTGGGCTGCTTTCAGGGAGATTTGTTTGCTGAAGTGCCTCCCCAGTAAGTGTTGCTCTTGGGTTGAGAGCCTTATTTCTGTAGAGAGCTGTAAATCACAGCTGCTGGCTGAAAGGAGTCTATCACAAATAGGCACCTCTTAGCAGTATTCCTATTTTCTGACTGGAGCTGCATTGCTGAATGAGGCTCTCAGTGACTGAGCAAAGGTGCTCTTGCAAAGCAACCTTTTCTATCCTTTCTTTGGAAAACAAGTAGAGCACAGCAACAGTGGGGCCAGGCTATTGCTTAACCTGGGCTAAAATCCTAGGCCTAGCCTCTGTAAACATGCCAGATTAAGCACAGTGCTTCCACAGTGCTACTGTTGTGCTTTTCTTTAAAGACATTCTAGAGAGATTGTTAAATAGAGGCAGAATTGTGTTAGCAGCAATTACGAGAGACAGCAGAAAGTATTTCACCAGCTGAGAGGAATGATTGCCATCTGAACATGCTCTTGTAAGAACATTGTTCTCAGTCAGCCTGGATGCACCAGGAGGGGGAAGATTTGCTGGCTGAAGTCAGTGCAGCCCTCGGCCCGGGTCACTCACCCCATTGCCCAGGCGGGCAGAGGGATTCAGAGGGCTGGTAGCTTCCCAAGGTCAGTTCGGTGTCTGAGATAGGACTTGGGACTGGCAGATATGGCTTAAGACCTCCAGGGCACTTGGGCATTTCTAGGGTACCCCTGAAGGCCAGATAGGATACACTTGAAAGCTGAAAATGGTCTTGGGGGCCAAGTGGTTTCCTCATTGTTTGCATTGATCTTGTGCACACCACTGGCAGCACAAGCATTTTGAGGAAGAGGAATGGAAAACCCCAAATCCCAGCAGTTTCACACAATGTTTTACCTTTTAATTTTATGTTTTTATTTTATTTTATGCCATTTTCTATTAGTTTGTCACTAATGTAGTCGGAGACCAAAGAATCTTTTCTACAGTTTTTCACTGTCTGCCTTAAAACACTCCACAGGGGAGGCAGGGATCAGATCTAAGTAGCTAAAGCTAGAGCTACCATTTTGTGTGTCCACCTGGTGGTGCTGGGCTGGTGGATGGGTGTGTGTAGTGTCTTTATTGCTGGTGTAGACAGAAAATTAGCTGCAGGCCTGGCAGGGAATAGAGGTACAATTATCCAAACTAATTCCTTAAGCTTGACTGCAGTGTTGTGGTTTTATGGAACTGCTCTGGCACCCAAAGCCCTCACACTAAAGCCCCCTGAATGTCCCCAGCTCTTCCATAGATTCCCAGCATTACCTTTGTGTCCTCAAACAACATTTTCAGCCTGTCTTAACTACCAGTTTTGTTCCTGTTCACCAGCCATGCCAAGGCAATAACAGGGACAAATAATAGTGCCTGCTGAAATTGCAGCTGGATCTCATGTTTCCTACATGAAGCAGGATCATCAGGTATAAAGGATACAAGAAAATGTGAAATCCAATTGTCACATTTTTTTTCTAAGCACCCATTAAAATGATGTATAACTCTTGTAAGTCTCCAATTTGATACTTCTCAGCTGGCAAGAACACCAGTGAAAGCCCAAACCCACTTGATGTCCGTGCATTCCTCATTTTTGTTTGTTTGGTATTGCAAAAAAACAAGCAAACCCTCATTTCCTACCTGTCTCCTCCAGTGGGAGAGACCTACTTTCAATTCACTGCCTCCATGAATAATTTATCATTCTTACAAAGTGGAAAATCTTCAAACAGGGAGACTGCAGGAGAGATGAGGGTGTCCCAAGAGTAAGCAGTAGCCTGTTGCTCAGCCCATGTGCTGGGAAAGCTGCAGCTGATACTTTCTGGTTTGAAAACTTTGCTTTCAAAAAACCCCTGGCCTCGTTTAACTACATTTCCTTGGGTGTAATTCCCCAAGATCTGTATACTTTGATCTTAAGTGATTTTGTCAGTTGTTCACATTTCACATATCCTTTGTTGTATATTTTACTAAATGATCCCAAATTTCTTTTTGGGTTAAAGTCTGAGCAGGCTTTGTTTTGTTTTCCCCAAACCTTTTCCCTTAACAGTGAAGCATGAGTCAAGAAAATTTTCATTCTCCTTTGGGTTTGTTTTGTTTTGTTTTGTTTTAAACCTAATAATGCAGCCTTGGAGGATGGTCCTTTACAAAAAACTACATTCTTTTGTCTTATTTCATGGTATCTCTGTCTGCAGCTGCCTTCCCAAGGGGGCTCTGGAGGAGCTGGAGTACACGTGTCCATCAGGAAGCCTTGGCTCCCTGGGTTACCTGTCAGGCACAGGAGCACAGCACCTGGGGCTGCAGGCAGCTGTCCACCAGCTGCCGAGTTTGATGCTTGTTTGGCTACATTTGACTTCAGTGACAACTGCTGACTCAGCAGCTGAGCTGAGCCAGTAACCACGAGCTACAAGATCAGCAGGTAAGTAACGAAACCCTGGAGGAGCTGTGTGAGACACTTCACATTTTTTTGGTTTGGCTGGTTTATTCTTCTCAGAACTTTTTGTCTGTTGAAAAACTAGAGGAGTCCTTTCCTTTAGCTGTAACTCACTATCTGTGTTCACATTATCAAATGTGATTTGACCTCACAGAAAGAGTAAACAGCTGATATGAAGTGAAACTCTCAGTTAGCTGAAGGATGTGAGAGAAAATAGGAGAAGAATTTTCATCAAAGCCAAATGAGGTCAGGCTGATACCACCTGCTTCAAGGTGCATTCATGATTTTTTCCTTGCCATCTCACAGTCACTGGTACAAAGCAACAATATGCCAGATAGTTATAAATATCAGATCCCAGTCATCTGTACTCGATGCTATTTTAAACTCTTCCACGTGAGAAAAATGGTTAAAAATAAAAATACAGCCTTTTAATTCTTCTCTAGATGTTCTGCTCAGCTCTGCAAACTCAAAGAGAATCACAGACCCGTCTATAAATATCTAACCCAAATCTACAATTGCTTGTTACAAAGAGGGTGTTTGGTAGAAAATTGAATGAAATACAAAATGTCTTTTATTATATTCGTATTACAGACCAGATGTGGCCTCTCGATTTACCCTCTATCATTTGGAGATGTACATTCACCAAGAACATTGCATGTGTGCATATAAATATTTTGATGTTGTCGTGGAATAATAAAGGGTAATTGATTAGAAAAATCCCTATGGGATTTTCTACTTAAGAGCACATTTCTGGTTTAGCACTATTGTCTTCAGTCTATGCGTGCATTAAAGCCTATGTTTTGATTGATCCCAAACAGAAGGCAGCAGTAAACAGGCGAGGATTTGGCTTTTGGTCAACAAACGGCACTGGCAAGTTGAGTGAAACTCGGGTGGCAAAGGGTCGCAGTGAGCTGCTCATCAGCTCTTACACCTTGGCAGTCAGATGCTGCTCCCTTCAGATTAAGACCTGATCTGGTATGGGAAAATGTGGTGACCTGCCTGACGTGGAAGAGGGAGCGGGAATCCAGTCAGATCACTCTGGGGCTCTTGAATTACTACTTCTTATTTTCAGGCAAAAAAAGGTAACGCAAGCTACTGACTTTCAGTATGTGTTTGTATGCTTTCAACCTGCCTGAATACAAGGAACAACATTCAGACAACTAAGCTAAAGAACTGTGGTTTTCATGCCATTTGGCTGGCACTTAATCACCTGGATGTGCTATTTCAAGATGTATTTCTGTTTAAATTCCTGTGGGAGCTTAGCTGCATTTGCCAAGTGCAATTGATGAGTGTTGAAAGGTCCTAATTGGGAATTTCTGGATGCGGGACAAAGTGAGACTGAAGAAAAGTTAGGCATAGCTGCTGATTGATTTTCTAGATTAGTTGGGGTTTAACTCTGCTATTAATCAACAGCAAGCTCCCATACTGTGGTGCTGAAATAACAACACCTAAACTTCCCAGAGAAAGGCTTGTTCCATTGCTCATGCACTGCATGCTCATAATTCCTTCCCTGACAGAGTTTGATCTGTGGTTGGGTGCCTCCCTCCAAGCTGCAAACGAGCAAGCATTTTGTTGCGGCAGCTGAAAATACCTACAAGAGATGACATTTGCAGAGGGCGTGTGAATGATGATCTTCTTGCCCAGGATGATGGTAGCTGCTGCAGTTATTCCTGCCAGAACTGGTGCATGTGTGGAAGACTCTTTTTCTCACATCTAAAGTACGAGACTGAAGGTAATGTGGCAGTTTCTATAGTAACTACTTGTTCTTTATGGAACAGCAGATGAAACCTGCACACCTGCTTATTGTTCTTGTATCCTATTAGCCAGACTCCTCAGTTACCACAGATACAGCTTTTTATTCCATTCCCTTGCCAACAAAACTGTATCAGGGATTTAAGCAATTGCAAGTGAAGAGTGCATGTGAAAAACAAAGCACAGGCAGCATTTTCAGATGCAGCACTGTGGGATAATACAAACGCACCAACAGACATAGGGCATGCACACCGAGAGCTGAAACTTACAAACCAACCTGCAAAGAGTCTGTATTTTAAAATTAAAGCAGGACAAATGTATGATTGGAATGTTACTATTTTGCTGGGAGAACAACGCAAGTTGCATATGTGACGTTTCTGATGTGAGGGTGAGGAGTTTACCAGAACTGCTTTGCCAGTCTGGAGGCACTGGCAAACTGCATGACCTAAGATTCATTACTTAGAAGAAAATTTCCCCCACATGGTATATAGGTTCATGGCTCTTATTTCTCTGCAAGAAAACGAATGTTGCTACATTATTCTTTATAATAAAATGTTTCATTATTATAATTCACTGCTGCTGCAGCTCTGATGGTATCAGTACTGGAAGTGGTATTATCTAGAGAAGTCAGATGCTTTCTGCACTGTGTTTTTAGCCTGTGAGAAAAACTGCCTGTGTCCTCTCTCTGTCTGAAAATCTCTATTGCTACCTCCAGCAGAAGTGCATCAGTAGCAGATTATGTTTATAGAATTGGCAGTGTAGGGAGAAATCACAGCTGATTTATCAGGGCAACTGGTATAGTAGTATGGTCAAAAGGAAAAAGACGCTAGAAAAAAAGTAAAATAGAATTAACAGGCTACAATGAGAACGATACTCAGCCTTGCTGGAAACCGACCCCAGCAAATTACAAAGGCAAAGAGAGGAAAAGTGGAAGGTATGCACGGCAGCGAGAGCACCTGGGTGATGGCAAAGGTGGGATACAAGCAGCAGATGCATTCCATGTAACTAACTACATTGGGTTTTCTGCCTTTACCCTTGGTCGCATCACGGATGTTACTTGTTCCCTCGAATACGCAAGGTGAAGTTAATCTTGAAGATCGTGAGGCTGGCAGAGGCGTGAGCTCTGCCAGAGCTGCAGGTGCTGCAGGAGCCGCGGCCCGGCTGGATGGAGCCCAGCAGACATCTGCATTTGAGCCTGCCCGAGGAAGCAGACCACGTATGTGCACGCGTGTTATGTAACGCGGAGCGCAGAGCAGCCACAAGGAGCGGGAGCGGTCCACGCAGCCTCCCGGCGGTACCGCGCTCCCCGTGC
>VWZI01001184.1:515671-672159 GCA_013396835.1 Psilopogon haemacephalus
CCCTGCCGTTGGCTTGGAAACGGGCTGGCAGCCTCCGCCTCCTCCTCCAGAGCCAGCCCCGCGCTCACCCTGCCCCGGCTTCCCGGCGAGATCGCTGAGCACCTCCCTGTCTCCCGCCGGGGGCCACGGGACGAGTGTTGCCATTGAAAAATCCTCCTTTTCCTTACGTTTTGTTTTCTAGGGAGAAAATGCGGCAGGGCCGGGCGCGCATGCTGCCGGGGCTGCGGGACTAGAGCCTGCGGCCGCGGGGTGTCTGCTCGCTGCCAGCCGGAGATGCTGCTGTGAGGAAGGGCCGAAGCGGAGGGAGAAGCGTCAGTGACTGCGGGCGTTCGTACGGATGGAGTGAGGAGGTGGAGGCTGCCTGCCTGGTGCCGAGGAGGTGAGTGAAAGATTCTACATTTCTCTGTCTCTGAAGCCAGTTTAACAGTGAACATTTATTTCCTTCTCCGTGTATTTCCAAAATAAAGACTTCTAAAGCAAGAAGAAAAGGATGTCAGGTGGAAACAATAAGCTGTGCTTTTGCAGGCTGAAAGAAAGACGAATTGCACTGTGAGGTAGAAATGTATTGCTGTGTGTAAAGAAAATTTAGTAAGGGGAGGCAGGCTGCTGATACAGTGAAAATGACCTTCTGAAGGGATACTGGCCTTCTGCACACTGCTGCTTCAGCTCCATCCCCTTTTGCTCCAAATTAAGTCATCTCCCTTTCCTGTCTTGGCTTGTAAGCCCTCAGTACCCAGTACCTGTGCCTCACTAAGATCTGTTGCGTTGCGTTCTCCTAACGATTCAGAAGGAGAATCCATTAGATTCCGCCTGTTGGGAGAAGAACCTGCACGGTCTGTAGCACCTCCTCCCAGGGAAGTGCAGCCTGGCTGATGTGCCATCAGCACAGCCTGCTAGATGCCGAATTTCTGTAGCCAATGCTGCCTGCCACAGCCACATCTGCTCGATGTGAGGCTGTGGCTCTGCAGATGCTCTCTCGCCGTGTGTGCTCATGCATGTGAAGGAATGGGGAGCTTTGCTCCTGCAAATCTGCACCTGTGGACAGCTCCCGTCTGCAGTTGTGAACCACAAGTTTTTTGGTACCTCTGCGTTTGCATTTTGGGTGACTGATGTGCACGCAAACCCTCCAAGCCCTTCTGCTAGCTGGCAGAGCTGCACACAGCAAGATGTCAGGTTAGCTTCTGCTAGCAGTGCTGAGCTGCTCTGGGTTTGGCTGCCTCGCAGTGCAGCTGTTTAACGCCTGTTCTTGCGGTATTTGTTCTGGAGGCTGCTGACCTATCCTGACAACATTTTCCTGGGCAGGATTTGAGAAAAATTCTCCAGCTTTGCCCTCAGCGTTTCTTTCTAGCTGTTTACTGAATATTCTTCCACCCACAATTTGATTTTTATTTTGGCTCTCTGTTTCACGTCATTGTGGGTCACACCCTTCGGGCGACTGTCAGAATCATACCTACACAGCTTTCCACTGCAGGGCCCATGGTACTCTCAGCATCTACTTGTGGATCTTGAGGGAGTAAAATGAGTGTGTATTTTGTACTTCCTTAGGAGAGATTGTGTCTGACTTTGTGGATGTAGACAGCTGGAGTCTGAGCGGATGGCTTAGGTCCTGTTGCAGGCAGAAAGAGTGGCTCCTCTGTAACAGGGCACTTTGCTAGCTGAAGAGATGCAGCTCTGCAGAACAGAGAGCTTTGTGCCATTAACTTCACTGTCTACATCAAATCATTTGGTTGGAAGCTATCATGCAAAAAGCACAGATCCTTGCCCTTGGGTAGAGGACACTGTTGCAGGATAGGCCTGTGTGGAAAGAAAAATGAAGTTCCAGCCTTCTAGAAGCCAGTGCCAGGTGCAATCAAAAGAAAACATCTCAGTTGTAGGGCACATTTCAGAGAAAAATCTCATGACAGCTCCGGTTAGCAGGGCACTGACCTGCATTTTCAAGGAAGAATCCTTCTGTGTGCATCTGCTTGCTTGTGAGGAAAGAAAAGCAGATTAATTCAGTGTAAAATGGTGGAGATTTCCTTCTGACAATGGCCCTTACGGAGGATGCCGCACCTCCATCAGAGGACTATGTGTGCTTGTCACTTCACTGACCACTGCTGAATGCTGGATTTGACTCCTTTGGAAGCTTTACCTTGAATTTGGGAACCCTCCAGTACAGCTCAGTGTGTCAGCTACAGGCCTTGGCTTTGGATTTAACTATGATAATCTAAAAATAACCAGGTAGGTAGCTCTGAGGGACTGAAGTGGCAATGTTCTGGCTGTCTCAGTTCAGGTGGAATAGAGGATGTTATGGTGTAAGAAACTGAGACGGAACTGGAAAATAGAAATTTGCCTCTTCTTGAGGAATCTACCTGCAGAGTGGCAGGGAAGGAGATAGGTAGAAGGGATGAGGATAACAGAAACAAAAGCTTAAGTCCTTAAGTGGTGAAGTCAGCTCTTCCTCTCCAGCTTAAGCAGATAGGGATTTTGACAGCAGGTAGAGTCTGGGTTGGCAGGTAGAGGAGAGGCAGTGTAAGGGAATGGTGTCTTTTTTCTCTCTCCCCACCCCAATGGATTAAAGAAAAAGCCTGTTAATTCTTTTGGGTTAGATCACAACAATTTTACTTATTTCAGACGAGATTCTCCAGATTCATGTAAATGAAAAAGAGAACTGAATCTGTTCTGTGTGAAGTTTTGGTGCTGCTTTCACAGGAGTCATTGGAAGTTTTGTCACTAATTTCAGTGGGAGAGAGCCCAGGCTCGATAGGAGCAGGCAGAGTGTCAGTGACTGGGTTCTCCCATGCCCTCTAGGAACAACAATGTGGAGCTGATTTCAGTGAGGTCACAGTCTCAATGACAAATCCAGCAACTCTGCTGGCAGCGCAAACTTTAATTTGTAAAGTTAGCAATGATTTCAGTCACCTCCCTTTTGCTGAGGAAATGGCAGTGTTATTCCCACCATTGCTGACAGGATTGGTGCTGCCCACCTGCAGCTCCACCGGCTCGCTGCACGAACAGTCAGCTGTTCTGCTGTACCCAGAGAACTTCTAATGCAAAGCCCTGCAAAATCTGCATCGTTTGTCCTGGGTGAGGAAAATGGTACCTTTTCAATGAAAAAACAAGCCTACATCTTGTTCCTTGTGATCCCTAATGTGTCCAGGATGAATTCACATCTATTTGTGGTTACAAAAGATTCCCTTCAGTCTGCTTGAGAAAATAATTTGGCTCCTCCTTTATATGTTATATTCAAAGTTCACACTTCTATTAAACTTCCCAGAAGCCAAGAATGGTGACTAAGAAGTCCAAATTCCAGTTATTGTATTGTTGAAAGAATAATGGCAAAAGGGAGAAACTAGATCCAAAAGAACTGGCAGTGACTCTTCCCAAAGTCCCCACGTGATTTAAGGTCTATGGAATATACAACATGGCAGAGAGGCTAAATCCAGCTTTTACTTATTCTGCTGTTAAATTTGGGGTTGATACATACCAGCAATTGAAACTCTTTGAGCTTCACCCCAGTGTAATCAGGGACAGGATTTACCCCTCGCACCAAAAGGCTTCCTCTTAGCTGTGGCTTTCTGCTAACACTGAAGGGCTTGATGAAGCAGGATGGCAGGAAGAGATGACTGATGTGAGACATTCTTTGTGTGTCTCCTTGGCCTTGTTTTCTAGAGATTTGTTACTACTAAATACATTTCAAGTCACAGCTAACAAACCACGTGGCCACATTTCAGAAGGCAGCAGCTTTCCATATGTTTATTTACTTCTGTAGCTCAGAGCATTATCCATGTTTCAGCAGAAACTCTGCTCTCCCCAGAATCCCGTTTTATTATTAGCTATTGGACACCCAACATATCATCAGAGAGCACAGTTTTAACCAACAAATCCTATTTTCCTCTGCCCTGATTTCCTTTTAAACCTCTGATACCAGACGGCTGTTTCAGCTCTGGATTGCTAAGTCATCAGATCAAAAGCCAAGGGTGACAACATTGCCAGACAATTCTGTGGCAATGACAAGTGGTCATCTTGGGTGGCAGGAGAGCATAAGAAGGTAAATCTGAAAACCCGAATTCAGATTCTAACTATTCACTCTGCCCCCATACATGAATAGTCATGACCAGCCGGTGAATATTATCTGAGGGAACTACAACTTGTTCATCTAGTATTTTCCCAGAAGATTTATTAAACAGTAACTGCTGGAGCTGGCAGTAAGGAGCAATTATTGCCATCACTTTTGGGTACCTAGAACCTGGGCATCTACCCGTGGAGCAGTTGTTGAGGCTTCCCTTATAGGTGATGATGAGGAAAAGATATTCCTACAAAAGAATTAATCAGACTGGGTTTTGAGCACTCCCTTAGCCTGAGCAGCACTGACCTCTGGGAGTGACTATCTTTCTCCACTGCCTACGGGGAAGCCCTGAGTGACTCGTGCAGAGGCACATGCATATGCTAAATCTGGACAGATGCATCCTACTCTTGCTGTCTGTATTGTGATATTTAACCAATCCTAACTAGTTAATCATGGAGATATTTACCTGCTTCACTGTAAATATTTGTATGTAATAGTGCAGTTGCTACTCCCTACCTCCAGCCCTCTTTCCTTTGGCAGCTAGGCCAGCAGGCTGCTTTGTTCCTCTCACAGCCCCTTACTGATGCTGTCACACTGTGGAAGAAGGACCTCTCTAGACCAGGACAAGTAATCAAAACATTTGATCCAGCTTTTCCTAGCATCCCAGACAATGTTCTAGCAGATATTCCCAATGTTTCTGCCCTTGAGTTTGTGTGCCTGCTGTCTCTGTTTGCCAGTGAGGCCTCAGCACCTTCACCCTCCCAGAACGTGTGGAGGCAAACACGGATAGAAGCCCATCAAGTGCGGCTGCACAGATCGGCTGGCACAGGCATGCTGGGGAAGGGAGAGCACACCTCAGAGCAGTGGCATGGCATGGGAGCAAAGCCACAGCTGCACAGTGAGCTCTGAGGGGCCTTGCTGCTTAGATGGGGTATGCACCTGGGCTTTATCCTCTCCCTTAAAAGGCAAATATACGCAGGATTCAAAAGGATGCTTTTGTATCCTTTAAGGGAATACCTTTCTGAAAATAATGCAATTTGAGTAAATTTGGGGGGTTAAATACAAAGCTTCTTCTCTGGATATTTACCAGCCCAGATCAGGTATTGGTAATGCATTCACAGCACATGATTTCACTTGGCTAGAGAACAACCATTTGTACTCCAAGTCAAGTGGTTTGGGTTTTTTCAGTTTGGACATCTTACAAGGAAAGGGCATCCAGATGTTGACCATCTCTAATGGTAATGCTATAGGAGAGGATTCAAACCAATATTTTTTCTATATAATTAAAAACACTAAAACACATGAGTAAGTTCCTTCACATGATGTTAACCAAATCCATCCTAAACTAAAATATAAACATGGAACAACATTTTCCAGCACAGAACAAACACTGCTGCACTGGAGCATCTCTCTGAACTGCTTGGTAGGGTCCCACAAAATAGCTTTGTTGCAGTGGCCCTTGGCAGGAAGATTCAGGGTGCTCTAACAGAGCCATTTGATAGTGGCAAATCTTTAAACATGCTCAGAATTGCTGAGATCCTCCTGAGCCCTCATTTTGTATTGCTCAGCGATGGTAGAATCTCACCTCCACCAGTCATTACAGGGACACGTTTTTAACTCCTTGTCCACAAACAAAACCCTACCTTAGTTTGTAATTGAGTGACATTTCTGTTGGTGTTTAAAATGCTACAGCTGCTCTCAATGTGAGCCATTGTTCTGTCGTCATTGTTCCTGTTCCCTGACTAGAGGTGCTCCAGTCCTCTGTTTCCTGCTGTGCATGTTCCCAAAAGCAAATCTGAACTTTGCCTCATCCCTGTGATTACACAGGTGTGGCAAGTTTGCGCTTTGCAAGGCTGCTCCCAAAGAGATAGGTAATGCTGAAGACTTGCTGTCATTTTTTGAAGCTGCAGGAACAAATGCTTGGGTACTGATTTCAACACTGTATCAGCTGCAGGGATTATCAGCTGTTGTTTGAGCTGTGGCAAGATTTTGGGCTGTGCACATCAGTGCCCCACACACCTGCAGTGACTTTGATTCCACAGGTCAGGTAAATCTATAGTGGGCTGCAGCAGTGAAGAGTCAGGGGCCAGCAGCAGCAATCTGTGACTTGTAACACTGCAGAGGACTGTTGTCCACCTTCCCCAAGAGCACTGGCTGTACACTGCAGTTCTGTGTAACTCAAGTTAAAGCACTGCTAGAGTACCACCCTACCAAAGAGCTGAGTTATTGCTTCTGTTACAGCCCCGCTCTCTCCCAGGGCAGGTTACAAACCAAGATGAAATGTTGACAGAGGATACTGCCCTGCTCTGTGACGAGAGAAGCCTCTCTCCTGGTTGTGTCGCTGGCTTAGCAACTCTACCCTTTCCCCCACTTCTGCAGTCAAGGAAGCCCAGCGCAGTCACTGAGAGTGTAGCCTCTAGAGATCATACCTGGAAAGTTTTCTGGTTCATGCTGGGATTCAGGCAGCTCCAGCCTGGCTCTGCAATGGAGGCTGGATCCCAAAACCCCACTTCTCCCTATTCAAATCTAACTTCAGATCAAGGCTAGGAGTGTTTTTTTTACTAGTTCATCTCCAGACAGAGGTAGTCTGTGATTAATCAAAGCTTGTCTGTATGGCTGCAGCTTTGGGTGCTTTTCATGATTTGTCCAAGCTCATACAAACAAGGCAATTCAAGAAAGCAATGAAGTGCTTGCAAACAGCCTTCTCCAGGAGGCCAGATGGAAGGCTGTCAGTCTGTGCAGCACTGCTCTTTTTTACCTATGAGAGATGATGTGCAAATGAATTAGTCTTAGCCATGCTGGTTACAATCTCTCTTTACCTGTGTTATGAAGAAGATTTATATCTGATGGGGCTACATTAAGAGCACATCAGTCTCGTTGTTTGCTTGGTGTCTGCATCTGTTCTGTTGGCACCATCACTTGTAGAAACCACATTTTTCAAGATGTAATTTCAAAGGGTGTGTTTTTTTCAGAGGTACCTAGTTGTAAATTCCATGTGAAATTCTGCTTTTCACTACAAATCATTTATTCAATGTGTATTGGGACTGCTCTGAGGCAAGTGGAGATCAACAGAACAGAAACACAGAAGGGCAAGATGCAGGAATTTCACAGAAGAATGCAGGTGTGCAGAATGTCTTGGGTTCAGGGCTTTTCACTTTTACAAAAGCCTTTACACTGTCACACTCACGTGAGCTCCTCCTGCCACCAACACAAAAGATGGGAAGGGGCATGCTACTTAATGGCAGCTATGAGAAGCTGAAATACAAACCCAGACTGTGCCTCATTCTTAAGAGCTAGGAAAGAGAATCTCTCAGAACAGTGGGGGAGACAGTATTATGCTGACAACCTCCTGCCTTGTTCTGCTCTTTCTGTGCCACTCCTCTGTCTCTAAACCAGTAAAATACAACTTTCCTTAATGTATGGAGTCTTCAGTGGGCAGAGAGATGACACAAACTGTTTGCTTTACTCCTCCTGAAATATTTGCTACAAAAGCTACTTTGGGAGGAGGAAACTTGTGTCAGTAGCACTGCATTTTAAGGGGATTGCTGCCAGCTGGAAGAACTTGAAACAAAATTGGAATTGCCTTGAGGTGGGCTGGGCTGGAAGCTAAGTCAGCTGTGAGCTCTTCAACTGTAGCCTCTATTTGTGCTTTTGGGGGAGGTGGGAGGACATTTATCAGACCTTTGCTTAGAGTTGAGAAGTTATGTGTGCCTTGAAATCTGGAATAGCTGTAGCTTCTTGGGTTGATATTGGATCAGGACTTGTTCTCTCTGTACTAAGTTGCATCCAGTGTGGAATTTGTCAGCCTTACAGCAATGAAGATGCAAAAGGTGTTTAAAAGTCACAGGTGGCATTAGGAGGCAATACCCTTGTCATCTGTTCACAGTTCCACCACTGATTCCCACACCTCCATTTACAATTCTTGAGGTGCAACTGAAGCAATTCATAAGAAGCCCATGGGTTTGGGCACACTTACCCTGGGAGGCTACAGGTAGTCACCAGGCATGAAATGCTGTGTTACTAACCCACTGGTACCTGGGAACAGGTCCCTGAAAAAGCAGCACCCCCACCCCTGCTAGCTGAGCAGTCTGAGAGGTGTCCTCGTGCTTTCCTTTAACAAAGTTTTCAAGATAAATGTTTGCTGTGCTGTGGATTTGGGCCCCCAGTAGGTGAATCTGCTTTGTGAGTGCAGGGTACATTGGGGAGCTGGAAGCCTGGCAGATGCAGCAGCTTTTGTACTGTTTTGTCCCAGTCTGCCTAGCAGAGAAATGTATGTGTGACCTTTCCAACAGAGAATGAATGCATTCTGAGTAACCTCTGCTATTTCTTAGCTCATATCTAGATCTGTTTCTCATAGTTGTTTTTCTAACAGTATCAACAGGAGATTGTTAGTGAGCAAAAAGAAAAAGAAAGGTAATTTATCAGCTTTTTCCCTGCAGACCTCACATGTCTGTTGCTGAATGCTAACTTCAATGGGTAGGATTCCATGGCTCCCTATCAGCAGTAACATCTGAGCTTTATGTGCCATCTTAATAGTAGGATAGGGTGTTACAGAAGAATTTTTTTCTGTTAATATGAGAAATGAATAACTAAGGATCCATTGCCGAATAATGAATAAACTAAAGGCTCGATTAGCACCTTTCAGCT
Source organism: Psilopogon haemacephalus (assembly GCA_013396835.1). NCBI lineage: Eukaryota > Metazoa > Chordata > Aves > Piciformes > Megalaimidae > Psilopogon > Psilopogon haemacephalus. Next base: position 524,367 of record VWZI01001184.1, read on the forward strand.
TTAAGATAATTTTAGTGCCACAGCTATTTGAGTCAAGAAGAGATGTCACTGAGAGTAAAAAGAACAAAAGAGCAGCCACTTGAAATGCTGCTGTTAAAATTCTGCTGTGTGGTTATTGTCATACGTTTGTCTGGTTTGTGAAACTCTCACTCAGGCTGCTAGGGACTGCCTCACGTAGGAGAACCTGGGTTCTGTCACTAGCAACTCAAGCAGCAGTGTAGAGAGTGCCATAAATCAACCTCTTGGTCCTTATGTTTGATTCAAGAGCCTACTTCAAACGATATGAGTGAAACCATGTGGGTCACAAAATGGTGAGCTGATTAATTGGGTGCCTTAAAGAAGAGGAAACAGTTCTGGCTGAGGTGTGATATAAAAGGGAAACCTTTCTGACCTCAGCATAGGAGAACTTAAAAAATAGGAGAGGTAGATTATTTGCAGGCAGAATTGAAGGTGTAAAGAATTAGTATAAATGTTGTTACGGGTCTTAGTCAAAGTACAGCAAGGTGATTGCATGGCCAGGGAGTTTGCAGTACCACAGGAAATAAAAAAAACTGTAATCCAAGAGAAAATCTGAGTGCTGGAAATGTCATTCCTTAAAGCTGAATAGGAACAGTAATTCCCCCCCTCCCTCTCTCTCCACATGCCTAGGTAGCCTTTACTGTGAGTGAAAAAGAACTTACTCAATGTAGGTCTGTACAGAAATTTATCGAGGTGGCAAAATGTTGTTTAAAAAAAAAAAAGTTAGCTTAGCTTCTGTAACCAGGAGCTGATTAGCCATTGTACAGTGCTGTCCTTAAGAGTTCCTGGTCCCAGAGTTCTGGTCTGTGAAGTGGGAGTGTATCTGATTTTTTGATCTTGCCCAAAGCAGTCTGACATCAAAAGCAGGACATGGATACCTTCATATCATACTCTGTATTGTTAACCAAATCAAACTTCACATCAATTTCATAGCAATAATTTCCTGTCAAAATTGTCACCAGGGATAACCTCCTTCACAGTCAGCTTATGAGAAAAGCCCTTTGGAGTACAGGGTAGCGGCGGTGGTGGCTCAGCTGTCTGAGCGGTACCTGCGGAAGCTCTCCATGCAGCAGGGTTTTAAGATTGTCAAAGCTTCTGTGTTTCAAAAGAGGAGCAGAATGAGACCAGGCGTAGGCTGCAGCTGTAATCTGTGCTTGGTTGAGTCCTCTCCCATGAGTCACACTCCAGAGAACACTGTGGATTCTGTTTAGCCTCTTAGGATCTGTGTGTGTGTGCCCTGGTCTGTGGTTTCATACTTCATCCACTCCTTATCTTCCCTTCTGTGGATAAAACCATGTTTGAGTTGCTTTGATGTGACCTAGGAACCCACCTGATGTAGATACCATCTGATAGAGTTCATAGGATTAATTTCACATGTGGCCCAATGCTGGAAATTGCTCTCTGCCAAATTCATCCCTGATAAGAGCCCTGCCTCTATGGCAATACCCACACTCTTCTTCCTCTCTTTTTCTTGTATTAGGTACAGAATTTTAATCCACGTGATGTTTTCTTGTGAGGTTGATAAACCTCACAAACCTGCTGCAGTTCATTTGTCCTTTCCTCAATGAGACCATCATGAGAATTTGCTTTATTATTTCACAGTCCTGCTTTCCTCTATCCTGTTGTCTTCCCTTCTGAACAGCATTTTGATGCTCTTCCTGCATCCTGTTGCTCTTCCCTCTCAAGCTTTCTCTGAGCTACTGTCCCTGAACTCACTTGATGCTGTTCTCTGCACAAATCTCTGTTGCCCTTCTGCTTGTGTCTCCTGTTCATCATTTGCTGCTCCCCGGTTCTCCTTCACCCCAGCTCTGGTTATCTGGATTCCATTCATGGAGGTTCTTTCTGAGTCGTGTTCATGAAACCTTGCTCATTTGCTGCTGATTAGTTCCAAGCTTTAACTCTCACATTGCCAGTTCACTTCTCCCATGCTCTTGAAGCCTTTCTGTGCATTCAGAATTCATTACTTCTACTCAAACCATTTCCTGTATTTTGCTTTCCTCTTTTCCAACCTTTTTGCTCTGCCTCTCATTGCAAGCCTTGTCTGGCCACCTTCCAGCCCTGATTCACTCTCAGCAATGTCTTTTCTCTAGCAAAACCATTCTGGCGGAAATCTGATCACCCAGGCGACTTCCTCCACCATGGATTTATCCTCTCCTCTTTTTTTTCCCCTAGTGTAATTAAATTCCATATGTGCAGGCCCCTCTTTACAGTTCTGAGTCAATCCTTTCCTAGTGGCCTTTCTTCATCTCTGTATAGATTTCTGCTGATTTCTGCCAATGTAAGCTGTACCCATCTGCTCTTAGCTCGCCTTTCCTTCCTTCATTCCTCTCCCTTCACTCTTCTTTCCATGGATATGGAAGTTTCCAGGTTGCTGGATTTATCCACCCTTTCAGTTTAATCTGGAAATTTTATCTAGCTTCTATGACTTGACTGTCTCATACTTTGCCTTAATTTTTGCCTCCCCTCTGTTTCTTTCTCTTAAAACACACAAGCAGAAGCACTGTGATTTACTCCTGTAAAGCCTCCAAGATGCTTTCTTATCCATTACCACAAAGCTGGGCTGTTGTTTCCATGGCTCCCATCTACTGGAGCATCTTCTTCTTGCCTCTTGCTTAGCCTCAAGTTTCAATTTTTGAATCTTCCCTGGCTGCTTTGATGGAATTTTGCAACTGTTTGCAGCAATCATCTATTAATCTTCTTTTAGCTAAAATGTAATGCTTTCATCAAATACCAGTGCCAGTCCTGGCCTATACTGGCTTATCCTGCTAGTCATCAGTTGTGCCAAGGTCCATGTTGGTTCAGCTATGGATGCCCTTTAAGCAGGGTTAGAGGGATTTAAAGCTATATATATTATCAGTAAAAGTATTTAAGGGTGAGTGGTTGCAAGCTCAACTGTCCCAGGCTTACATCCCCAGAAACTTCAAGAAGGAATATGTAGAACGGTCCTGACTCATGTTAAGGGATTAAGAGTGGTTGTGATAGGCATTTCTCTTTCCATACAGGCATGTGCCATGTGCCTAGATACCTTCACACTTCTGGGAACTGCTGAAGGGGGATTCAGAGTGCTGCAAGAACCTGCCTAATGCCAAGATGCTGTTACAGAGCTGTGGAGCCCAGAGGTGCACAGCAGTGGGAAGGTGGCTCTGAAGCAGATACATAGACTCTGCCTTTCCATTTGTCAGCCCAGCATAGATTAGAAGAGCTTTGCAAGTGACTTCAAATGCATTCAGAAGGATGGCACAAAAAACGGGAACCAAGATTAGGGTGGCCCAGTGTGTGTGACCAAACACACAAGTAAGAGAACAATGTAATACCTCTTGCAACACTGAGTCTGGAACTGTCACACTTGTTTCTAGCACCTGAGGAATTAAATCCAAATAGATAATTTATTTTCTCCTAAATAAATGCTCCAGGAGTGATGTTTTGGTTTTTTGTGTGGTTTTTTTCATGTAAATGTGAGATGCTAAGACACTCAAGAAGCTGAGCTTCATTCTTGATTTTAATCATGTAACTCTTCCTCATACTGCAGCTGTTGTAATTATCCTCATCTGTACCTGCAAAGGCCCTACCTCCAAGTGCTTGTGCTGTACTCTGTCACAATTAGCAGTATTTAAAGGTTAGCTAAAACTCTTATTCGATGTCATTAATTTGTACCACAGTGGCAGCTACTGGGAGGGTACAGCAGGAGCTCCCTGTCTGATCGTGACTTGTAACAAGACAAAAGTGAGAGCTGAAATTCTCATTGCTAAACCTTAACAAACTGCTCGAGTGGTGCAGCCAGGCGGGAGTGAGCCCCACTGCACCCTGCTGTGTATCTGTGGCAGTGTCTTAGCCTGTGATGTGGGGAAGTGAAAAGCACAGGAACTCCACTGCTCCATTTCAAATGCTTAGTTACAGATTGCTACTCCGGGCAGCTGAAATGTCTTCCCTTCACTAAAATTTCTGCTGTGATACTCCAGAGAGAGAGGAAGCAGGTTACATGAGGTTGCAAGTCGCTGTAGTTCAATTTCTGCACTCACAGAAGTTAGAGGTTCAGCACCTGATTGGGATCATTCTGTTACTCTCCTGAGCAGTGTGGAATTGGAAAATGGAATTTGGGAATTTAGTCTTACTAAAACGTAGTGGAAATTATATTTCTTTAGTAGGGCTTTGAGTTTTTTTAGCTTGCCTCTGAGGGCATCTCACTGGATTCAGTGTGTGAAAATACTCTGAAGACCCTCTAGACAAGGAGACAGGCAAGGTGGATGCCCAAGTGGGCTGGGACCAGCACACAGTGAGGAAGCCACGAGACATCTGTGATTGTGCTGCCCACTGTGCTCAGAGCTTAGAAGGAGCAACAAACCCCTCTTAAAGAAGAGGTGGCAGCTCTTAGCCATGTGTTTCCCCTCTGTGAGAGTTGGCTGCTTCCTGCTGCTGCTCTCTGCAGAGTTCCAGCTAGCAGTCTTAACCCCTAATTTGGGCAAGTATAATTGCTCTAAGTCACTGAAAAGCTGTGAGCCTTTGCTTGGGTGGCATCTCCTGTGCTCTTTGTAAGAAAAATCTGCCTGTAGTCACTGTTCAGTTTACTGCATCTCACTTTGCTGTGTTAGAACTGGACAAGAGGTTGCTTAATAACTCCTGGCTTGGGGGAGCTGTGGGAAGAGGCTTGCAGAGATTGCTGTGGCAGTGCATGGCTGGATGATGAAGCAGGCAGCATGTTCAACAGGACTCTTCTCCAGGGAGAGAGAAGGTCTGGTACTGTAGTCCACAGAGCAGTAACTCTCCCTTTCACAAAGTCATGAAGCAAAATCAGTCCTCTCCTTTTGCTTCCTCATTTAGTTATTTAAATGTTCAGTGCAAACAGGAAAGATGAAAGAAAACTCAGGAGGACATCTGTCTGAGTACAAGATCCTGACAGAAAGAGGGAGACTGGGCAAAGGAGTCGTGAGTCTGGTTTGTTTTCTGCTTCAGGAAAACCAGTCAGAACAGGACTGTGCAGGAAAAGCACTGCCATAAGCTCTCGCTGAGGGAGAAATTGGGGCACAGCTCAGCACTGTTTGTTTTCATGTAGGTTTAGATAACAAAACACAGTAGACTGAAGGATTTGATTTGTTCAGAAACCACATTTCCTTAGCTCTGCAGGCTTCAGCTCTATGTTATTTCTAAGATTTTCAATATTTGACTTTTTTAACCTATTTTTTTTTCACCTGTATTTTCTGTTTGGGACAAGAAAAGGTTTAGAAGTCTAGAAGAGGAGGAGAAAGTAAGTGGCTTGCAGCAAGGAAGCAGAGTCTCTCATTTAATTAATTTCTTTTCCTGTTGTTTGGCAGGTGGAGAGCAGAGGTTTACAGAGCTGAGCTGGATCAGCTGAAGAAGTGGGGGAAGAGAAACAAAACAAGTGCAGTACCATTGAAAAGAGCTTCAGCTTTATCTAGCAGCATCACCACAGCAACCAGAGTGCAATTAAAAGACAAGGGCTAGAACAGAGAAGGTAGAAGTGCGGCTCCTTACCTTTGGACAGAAGGCAGCAGAAGAGCAGGGAGGAGGAATGCAGAGCAGAGAGGAGGATTTGATGGATCCAGCCAACTTGTGGCAAAGGGAAGTGTTCCTCCAGTAACAGGAATGTGCCACTCTCTATGCAGTGGAAAGGGGAGTGCCATGAGAGCTGCTGAAGAGACTATTTCTGTGGTTGCATATCTACAGGGGCTCACACACCTGCTAGGCCTGAACTAGGTGGTACAGGCACCTTGGACCATCAGGCACTGGAGAGGGACTTGTTTTCTCCACCCAAGGTGTCCCTGGCAGGAGAACTGAAAGCCCCTGCAGATTTCTGAGACGCAAGCAGAGCGAGACCATCTCCGAGCCTTCCCTTCCGCCCCCCCTGTATACCATGGGATGTCGGCAAAGCTCTGAGGAGAAAGAGGCAGCGCGGCGGTCACGCAGGATCGACCGCCACCTGCGCTCTGAGAGCCAGCGCCAGCGCAGGGAGATCAAGCTCCTGCTGCTGGGCACCAGCAATTCTGGCAAGAGCACCATTGTAAAGCAGATGAAAATAATCCACAGCGGTGGCTTTAACCTGGAGGCCTGCAAGGAGTACAAGCCCCTGATTATCTACAATGCGATCGACTCCCTCACGCGCATCATCCGGGCTCTGGCCACCCTCAAGATCGAATTCCACAACCCCGACAGAGCCTACGATGCTGTGCAGCTCTTTGCCCTGACAGGCCCAGCCGAGAGCAAAGGGGAGATCACCCCTGAGCTGCTGGGAGTCATGAAGAGGCTGTGGGTGGACCCTGGGGTGCAGGAGTGCTTTTGCCGCTCCAACGAGTACCACTTGGAGGACAACGCTGCCTACTACCTGAACGACCTGGAGAGGATTGCGGCCCTGGACTACATCCCCACGGTGGAAGACATTCTGCGCTCACGGGACATGACCACGGGCATTGTAGAAAATAAGTTCACCTTCAAAGAGCTGACTTTCAAAATGGTGGACGTGGGTGGGCAGAGATCCGAACGCAAAAAGTGGATCCACTGTTTCGAGGGGGTTACAGCAATAATTTTCTGTGTGGAGCTGAGTGGATATGACTTGAAGCTCTATGAGGATAACCAAACAGTAAGTGCACCTTCTGCTCCTTGCTCTCTTCCCTTAAGTGCACCTTTTGCACCTTATTCTCTTTCCTTCTCTTTGTTTGCCTGTCCCCAGTGTCTGGTCTCCTTTTCTACCAAACCTCCTGACCCTCTCACTTCCCAGTGGCAAATGTCATTTCCTTCCCCTCATCCTCATCAGGATTCCTTTGATTGGATAGCTGCCCCACTGGACAGCTCAGGCTATTTACTGCTACTCAGGGGAAAGGGAGCTGCTTTTCACCTGATTGCAGTTGATGAAAATGTTGTTCTGGTGCATTTGCGAACTGTTTCCCTGGGGCGGGGTTGCTGCAAATGCCCCCTCCAAAGGCAGGCAGTCGTGCCCAAGGCTGGCTCACCTGCACCCCATGGTTTGCAAGGCCTGGCAAGTTTGGCAGCTAAAATGGCAACAAGCAACAGCTTTCTCCCCATTGTTCCTGCAATTTTCAATTGGAGTTTAAGATTTATTATTTTTTTTTAAACCAGAGATATTTTTTAACTAGCAGGGAACTTCACAAAGTGTTCTTATTTGCACGGTGTTTAGCCTTCCTGATGAATAGCTATTCCTTCAATGCTCTTAGCCCCTGCTTTTCATAGCACCCAAACAAGGTAACTATGGAAAAATATAAGAACAATTCTGTGTTTGCTCTCCAGTTCAGCTTGCCTGAGTTAACCTTTACAGGGCTCCTCCATCTGAACATTTTCTTTTTTGACAGAGTAGCCAAAGAGGGAAAAAAATCAATATAGTCTGAAAATTCCTTAGGTATGTGGATTTTTGATTCCAGTATCTACAGTCAAATGAACTAAGTTAAGTCTGGGTTATTGCAGAGGGAAATAGGAGGACGCTTTTATACAGCAATGTAACAGCCTGGAGGGCTGATCTGTGAGCTCTTTGTATCCCTCTCTGCAGTCTGCTGTTCCCTGGTGCTGCTGCTTGTAGGCTGTACTCAACACTGAAATTCAAACTTGTATCATCTTTCAGCTTCCACCTGCAGGCAACCACTGGCCATAGATATAGATGGCCATATAGGTAGCCATCTCTAAAATTAAATTCTACAGTCCTGTTTTTGTGGTGCATTGAGAAATGAGAATACAGAGGGAATATTTGAGAATCATCTTCCTGAAACTCCTACTGGAGTGACCAAAAGGAGAAGGCCATCAGTAACATTTCAGGGGGAACATGACTGCAGATACAAAGCACAGATTGCTTTTTGCCCATCTTTCTTTGGCTGTAGTGCTTTACCGAGACACAAATCCACAGTGTCACTGTGTAGAGATGTTCCAGGTATGCTGAATGCACAAGGGTGCCACACAGCTTCCAAAGCTAAGCTATGAAGAGTACTTGCATTGGTAGATCACAGAATGGTTTAGGTTGGAAGGGACCTCAAAGATCATCTAGTTCCAACTCCTCAGCATAGGCAGAGACACCTCCCACTAGATCACTTGGATTGAAACACTTGGACAGCCATTCATGCAAAAAGCCCTACAAAGAAGTGAGCTGCTGTGTCTGAACTGCCTCCTGGTGTCATATCTAAGGTGGAGAGAACTATTAAATAAAACTGGCCCACTGCCAAGCACAACTTCCTGCTTGACAGAGCATGTAAGAAGCTGGCTGAGAGCTGAGCAAATGAGCTATTTGCCTTTCCTGATAGCTCAACTTTTGGAGGGTACAGTCTGTTAACATCCTTCCTGCCATGTAGCTGTTTTCCTGCAGGACTGCTACTACCAGACAGGCCGGAGAGGAGGCTGTGATGTGTGCTATATGTAGCCCTTTTAGCACCTGTTATTATCAGTGGTAAAACCATGTCAGCAAACATCTTGCTGCCAAACTGAGTCCTTTGGGAATCTGAGAAAAAGACTGACCTGAAGCATTCAGGGCTTGGGGCTTGATTTGTGTTGGTTTTATTTTGTTGAGCAGCCTTTCCATTCTAAGATATTTCCTAGAGAAGTTTGTGTGGGAGCAAAGCTTAGATGACTTCACCATTCACATGTGTAATGTAGCTTTGCCTTTTTTGACTTAAGGTGGTAGATCTATTCCCTTAGCCAAGGTTGATTTGATATAGTGATATTCTCAAGAGTTCAGCCTGAAGATTTGGATGCAAGCACAGCTCCTAAAATATGTAAATATGAGTTAAATAATGAGTATATGTAACAGAAAATGATCAGTTAATTCCCAATTCACGATTCTTTTTCCTGGAGTTTCTTTCAAGCCTGAAGATTTGGTTTGGGTGATGTTGTTCACTATGACTGCATGGGTTCAATGTGAAGAAGTTCAGAGACAACAACAGGAAGGCTTTTACTTAGTTGGGAAAATATGGCATGAAAACAAAGTGGTATTACTGCAGCATTCCTGCAATTTGCCCACTGAATGGTGTTCACCCACTTTGGTACCTAATGTTGGTTATCAGACTTGAGGCTGAACTGGATGACCAAATGTTCTTGTTCTCCCAATTTGAAGAAAATAGGTTACACTTTGAGCAAGCATGTCCTAAGTAGAGAGCACTTTCAATAAACCCAACAGATAATAGAGGAGAATTCTTTCCCCTGGGGGTCCAAACGTAAAAGATGTATAAAGCTCATCATATTGCCTGCCTGAAAATGACTACAGGGACACAGAAAATTGATTTCCAATCAAGATCTCTGGTCTGTTTTAAAAACCAAGGATATTAGATGATATTATTAGCTAAGATGTTTAGAACAAGGCAAAGACAAAGGCAGTGCAGGTCGACACAAAGCAAAATTATGGAGTCCTGAGTATGTTGTGGTACCAAAAGGCTGCACAAGTTTAGAGCCACAGAAGAATGTCTAAAAGAAAAATATATCAAGAGCTGTTAAATATGAAGATTAGAGCTTTCGACATGGAGGTTCTGAGCTTTGACCTTGAGAAGCAGGGATAAAATAGGAGGAGAGTATTGTGTTTCCCCAAATCTTAATTTTTCCCCCTCCCCAAAAGGTCTGTTACCAGAGCCAGTGTAAGAGGTGGCATGATTTGGGGTTAGAGGGATCTGTGTCTGGGATGGCTTTTCTGTCTTATGAAGAGTAATGCATGAGGCAGCAAATGCATGGGCTGTGAAGATCTTGACATTTCTCTTTTTTCCCCCAGTTGTGTGCTGCCAAGACTGAATGCTTCAGCCTGCTTCTTGGGATGGATTTTTGAGTATCAAAATGCATTTTTAAAGCTATTAATAGGCTTAGTTAAATTTTGAATCTGTCAGCCAATGACAGTGTCCCCTGATTATACTTCAAAATTAGCAGATGATGAGTAACTTCTCTACTCCAATTAATTCTGTTCTCTAGCTCCTGTCACTTATTTTTCAGTAATTTAATCCTGATAGTGCCCTTTCTTTCCATTATTAAACCGGTGGAAACAGCTTGCTTTGAAAATACACAGCTCAGTCATTCTCTGTACTTCTCCTCAGTGTTTGCTGGTTGGTCATATTGTACTTTACAAACAGGAATGAAACCCCAATCATTTATCATCAGTAAAGAGGAAAAAATGATGCCACCATTCAGCATAAATCTGTGTAACAGAAGCAGCATCTTTGGAAGTAAGAATCCTTCAGCCCATCACTGATGGGGAGAAAGCTCCTGACTAAACTAATTTTACAGAGTAACGTGATGGTATGCCAGACATATGCCGCATTTACTTCAGGACAGCCTGGCCCTGAGCTTTTTATTTTTTGAAGAACCCCTACAGCTTCACCACCTTATGTTCTCCTCTTCTCCTGTTTCCCTGGCAACATGGCATGGCACAGTGTCATATCAGTCGACAAGGAGCTCTGCTTCAGCGGTGTCCTGCCTAGCAAGCTGAGCTTTCTCACTGCAAGTGTGACATAGCAATGAGATTGTCTTTCCTTTAATATTTGCCAGAGCCAGCTGGAATTCCATTGGTATAAATGTTTACACAGTGGTGCCCTGATAATACTGCCTAGGGATGTCCTAGGACTTGTCAGAGTAGACTCATTTTTACAGTGCCTTCTACTGATAGGTGTAGTCCAGTAGTTATGAATTCTCCTGGCAGTGCTACAGAAGGGATGGGTCTAATAGCAGCTCCCATTGGGCCTTTGCTGTTCTTCACAGATCAAATGAAAGCAGTAACTAGAAATAAATAAATAAGTCCTGAACAAGTCATAGATGGAAAGGAAAACAAATGAACTGGGAATAGGAGAAGTTAATAAAGGAGGTTAAAGATATGTTGGGAGGAAAAGGCTGACTAAATGCATTGTGGCTGTGCCTAAAATGGCCTGGAGGCAGTATGCTGCAGGGCTTCTGCCTGTCACTGCTGTCCAGAAGTCCAGACTGAAATTTAAAGCATTTTAAAAGGTTTCAAAAGGTTAATTTGTTTTGCTTAGCTAAAAAAGATTGCAAAGTACCTGGAAGAGGGAAAAAAAACCCCAAAACCCCCCAATTAGTTAAAGAAATAATCTAATGGAGAAAGGCACCTAAGAACAAATGGCCAGAAGCTGGGTCAGACAAAAACAAACTTGAAATAGCTTTAAAAAAAAAAGTTCTAAGAAAGGAAACAGAATCAGCTGAACCAGCTTTCTGGAAGACATTGGCAGCTACTAATGACTAGGCTTGGGAGAGGGCAAACCCAAGAGATGGAAATGAGCAGCGTTGTGATAAATGGAATTTAGACCAGAAAGATCTAGTGTCCATGATGCTCTTAGTTTAATATTTATTTACACAGAAGCAGAAGTCCAAATAAGAGCTTTGTAGACCAAATGATGCATTCTGCCTAAGCCATTCACTGTAAGGTCACCCATCTTGATGAAGGGATTCTTTGTGGTTCTTTCTTTCCTTTTCTGCCCTCTGAAACAGCAGGGACTATAGAAAGCAGCATTGCATGCATTTGGTGAAATGTAGAGTGAATTCATGTATTAAATTAGATAAACCTGCTGAGATCATCTGGAAGCTCACCACTCAGGAAGACAGGGAGGTCTTATTCTCTCCTGCTGCTTCAACTCTTCAGGCAATTATTGCTACCTCTGCTGCATGCTTCTACCTCATGACTTGTGGCAGCTCTGCTATTCCTTGGGCCCTTTGCTAAAGAACTCGCATACCTATCAGAAAGTTACCCACTGCTTCAGAGTGGTTGATTTGCTGCAGGAATCCTCAGTCTGTCACTCAGAGAGGAGTCCAGAGACTTGCAGATCTAAGTGAGGCAGACAGTTGGATTGGCAGAGGAAAAGCAAAGGGTGGATGAGTCACACTTCCCCGACATGATCTACCAACTGCTGGAGCAGCTGAAGTTATCCTACATAACTAAACCCTACTATGAAATATGTTATTTGAGTATTTGGAAAGCAAAGTAGGAAAGTTCTGCTATTGGAGCTACAGTGAAGGCCTCCTCACCTGCACCTGATACAGTGATAACTTTTCTGACCTACTCACCTCCTAGCAATGTTACCTGCTGCTTTTGTGTTGCATAGGGCAACAGAACCTGAATAATTTCTTCTCTAAATGCAATCCAAATACTAGAAGCATTTTGTGTATGTGACAGAAATTACACTCTCAGTCAATTTCTGCTGTCTGTTTTCAGGGATGCAATAGATCAGGGAGACGTGGTAGGATGAAGTTAAATTTCTTTCTTGCTCCTATACTTGCCTTCTCTCTCATTCCAATATTTATTAGCAGTGGCCTTTTGATGTTCTTTTTTAGGTTAGAATGTTTATCAGACTGGATTATTCACTGTCTTAGAAGATGTAAGAACAGTTCAAAGATAAGAAATGAAAAGCTTGTGCTTGGATAGCAGGGTAAGAGAAATTGTCAGAAAGAAACTGAGGGAGTGGGGGTTGTTTAGCCTGGAGATGAGGAGGCTCAGGGGTGACCTCATTGCTGTCTACAACTACCTAAAGAGAGGTTTGTAGCTAGGTGGGGTTGGGCTCTTCTCCCAGGCAACCAGCAACAGAACGAGGGGGGACAGTCTCAAGTTGTGCCAGAGGAGGTATAGGCTGGATGCTAGGAGGAAGTTCTGCACAGAGAGAGTGATTGGCATTGGAATGGTCTGCCCAGGGAGGTGGTGGAGTCGCTGTCCCTGGAGGTGTTCGAGAAAAGCCTGGATGGGGCACTTAGTGCCATTGGATAGGGCTGGGTGATAGGCTGGGATCGGATGATCTTGGAGGTCTCTTCCAACCTGGTTCGGTTTGGTTCGGTTCGGTTCTATTCTATTGTCCTATTCTATTCTATTCTATTCTATTCTATTCTATTCTATTCTATTCTATATTTCCTAAACTCCCAAAGGAGATGCTAGAACAAGCAGCTGTAGCTATTTTTACAGGTGAAACAAAGAATAGTGTAGTAAACAGCCCTGCAAAATACACAATTAGATGATGGCAACATTCTGTTTGTGGGGCTCGATATTCAAACCCTTTATTTTACTAGGGAATAACTACTGGGAAATTCTAGAGTCCCAGCAGCTTGCATTGGAGATGCTGGTTTCATTTTTAATAGCAGTATTTTTCAAATAACAAAGTGAATGAGAATATTATTACCACTGATTTTAATATGAGCAAAGCCAGGCTCCAGATTTTAATTCTTTGTATTTTGCTTTCCTGATTAATTCTTCTGTACTTCTGTGCTCTTTGCATTTGTTTTTGGGTTTTTGTTTTTTTTTTTTTCTGTGAGGAAATTGCTAATTTTTATTAGTTCTCATTTTCCTTATTAATCCTGCACATTCTCAATTGTTTCCTGTATTGGTAAACAGATCCTGGGTGATATCTTGCTTTCTGATTCATAAAGTTGACTTTCCTGGTTAGTTTTATATGCATTTTGTTGTATCACTGCATGTATAGGCAGAGTATAGATAAAGAAGCTCTTGTAACATGTAAGCTGGTGCAGGCTTGTAGGATGGTGGTTTAAGCTGAAGCAGGATATGAGATAAATGGAAGGAGAGGCTGAAATGTCATAGCTGCAGAGGAAACACTGGAGCCTTTGGCTGGAAACATTTACAAAGAGACCAAATAACCTAAATGCAAGAGTGCTCCACTTAGCAGAGAAAACAGCTGTGCAGACAAGTACATTGGAGCAAGCCTAGCAGTTTGCAGCCTTACAGCAGATCATGCAGAGCAGACCACTTCTGGTGAGCTGTGTGTTATTGTTTCCTCAGTCCCCTCTTTTTCACTTCCTATATTCTTCCCCAAATCCTCCGGATTCAGTGTTGGTATTTGTGGTCGTACACTTCTATGCAGAGCTCAGTTCCTGGAGCCGAGGCCTGAGGTGCACCACGATCACACAGAATTGTGTAAGAAAGGACATGTATTCTTTGTGACAGCTTAATTATTCACCTCCACAGAAAGAGGCTGTCAAAATAGCTTTTCTGTATTGCCTCTACAGCAACAATTCTTAAACTTCTCTGCATTCGCAGTGTTCCTTCTCTGGGTTATAAAACCCTCATCTCAATTTCTGTCTTGATTGTTCTATCATCTTGCATCAGTGACTTAATCTTCTTTGTTCTGCCCCCTTCCTCAGTCCCAGATGTGTAAGGTTTATTAAAAAAATCCTCTTGAAAGAAATACTTCAACACTTTGTGTAGGATACAAATGTCTTGGGGTATTTGCTGCGTGCAGGGCAGAGAGCGCAGGGTTAGGGGAGTGGTCTATTACCCTGCTTTGGAATGGCCAAGCAAGGCTTGAAGAAGCTAAGCGCACCAAAGCCCAGGCGGGTTCTAGGGGCAGAGACTACTGGACACTGGTGAGGCTGCATGGGCACACACTGGCATCAGCCCTATGCTTTGCAAGGGTTCTGAGAAAATTGCAGGCAGAGCAGTGAATACAGCATGGTGCTTTTCTGCTCTGGAAGTGCCAGCACAGCTACTGCTCGGTGTTTATAGACAACCATTTTAAAAGTCCTTTTGTTCTTGGCAAGTGGAGGCCAGCCTGCATCTCCCCACAGGGACAGTTGGAACAGTGAGGTTTCAGATGTCACCTGGATTTACCCCTAGATGTTAAAAACTCTTCCACAGTGTGCTCTGTTCTCGAAGCTCTAAGCACCACAGTGCAGTCTGCTGATGCAATACCCTATTATAGACTGGAGCCTATGCTTCTGATCAGAACCCCTGACCCAGGCTGGAAGTGCTGCTTTATGCTATTAGAATAATTTCAGTAATGTTTAAGATTCAGTTCTCTCTAATGAGTAAAATAACCAAAATAGCCACTCTGAGTAAGAGTCATGTATATAAATATAGGTCCAATCAGACTTTATATGATTAAAAGAATGTGAATGAGGGTTTGGCTATTCTACAACATTGAATGTATCAGAGTCCAAATGTGTATGAGTCTGTCTTAAGGAGTGATTTCGTATCAGGTGTTCTGCCTGCAGTAAGTGAAAGGAATTGAAAGCTTTATACAGGAGAGGCTTTAAGAAGTAATTAAATACTTCAAAATGGTAAAATATTGTTAGAGTTACTGAAGATAATTCTAGATAAGTACTTTATTTATTTCTTTTTTAATCCTGCCTTTCTTTTGTCTCTTTTGCTTATGCCCTGAGGTATACATGTGGAATATCAGTTATTCCACAGCTGCTGCCAAATACTGTAACAGAATTATCAAAAGGACTGCGGATGCTAAACAGGGAGACAAAATCTGATTGATTGCAGTAGGATCCATCACAAAAAATTCAGTGATGCTGAAGGCAGGGGGGAGGGGAAGAGAAGCATGTCCTTGCCAGCTAACGTATACAGTCACTGCTACATGATCTCAGGAACAACCTTTCAATTTTAAAATAGATCCTCTGCTGGTGCAGGGGAGAGTGGGATACAGACTGCTTTCCCCCCAGACATTATTTTCAGAAGCATGAAGGAAATCCCTTTGGTTGTGTGGGTGGAAGAGAAGAAAGGTGAGATGATTTTCTCCCCCCATGCTTTCTACTAACTATTTATGTCATAGTTAGCATCACACCGTGCAAACACAGGCTTGATTTTAATCCTGTCTTAATTTTACTATGCGTTTCATGCATTGTTTGAATTAGCCTTGGCAACAAGTCTAGTTCAGAGTTCTAAACCCTTTTCCTGGGCTGCTCCCTCTGAGTCTTCGATTCCCCCCGTTTTGGGAGCGGTGGAGGCCCCGTTGCAGAAGCAGCATCGCAGAGGGCTGCGTGCTAGATCAAAGCTAGACCGAGCTAGAGGAGAGACCTTCCCGGCAGCAGGCAGGCAGGACTTGAGCGCACAGGCAGAAGCGGCCGCAAGCGCAGGACAGCGGCGGCGGCTCGGAGGCGGCGCGGCTCTCCCCGGCATGGGAAGGGCGCCGGAGAGCGGCGAACCGCGAACGGGCGGACGAAGCGGGGATCCAGAGCCACCTGGCAAGCTGCAGAGGTGGCTGAAGATTCTCGTAAGGTAAACGGCAAGGTCCTGCACCTGGGGCGGGGCAATCCTCGGTGTCAATCCACACTGGGGACGAGGAGATTGAGAGCAGCCCTGAAAGAAAACGCTTGTGGGTGCTGGTGGAGGAGAAGATGGACATGAGCCCACAGTGTGCGTTCAAAGTCCAGAAGGTCAGTGGCAGCCTGGGCTGCATCCAAAGCAGTGTGGCCAGAGATGGAGAGAGGGGATCCTGCCCCTCTGCTCTGCTTTACTTAGAGCACACCTGGAGCACTCTGTCCAGCTCTGGAACCCTTGACACAGGAAGGACTTGGACCTGATGGAGAGGGTCCAGAGGATGGCCACAAAAATACGGTCAGGGGGCTGGAGCACCTCTGTTGCAAGGACAGGCTGAGGGAGCTGGGGGTGTTCAGCCTGCAGAGAAGGCTCTAGGCAGACCTAAGAGCAGCCTGCCACTTCCTGAAGGGGGATACAAGAAGGCTGCAGAGGGACTGTTTGCAAAGGCCTGACAGGACGAGGGTGACAGGATGTTAGGAACAAGTTCTTTGGCATAGGGATGGTGGAGCAATGCAACAGGTTGCCCAGTGAGGTAGTTGGAGATGTAACTTATGTGTTTGTTTCTGGGTACACTTAGCTGTAATTTGGTTAATATATCTCTATGCATTTTGAAGAGAGAAAATGGTGTAGTTAGTTTTAATAGCTCAATGAGATGCAGTTAACAAAGGAAAATAATATCACTTTTCTCAGTCAAGTTGAAAAATTCCATTTTACAAAAATATAAGGGACTTAAACTGTATTTTCACCTTCATCCTGTTACCTCATTTAAATAGCTCTTGCTGTTTTAATCTGCAGTCAAGACAGGAGCTGTTACTACCCTGAGTGTAATTACACCTTCTGCCTACTAGGAGAGGAAGGAGAGAAACTGTTGGCTACTGAGTGTTCATGTTTCCATACTCAGTGGTCACAAAATAAGCTGTAGACTTTACCAGCTCCTCCCTTCTCCTCACTAGGAATGCAGAATTGAATTCAAGACATTCAGTGATCCCGCCTGACACAAGATTTCATCAACAGAACAATCCATGATGGTTGTAAAGAAGTCCCTTCAGAAATTCTCTTTGAGGTAACTATTAAATAGAAGTTAGTTGGAGGTGTCCTGACTAAAAAGGTGTGACAGAGCTTTTCTAAAATGTTGTTCTGCTCAAGAAGGAATTCAAACAAAAAAGGCCACAAGGAGTCAAAGAAGCATCACTTTGTTCTGAGAATGTAGCAGGCAGTCTGTACTCAGATAAGCTCACTGCTTCTTCAAGCATTAATATTTCAAACAGAAAAATGCATTGGCAATGCTGAGTGAATAACTTCAGAAAGCATTCAAGGAAACCTGTTTTGGAGGAATGTCCTTACTTTAAAAACAACACAAAAAAACAACACACACATGAAAAATTTAGATCTCAGTTTCCAGTGCCTGGCTGGTGGAACTGGAGCTTAGTTCTGACTAAAGACTGCAAAAGCTGCTATCCCAAAGTGCATCTCAAACCTGTCAGGAAATCAGTACTCATTCCAGGAGGTCCACTTCAGCAGGGAAATTGCTGCCCTTCCTTAAGATACAGGAGGAGAAAAATCAGGAGGTCTTTTCTTTCTTTTAGTAATTAAATATGCAGGGATGTCCTTGTACCACTGCCATCTCTGGAGACAAATTGATTATGAGCTTTCCTGTAACCATTTCTCTGGGATCAAGAGTCACAAGGAGTGTCAGAGCTTTTCTAGAAGCTTTTAAAGCTGAGTAGCATAAAACAGACAGAGATGATAAACTTTCACTGTGGTCTGCTATGATACCTGGATAAATTATGGCATGTGCCCGAGGCACTTCCTTTACTTTCTGAAGAGGAAGAATTTTTTAGCTAATGTCTTTGGTAAAAGGTAGTGACAGAAATGCTTGTTTCTGATTACTGCTTGTTCAAAGTGAATTTTCAAAACTGCCTATTCAACAAGGTCTCAGTGTTTGGCACAGCCCTTGTCTCATTGGTATCATTGGTGTAATCTTGTTTTGAATGTCTTGTTTCTGGAGATTTTGTTCCAGGACTTTTAGTAATGGTTTTCCCCTGGATTTGCTGCCTCAGTCAATGAGTATAATAGTTGGTCTATGAATAATGAGGGCTTAAGTGATAAATAAGACTGTCAGCTTCAGGACTACTGCCATCATTGTGACAGAGGGAGAAACATGCGAGATGAATGGAACATAGGATTATAGGAAAGTAGAGGGACTTCACATGGTTAAAGCAGCTGAATGATCCACTGAAGACCTGTGCTAGATCCTGCCACAGGTCCAAGTTCCTTGTGGCTCTGAATCAGTTTAAGTGAAAACTTTCACAGCTAACCCCCTATTTTTCCTTACTTTCCTGAAAGGGTCTAATTTGAGACCCTGTGATGTGATCTGTAGTAGGTCTGATTATTCAGAGCTGCACCAGATATCAGTGATAACTGGAAAAACCTTGCTAAACTTTGTTCAGTAACTAAATACCTATGCTAAAAGACTGAGGTCTAGAAAATGAGGTTAAAATGGGTTCTTTCAAACAATAATTTCTCATTGTATAGATTGTATTATTACCTATTTATAAGCTGCTTTGAACAGTACCTCTTGATCTGACAACATGCTGTGGGAACAAATGTAGCCGATGAAATATTCAGATACAATAATTACAAGCTTCAGATGAAAGTGGCAATTCTGTCCTTAGAGCAGTTCATAAATGGAGAGTTTATAGTAAAACATGAGTCTGCAGTCTGGGTCGTGACTAAAGGAAAGCATTAACCTGTACTTGACATTGTCCCTCTCGAGGCAGGGTTCAGCAAAAACCTCTGTCTTGATATACCATGAGATCTACAAGAGTTACACTATCCACGCAACCGTGATTCCAGCCTTTGACACTTGAGCATTCAGGGCTGCAGGCTGGGTGTATTTCCAAAGCACAGAAGATATTTTGTGTCCCATTCTGCAGTAAATTTGTACAATTACTGAAGTACTTTAGAAATGCCTTCTCAAACACCAGTGGCATGTATCATTTGTTCTCTTTCATTCTCTCTTCATGGCATGCTGTGTTTCTAGATATTCTGTGGTGGTCACTAGTCACTGGGAGGTTAAGTTTCTATTCTGTGATGAAAAATCTGACAGCATTGAAGATGAATCTTGACCTCGATTTGGTGTCTAATGTTAAGTCAGTGTTTAAAGTAGGAATCTCTACAGCTTTCTGTGCTGTGGTTGCTGAAAAGCTGGTAGATAGTGAACCTCTAATGTGACTGTAAATTGACATTTCTGCTGTGAGGACTTTTTCTGTGGCAAATCATGTAATGTTCTGAATGGTCTGACAGAAGTTTAAAATATATTTGCATTTCTTGCAGAAACTTTTATTGTGGTCTAATTCTTTACTATCAATAGTCCATAGAGTGGATTTTTCTTCCTATACCTTATGGTGACTCTTTGGTTCCTGCCTAGAGAAAGCAATGGGACTGTTAAATTACAGTGCAGTTTGTTGGTGCACAAAGCCACATGCTGGTGGTTTCAATTTTGCAGTGCTCTGCTAACTTCACAAGAAATATTCCACATTTACAGTAAACCAAAATGGATTGACTCAGCCTTTCCCTTTAACTGATGAAGTCTTTCTCACCTATTTTACTCCAAGTCTGCCTGCACAGATGGCAGTAGTGAATCTCTTTCTTTTGCCAGGTGAAAAGTCGTGAGGATGTGTAGATTTGATTACTTAGTGACTTGCTTCGGCTGAATTTGGTAAAGCATATAATGAAATGGGGTCAAAAGGAGGGAGATGGCCTATTAACCCAGCTGGTGGGGTACTGAACTCTGCTGAATGAGAACCCACCCACATAGGGAAATTGCTTGAGGTGAGGGCTGAGACACTGAGATAAGATGAGCTGTTCTGGCAGCTGTAACACACCAAACACTTGTACTAGGTGACAGCAAGTACTTGCAGTAGTCTGTCCAGCTGTGGGCAGCAGTGGCTGTTTAGCAAAAACACAGGGACAGATGAGGCATACACTGATAGCTCCTGCAATATATTCTGCCAGAGAGCTGAACCAGGGATTCTCTCTAAGTGTCCTTTTAATTGAATTGCTTTTTGAACTCAATTACTCTTTTATGACTTTTACTATTGTTATTATTCTCTAACATCTCATGATGGAGTTTTACATTTAATTATGCCCTGCATGGAAGGAGTACTTGTCTGCTGTCAGGTAAACGCATTTGATATTTCTTACTTCTTGCACAGTAAGAAATGGTGGAAAAAATCATTCACTATTCGCCATTTTCATACCACTCCTGATTTTATGAGCCTCTGCTGTGTTCTTTTTCAGCTGTTTGTTTTTCCAGGCTGAAGAAAATGGGTTGAGTTTTATTTTCTTCATGTGCTAGTCATTCCATACCTATGAAAATTCTTGCTGGGTTTCTGGTTCTATTAAATTATCATTTATCTTACTTACATCTATTAACTTTCATAAATATTCAGAGCACTGTTTTAAAGCTGAAGACCTACTCAATTGAGAAATCCTCTTTCCTTTACACCATAGTTCAACAGGCTGGACTCCTGTGGCTGATATTTCACATTCCAAGGGAAGCACATTCACAGGGAGTGGATTCTGCTGCCTGTCCCTCTGACATTGCTCTGGTACACAAGATGATGAGGCTTAGTAGTGCATGCTAGGGTGAGAAGTTATGGAGTTCTTTCATTGTCACAAAAAGTAAAATTATCTTAAGTATGCAACATCTTCTTCCACTCGATTGAGACAAACTGAGTGACAGGAACCAATATTCACCCTGTTAACAGCCTTTCCTGCTCCTTGCTACAGTAGAGAAGTGCACATTTCAAAGAAGGTGCAATGAGAGGCATTGTTTCTTTAGAAGCCATCAGCCAGGGCTTGACATGTTGTTAGTCAACGGCCTGCTGCAATCAATAAACGTTTGCTTTCTGCAGCTCTTGAATAACTTAGAGGCTACTCTAAAGTCCAGAGAGCTTGGAAGAAGAGAAAACTATTAAAAATGGAGGGCAAAACTCCATTCACTATTTCCTTTTCGTCCTGCCTCACTAACAGGACAGTGACAATGTAGTGCAACTCTTCCCATCAAAAGGATAGCTCTTGTGCTTGAATGTGCCTCTTTGGGAGGAAAAGGTTGAGATCTGCTCAGAATTGCATGCTTTAGATGACTTCTTGTTTATGGATTAAACTATAAATGTTTTTGTATGTCATGGAATTACAGCAGTGTAGGCTGGATGTGATCTCTGAAGGTCGCTCATCATCCTATCACCCCAGCTGAAGCTGGACTGCTGCCCTCAGGAAATCAGAGCAGCTATGGCTTTACCTAACTGAATGAGGAAAACTGCTGTCATGAAGATTTCACAGAATCTCTAGGCAAATCATTCCAGTGCTGCACTCATCCTCTAATGATTTTACTTTTCCTGATACCTGATCTGAACCTCCCAAGCTGCAATTGGTGGGCACTGCTGGTTACTCTTCCATCTGATACTGCTGTTGGGGAGCTAGCTTCCTCATCTTTATTAACTGTCAACTTCAAGCAATTGTAGGCTGTAATTAAATCACCTTTTAGCCTTCCTTTTGCCAGCCCAGACAAGCCCAGTTCCCTCAGCCCCACTTTGAAAATCAGTGCAGTGTTAGTAGCAATAAAAAGGCTAGCCTCTGTTGCATGTCTAGAGCTCGGTCTCAGTATAGGACTTTGAGATGTTTACAGCTGAAGAAATACGGATGTTCATGCTGTTTGGCTGCATTGTCAAGAACTGTGGGATTCAAAGTGAATATGATTTTAATGAGAGCCATTTCCAAAGTAGATTTTTTCCTAAATTCCAGCAATCTGCAGTTTGCTTGCAATACTGTACAATGCTTACAGGCAACCCACTCGCCAAAGAGAAAAGGCACTAAATGCTGCTGCTCTGCTTCTCAGCAGTAAGTTAAGAACGATCTGAATCTGTGCTCAGGAAATCTTCATTTTATGGCACTATCAAAGACACTGAAGATTTAGTCTTACATTGCTTTTATGGCACGTGTGCCCTCTTAAAGCTGCCCACCCCCCAGAATAATGCACAGGGATGCACACTGCAGGCTCCTGTAACTCTTACGTCAAGAGGCTTACGTGGAATAAAGCTTTGTTGACCTTTGAAGCAGTAAAAGGAGAATGTTACCAGATGTTTGCTGAGCAACTGAAACAGCAAGCTTTCCTCGAAGGAGAAAAAGCAAGCTTCCTGCCCACTTCAGTGAGGAAATGTGGGCCGTGAGAAGTGCTGTATTCCATGATGCTGTTTATCTTGTGCACTCTTACTACAGCCCTGGCAGCACTGCCCCGGCTAGATGCTGTCTGTGTCATGTGTAGGGCTTCATGTCAGCCCATGGTGCCCTTTACGTTTCTTTTGGCCTGCATTAGCTGAGTAGCATTGCTTTTGCCAATCTGTCCTCCTTACCCCTTCCCAGAAGTGCTGACTTGTGGTGCTGCTCTTTCAGCACCTGGCCCATACTGCTCCTCTGCTTTTTGTAGAACTTTATTGGACTTGGAATTTTCTCAGGAGAAATTATAAACACAGCACCTATCACATGCAATTTTGTGACTCCTAAATATAGTTCTCCTGTACTTCAGCTTGCCCAGAAGATATGTACAGCTAGTCACAAGCAATAATCTGACCTACATGTATTTCTCCACTTTCATTCTGCTCCCTTCCTTGGCCAGATGTACTGGAGTAGCCTTTGTCTGGACCTTCTAGCACTTCTGTTAAATGATGAATGCCCCACTCTTTCTGATCCTTGAGCTCAGTAACTTTCCCCTTTGTTCTTGCAAGAGTTTTCTGTATGTCCTTTCTTTAGGGTCCCCTTAGTTTCTAAGTCCTAGCCAAAGAACCTGTTGTCCTGTTTCTTTGCTTCAAATCCTCTGGCTCAAAACATAATCCTCCTGTCTGTGAATTCAATCAAATTCAAACCATACGATAGGTGCTGCATTAATATAGCTGCTCCTAGTTGCCCTGATCTCCTTCCTGGTTTACTTCCTTTGTAACTGGTTAAGAATTCCTGCAGTGGTTTTAGACTAATGTTGCATATTGATCTGGTGGTGTGCTAATGAGTTTGTCTTCTTGTAGAATATTTTAAGCTTTTTGGTGACTTAATATTTCTTAATGAATTCACAATGGGATTGACCTTGAATGTAACCCTTTCTAATTTCAAGGTTTTAGAATTCCTAATACTTTCCAGGAATACTGTGGGATCCTAGGGCTGGAAAGAAAGGCTAAGCAGTTCTGTCTAGTCAGACTCCTATTGGTTATGCTGTGCCTTCTGGGAAAAGCCAAGTCTGGAAATAGAACAACACAGGTAGTGTTTAATCACAGTTTAGTCCTGCCCCAGTGATTTTCTTCATTTCTTTATTTGAGAGCGCTACAGAGTGAATTGGATTAAGACTATTTACCTCTCTCCAACAGATAGTTAGTTTCTGCTTTTTAATTTTTAGATGAAAGCAATTATTTTTTGTACCTCATGAAATTATCATCTTTCCCCATTTAGACTCACAGCCACCTGATCCTATGCATCCTTGTAGGAGTCTTCTTTCATAGAACAAAAGATGAATCATACAGGAGTCTTTTTCCTTTTAAATCGAGCCTCTCTCATCCAGCACTCAATCAGAGCTGCCTCACTGCTAGGCAGGGAGGGTCTTTCAACTGGCACTCAGTCTAGAGTCTAGGCTTTTTTACAAGACAAGAAGTATCTCTCTCTACCCAGACTCTCTTGTTTTGTGCATCGTCTCTATTTTGTTTTGCAAAACTCTGTTGTCCCTCTGCCTTCCATGACACATTTATTCAAACATAGTTTGAATTCCTGAATTGCTTTGGCTATGATATCTTGAGCAATGGTATTTCCTCCAATTTCTTTTGTAGACTGTTATTATTTCAGGATGGATTCAATTTGTTTTATATGGTAACCTTAAGGAAGAACCAATGTTTACATCTGATGAATTCAATTACCTTTCTTCTACACCATGCCTTCTTCAAATACTTAGCTCCACTTGCTTTCTTTAGAAGGCCTTAAGTTGTGGTTCTCTAAAGGACACCTCTGAAAGAGGAAGAAAGCATTTGTGCCATTTTGTGAAGCAGCTCACAGCTATCACCAGATGGTAAATGCCAGCCAGCATCTCAGGGAAAAGCCTCACCAGAGAAGTAACAACAGTTTCCCCTGGCTCTCCCAAGGTTTACTGACTTAGTAAATGTCCTCTAACTTTTCTGGAAAGCAAACTTTGCCATTCCAGCACCAATTTCAGTCATAATTTTGATGGTTTACACGAGATAAATTGTATTGAGTTCAGGTAAGATTTTTACAATCCCCAAATGCCTATCAGCTTCAAAATGCTGATGGAAGAGAACTAATGCTTGAAAGATTAAGTTCTTAGGTATTCAGTACCAATGGCAAATAATTGCCTTGCTTGTCATAGCTTCTTTCTTCAGAATTTTTCATTTTTAAGTTCAAAGCTCTCCCAATAGTGACCACAAAATTTCAATGTGAAAGCTTTGGGGAGATCCTACATTGCAGTTCAGCTCCATTTACCAAGTGATATTCCAGTCTCCGTAGCAGAGTCTTTCTATTCCCTTTTGCAAACTCTTAGCTGCTCTGGAACTGTTTCCTGCTAAGCACACCTCAGCAGTTCCAGAGGATGACCAGGGACTATTTGCAAGTTATTGGAAGAAAACAAGCAGCCATCTGTTCCTTAGCATGTTCTTTCCCTTAAGCAAGCAGTTCCTTGCTCAGAGGAATTTGCAATCAGCCCCCGACAAGGCTGGCTGGGTAAGGCGCTGGCATTCTCTTGCTTAGCCCCCAGCTCCTGTATCTGTGGGAAATTGCAGCAGCAAAGTTTTTATAACCACCTGGCTAACTACTCCCCTCAGGATTCCTGAGATGCAAAAGACACTGCAGAGAAGAAAAATGCCTTTTCCTACCAATATTTTGTCTCCACCTTAATAGATTTTTTTTTTTTTAACTCCTTTGGGAGTTTTATCATAATTAATTCTACTTTTTTTTTTGCTGTGATGAGCCCCAAAGCTCTCAAGTGCATTTTCCCTATAATAGTTACAGTAGGTTCACAACATTGATAAAACCAGAAGGAAAGCTGTTCTGTTAGGAGTCTGTGAGTGGATACATCATGTATCTTTAGACTCAGTTTCAATGTCAGCCTTCATCTGTGGACATATCACCTGTTACTTAATCAGCTATATCAAGATGCCATCTGGCTATGAAAACCTGAGACATAGCATGCATGTGAATGATGAACTGCACAAATCACAGCCACCACTTACAACTGGTACAGGCCCTGGCTTTCCATGTATGCTCCCAGGCTTGAATTTACTTGTCCTTTGATTCCTGATTAACCTAGTTGCATTTTAATGAAAAAAAGTTCTGTTCAGTTTACTTAAGGTTTTTATGACTTTCAGACATTCAGCCAATGTAATAATAATAATAATAATAATATTACATTGAAAAGACATTTTTTAGGTGTCAAGTATGAGGGTTTACCATTTCATCACCAGTTTAAACTGGTTGGTGCCCTTGTACATGTTCATTGCACTTCACAGTTTACGGAAGGGGTTTAGCTCTGATTTTCTCCTTTGGACTACAGATTTCAGGTGAGGATTTGGTAGTAGAGGAATAAACACAAACCTCTTAAAATGCAATATCCTATTGGCATGAGTGTTATGCGAGTTGGCCAAAACCCTATATTAGCTCTAAGTAGCAAGAGCTGCTAATTTCTTGCATTAAATTTCTCAAGCTAAAAAACTTCTCCTGTGGTTTTATGATCAGCTATGAATTCAGGGAAGGAAAGAAAAGCATGATTATTTGGAAACAGGCCTGTGCTGGGTTTAGGGGATTATTTGTTGTGTCAGAGTTTGCATGATGAAAACAAAAAAGAA
Organism: Psilopogon haemacephalus; assembly: GCA_013396835.1. Lineage (NCBI taxonomy): Eukaryota > Metazoa > Chordata > Aves > Piciformes > Megalaimidae > Psilopogon > Psilopogon haemacephalus. The sequence goes on from VWZI01001184.1 coordinate 550,254, forward strand.
ACAAACCTTTTTACGATTTTTTAAAGCCATATTATTACACCTAAAAACCTTTCTGTATATGAAGTAGGTTAAGGTGTAAGATGTCCCCAACTTTACAAAGAAGTAGTAACCAAATACACTCAAAACCAGGGGATTTTGTGATGTGATGTTGCTTATATTTCACTGTCTTAAAAGGCTTGTGAATTAGATTTCAACATGGTTACACAGTGCTTTTGTGGCAATGCCAACCACCATGGCATGTCTCTGTGTTCCTGGGCCTTTTGAAGTGACCAGAAACTGCCAGAGCCTGTGGTTTTAATCTGTAAACACTGGAAGTACAGAATAATTCATTAAAATAACAAAATCAAGGCCTTTATGGAACTCTGAGAACAAAGGACATGGCTCATACCAAGTTAATCTATAGCAAATGAGAAGGAATTGTAACACAAATAAAAGGAGGAAAGTAGAGGATGCGAACTGCAAAGCTCAGGTAAAACAGTCTGATCACATTTCAGCAACTATGCATGTTTAAGGGGTAATTTCTTCAGGGTGCTGTTCTAGTGTAACACTAATGAATCAGTACTGTTGCAGATTTCCTTTGAAGTCATTACAATACATTTTCATTATCTAATAAAACCAAATAAAAAGTAAATTTTAAGTAAATTATATTTTCATATTACTTTTAATGCAATAAACAGTGAATGATTCTTCTCTCTTCATCTCTCCAGTTAAACATGGAGTGACTTTGGCAAAATCAAGGGAGATGCAGCAGAATTAGGGCCCAAATACTATTTCTTCTATTAAAAGCCAAACTCATTTTCTCACCTCCATTTTCCCAAGAGAAAACTGGCCAGAATGCTTCACAATCAAACAAAAGCAAGAATGTGATGTGACACTTGCTTTGGTAGAGGAATATATCATTTGATATGCATTGTAATTGCACAGAAAATTCCCTGGATCAGCCTCAGTGCCTTATTTTCACTGCTTTCTGTTATTAAATTTTAAAAAAAGAAAAAGGGAATTCTCTAAATGTGCTTGACCAATAGCTTGACTGATATGTTTATACAGAATGATAAACCATGGTGCAGGTTTCCAATCTGCCCCATTCAGTTTCTATGTTTGCAGAAAATAAATCAAAACAGACACTAAGATCGACGAATGTGTTTTGCAAAGAGCCTTGTGAATTGCTCTGACGTTTATGCTCTTTGTATACATATGATAAAAGAATACTGAGCTTAAACATCCATAAGAAGCAAATATACCAGTGCTTTAGATCAGGTGTGAAGGCAAGAAGTCAAATGAACTTCTCTTTTGATTTTTGTTATCAGTTTGGTATAAATTGATTGATTATACCTTTGGAAAGCACTGGGATCAGTAAGCCCCAGGGGTTTTTCCAGATATTTCCAATATTATTTTTCTCTTATTTAAATAAAAAGTACCAAATTAGCTGCTCTTACTTTCAGATGGTAAGGCATGCTCTTCTTCTCATGGCTCCTCACAGATCACAGAACTCATGGTCTGTGCATACTATGAAACTGTTCACTACCTGACTGTGATACAAACTGATACCAGAGACAACAGCCTGGGGTGATAGGAACTGTTTCCTGGTGTCCATCATTCACAATTGCCTTCTCTTCCATCATGCCCTGTACTGATCAATAATGCCTAATCTTAATCAAATTAGCTATATGGACTAAGATGAAGAAATTCTCTTAAATCTTATGCCTTCTTATGATCTGAGAATACCAAAAGTAAGAGACACTCTAAACAGAACAGGATTTGTTTTCTTAATTTAGCAGGACAGTATTGCAAATTCATTTTGTCTGAAGGAAAAAAAAGTACATCGAATTAAGAAAATCCAGACTTCACAAACAGATGGAGCAGTGAGCTGAATGGGTTTTGTGCAGCTTTTTGTAGAGATCACTTTAGAGAATAAACATCTGCATATACGAATCTCTTTATGCAAACCTGAGACAGGAAAATTTCTGTAGATATTTAGCTTGTTTTTGTTTTTAAGGAAGTTAAGATTATATATTACTGTATACAAACTGCTTTCTTTAAATTTTATCCATGGCTTATTAGCAAGCAGACTTTACAGAGCTGACTGTACAAGGATTCTTTGCATCTCATGATCAGGGTGCAATAAATCTTGGCGTTATCTCAAAAGAGAAGAATAAACCTTGGTTCCTTACAGCAGTGTTTTCTGCCTAAACAACAAAAGAAGAGAGAAGGAACAATTGCTAATATTTTAGCTGTAGGCTACATCCTAACTGTAGGCCTGTCATGTGGGAAGAGCTGAAAGCTTTACAGACATGTTTCCCGTACCAAAGCTATTCATCTGCACATGTGAACTGAATACTGAATTTCATGCCATGATTAACATCAACTGCTTTCCCTATTTGAGTTATTTTGAGAGCTGTGCATTGGACCAGTTCTACAAGAAGATTAAGATCTTTTCTGTATCTACTTTTGACAATACTTGAGTGATATTTAATATAACAGTCTAGAATGCTTTCTGTTCAAAATATCCAGTATCTGAAAGGCTAGAGAGGGACTATTTACAAGGTCTTATAATGACAGGATGAGGAATAATGGGTTTAAACTGGAAGAGAGGAGATTGAAACTGGATGTTAAGAGGAAGTTCTTCACAGTGAGGGTGATGAGACACTGGCACAGGTTGCCCAGGGAGGTTGTGGCTGCTCCCTCCCTGGTGGTGATTAAGGCCCAGTTGGATGAGGCCTTGAGTGACCTGTTCTAGTGGGAAGTGTCCCTGCCTATGGCACAGGGGGGTTGGAACTGGATGAGCTTTGAGGTACCTTCCAGTGTAAACCATTCTATGGTTCTATGACACGTCAAGATGAACTCAGCCTTCCTGCAGCGCAAGTACCACGGACAGCTCCGGCTGCAGCAGCCTCTGCCGCGGCAGTAGGTCAGGAGGATTCACAAGAGCTGTTGGTTTCTAAGGGAGTGTAGTGGGTTTGCAGTGACCTGCCCCCCCCACCTTTTAGGACCCCGGCTAAAACTCAGATAAACACACTGGAAGTTAATAAATGAAGCTTTATATTTACAGCAATGCAAATATACAAGCAAATATTTACAAGATATAACAAATATTTACAGAAATATACAGAAAAAAGAAATACAGACACCACACCCCTCCTGGAGACCAAAATCCCCAAGAGAGGGAAACCAAACCCCCCCTACCACCTTTCCCCTTCCCCCCAGCTTTATCTCACCACTTGATGATGCTGCAGATAAGCTGAAGATCGGTCAGAAAGATTAGTGGCAGGAAGGAATGAATGGTTTTAGTAATTTTACTCTGAATTAGTTCAAAGGCAGAGAGACAAAGGAAAGAAACTGGTGAAGCCTGCCCAGGACCCAGAGCCGACTGAACTGCGCAAGCACACTGGCTTATCTGGATGTTTTGGGAACATTCTAAAACAACCTTCTTTCTTCTCTCTCATTCAAAACTGGGTGAAGGGACATAGTGTTTAATTTCTCACTCTCAGGCAGCAGTCTAATTTCTCACACAAATTCTCCAATTAGCTCAAACCAACACAGGGAGCTTTCAGCTGAGGGCAGAGCTGGACTGTTACTGCACATACAGAGTTGTGGCCAGCTTGCCTTGTTCATGAATGGTCTGCCTACTGTGGGCAGCATGTAGGAAGACGTCTGGCTAAACTCAGCTTTCACCTCTCACGGTTGTCCCACTGCAGTAGAATGTGGTTCTCATGCATTCATTCAAGCTTACCATTGCACAATGGGGGAAAGAAAGTGAAGAGAAAGTGGCCATAAATATGATGTGTTACACTACACAGCCAATGGTGCAGTGTTACAGCTGGGCCATGGCACTTCTATCTGTTTAAAGAACAGTAACAATAGAAGGGTTCTCTACTGCGAAGTCCTGAGAAATTGCTCATCCCTTTTATTCAAAGAATTTTTTTCAGTGCTGATCTAAGCTTGGTCACAGCTGTATTTTACCGAATTATACTTATTGTTTCTAAATCTTCAATTTTAGACTTTTCTCTGTTGTTACCAAATGCTTAAAAAAAAAATCCTAAGCGGTAGCATGTGGTGAAATATTCTGTACCAAAATAAGTGAATTAAGATCCCTGAAATTTAATGATCAGCTAAGATGGGAAGCCAGCAAATAAAAATTCTTTCTTAAAGCAGGTTGTGCTAATTGCTAATGCATGAATATATTAACTGATAGTGGTGGTATATTGTGTGCTTTTCACAGCTGTGCTGAAATGCTCTTTCTGATGTTGTTTCCTCTCCTACAGAGTCGAATGGCAGAAAGTTTGCGTCTCTTTGATTCCATCTGTAACAACAATTGGTTTATCAACACTTCCCTCATCCTTTTTTTGAATAAGAAAGATCTGCTGGCAGAAAAAATCCGACGCATGCCCTTAACGGTCTGCTTCCCTGAATACAAAGGCCAAAACACTTATGAGGAGGCAGCAGTCTACATCCAGCGCCAGTTTGAGGACTTGAATCGCAACAAGGAGACCAAGGAGATCTACTCACACTTCACCTGTGCCACTGATACTAGTAACATACAATTTGTCTTTGATGCAGTGACAGATGTCATAATTCAGAACAATCTCAAATATATTGGCCTCTGCTAAGAACCCTTGGGCTTAATTTGTTTTCCTGAAGTGAAAAAAAAAAAAAAAAAAAGGATCTAACCACTTCCACTTCTTGTGGATAAAAATGGGGCAATGCTTAGTAGCCCAAGGAGAGAAAAGAGGAAATCTGATATGTGTTCAGAGTTCCTCTTGTGCCCTCTTAACCTGCTATGTGATTTTTCACCAATATGTGTTCTGGAGAGTGAAAGCCTCCTCTCCAAAAAACACCACCACCACCACCCTGCCCCCGTGAAAAAAACAATTTTAAAAACTCAACCCAAACAACAAAAAAAAGAGATTGAGGCCTAACTCTGTGGAGATATTTTCACCACAGTCACTGCACTTTTATTCCATTTGTTTCATTCCGTTTCCTGTGGTGGGAGTGTTATCATGTTCTATGTAAGAAACAATTCCTCATCCACTTGTCCTAAATTGTTACTGACATGAACATAGAATGAGTGACAGATGAACTGGCCAGCAGGGTGTGGAGCAGAATGGTGTTGGGGAGGAGTGCTAGTTCAAACCAGATGCTACAGAACAGAAAGTGTAAGCAAAACGCAACATGGCTTTGGAGCAAATGGGCGTGCACCCACACTATTGCTACACGGAGCCAAACAGTACCCACACAACATCATGTAGGCACATGACTCACAGCACACACTCTGTACACACTTCTGCTTTAACTTCCTGTCTATCATGGACACCTTGCCTGGTCAAGGAGTTGTTGGTGCACAACTGTTTTGTGAGTTTCAAACTGATGATCAGCAGCTCTTTCTGCCCTTTATGCTTCAAATATGCAGCAAACCTACATGAAACGAATCTATGAGTAGGCCAAATTAAGATCAGTGTTTCTTCTACTGGTAAGGAGTTTTATACATCAAAACAACCTTATTTTACCTTTTTTTTTTTTGGCCAAATCTTGTGGTCTTTCCAAAAAAAAAAAAAAAAATCCACCCAAGCTATACTGAAGAAGTAGGTTAGTGTTCCTTTTTTAAATAAAGCTAAAAAAATAAAATTAACCACAAGGCAATTTTTAAAATTATTGTTGTAGTGTCTGGATTGCTGAATGTGAAAGTTGCCAACGGACAATTCTGTTCCACCGCTCCAAAAACGTTCTGGGGGTTGTAATATTGTACCAGATTTCCCAGAAGCAGGAGCCATGGAGTTTGTGTAGTGTATAGCCTCCAGAGTCTTTTCTGTTGGTTTTAAAATTATTTTTAAAATGTGATGTATTATTAGAAGGATAAAGATGAGCGATATGAACAATAACTAAATGTCTTGATATTTCCATTTAAGAATTTCAATTATTTGCAGTCTAGTGAAGTTAAGGAAACTGAAAAGATGCATTCCTCTGCTCCAGGTTTCATCTCATAAAGAAACACTACTGGATGGAGTAACATTCCGGCAAAAGTTTGAATGCATAAGAAGCTCTGTGGGACTACACTGAATCATATAGACCTTAGTCTTTGGTCAGTTGATTCTTTCCCCTGCCATAGGAACGACTTCTTAAAGACTTCAGTGTAAAGTTGGTGTGTAAATATATGTTTGATAATTGTAAAGCACATATGTACACAGAGACACAGACACACAGGCACACTGGAAAATAGCCTTCTACTTTTGGTCCCCCTATGTGCTATAATTAGTGCAAGAAATCTCAGCCAAGGGCTCTAAAACAAAATGGTTAACAACATCAATATTTAAATTGTCCACTTAAAAAAAATAAATAATTCAAATGATACTGAGCATGTCTGTAGTGTGTTCATTAATTGGCATTATGGCAGCTACTTAACTGGATTGTGTTTGTGGAGTTTCTTTCCTTTACAGCAGGCTGATGACTTTGGTTTATTTGCTTCAGATCTTGTTCCTCAGTTTATTCACCAACATTCACCAATTCCAATATTTAGCAGTTACTTTTTTGCAACTGAGTAAGATTTAAGGGATGTGTTCCTGTTTAGTATCTTTATGTGTTATTGTCTTTCTGGGGGAGATGGATAGCAGCAAATTTAGGAAAACAGTGACAGATCAAGATCTGTAGAAATATGAGGAAGGAATCTTCCATGGCATATGCAAGATAGATATGAAGCCTATGTGCATATTGTCTTACACAAGCAGGCACTTTCCATGGATGCCTGTGCTTAGAAACACACCTCTAGGTATGAGTATATATACACATTTCTGAATAGTGGCCAGTGGTGGTCTCCTAAACCTCTATTTAAAGACTGAAATAAACCCAAAAAATATGTTCACATTTTTGTACTGCTGATCTCCCAGCCAGTCTACAAAATCAATCCAAAATTCTGTCTGGCTCACACTTGTGAATAATTAGGCTTTAAGAAAAAAAATCTAAGTATTTTTTTCAAGTGACCATATACAAGGTGGTCTGTTGGCACAAGTCTTACTGATGAGTTTGCATTGGAGGTTTCTTGAAAATTCCATCTATATATAACAAGGTTCTTCTAGAACATCCTCTGACTGAAATCTTTAAAACTCTAGATCTACATTAAGAAAAGCTGCAACTTTTGCAGAAACAGCATAAACTCAAAAATCTTGTTACAGGATGCTAGATAAATATCCTTGCAGTTGAAACAGAATTTGGCTTAGGCACGAATAATTTCTGAGACCAGCTGAAAATCTTTGCTAGTGCTTGGATGGTTTCTTTGCTTCTCATCATTTCTACAAAATGTATCCAAAGGTCCTTATTTTTCTTCCATTAATTTTAAGAATTCTTTGGACCTGTTTGAGGACATCTCCATTCAAGCTAAGCTTTTTTAAAGTGACCTGGAGACTTAAACTAATGCCAAGCTGGGAGTGCAGAGAGAACTACAATACCCTTGAAGGCAATGGTTGAAGTAATAATAATTTTCAACCTTGCTAGAGGATGCAGCCCTGACCAAAATATCCTCTGATGCTCAGATCATGGGTTAAGACTTTCAAAACTCTTCAGACATAATTGATAATGAGGGGGAAACCTGTCTAATGTTGAAACAGGTGTTTTATCCCTATACTGCAGGCACAAAGCCCCTTTAAGCAATTCCTGTCAACCATTTACATCTGATGAGCAGAGGCAACAGAGCGAGGTATAAAAGGTTTGCCATGGCCCACAGGCTGTGTTTGGCTTTACTTGTAGTGAGAAGATACTGCTGTCTGCATGTGGTATTTGCTGCCATGCTGCTTGACTTGGTGAGTGTACTAAAAGCTGTCTGTGGTAATTGCTAGTACAGTCTATAAAGCTAGAGCCGGATCCTCTAAACTTCATTTACCATTGAAGTGCTATCATTTACTTGAGCAATTGCCCAGTATTTCTAGTCTGAATTGCTTTCTGTAATGTAATATCCTGCTATTAGCCAGCTGACTTGTGAAAAAGGCATAAAATGAGCCAGGGCTTCCTTTTCCAATGAATGGCCTATTAGGTGTTCTGCCTTCTTCACCTCTAGCTTTTGTGGCACTGTGGCCGTTTCTGACTAGTGAAAGAAGTGTGAAGGAAACAGCAGCATTTGTTAGAATATAGCTTCAAGGTAAGAAAGCTGGGCAGGAGAACTAAAATCAGAAGTGTAGTCCATTATGAGGGAGGTAGGAGATAAACTAAAAAATAAATCTTCATCTAAGAAGGTACTTTCAAGGTAAGTGTTAAAGCCAAGCCACAACAGGAGAGCCTGGGATACTGCAACAAAGGGCCCAGGGGCATTTCTAAAGAACAGGATCAGTTACATTTCTCACTGAATGAAGGCTATCCTGCGAAGGAGAAATGGAATTGAAACACTGCCATGTGCTCCTACTTGGCTTAAGAAAAGCATAGGGATGGGGAGGAACAAAGCAGTAAGTAAATGATCAATTCACACAATCATGTTCTCTGAGTAGCAATTCCATGTTGTTAGCTTTTCAATAATGTAATTCCTAGAATGGTTTTGATCTTTAAATTTGGAATAAGTCACAGTTAGTCTTTTCTATCTAAAGAACTCAATATATTAAATTTTGGTTTAGACAGAAGTAAAGAAGTTTTATTTTCTGCTTGTATAAGAGGCACAAGGAAGGTTAAGAATAAAAGGTCTAGGCCAAAGACAGGTGCTGAAATTAAATGCCTTAACTCTTACTTGTTCACCTGGATAAATCATCCAATTAAATTTGCATCTCTTTTCTGAGTTCTCCAGTTTATCAGTGATGCAGCACACTGTCAACTGAAAGGACTGCATTAATACAGCCAGGGTTTCACTTCACCTGGGCAACAAGGACATTCACAGAAGAGATGTTCCATCTGTTGCAATAAAAATGCCATCTGTCCTCCTATCATGTGTGCTTCATACAGCAAAACAAGTTTCAAAGGGAAGGAGGAATTCTTAAATCCATGGACTTGCCTGGTTATGGTTTTCCAAGGGTGTGATAGTGAAGGCACTGAGAGTAAAGTAAGAGAAATACTATCTCTTGAACAGGTTCTGGCAAGCCTAAAAATAATCTATTGCCCCATCCAACTCACCTCAGCCTTTGTCTAAAAGGATTAAGTACCCATGAAAGACAAGGGAGATAATAGTTAAGAATTTTTTCAGCATTAACTATGTTCTAGCGTAAGTTGGATTGTGTTTTGTTTTCCTCTTGAACTATTTCTGCAGTTGTTGCCCAGGTTATTTGCCATTGCACAATGCCCTTTACTAACACTGTCAAGAATTGTGTCAGCTAATTGTTTTTATGAAGACTTTTACAAAGGATTTGCTGTTCTGTTTTCCAATGCTCTTTGTTTTGTTTTGCTTCTGGGTCTTCTCCATATTCTATCTTCTATTGAATACATCTATCCATCTTAGTTTTGTCTTTCTTCTGCCCATTAAATCACCTCAGCTCTGGAGAGAGGCAGTAATCTAGCTGTGGAAAGGTATACTAGTTGCTGACTTCCTCCAGCACATAGAAGATACATCCTATCTCATTGTCTACTGTGAGGTGTAGAAGCAAAGGCAGATGGGAAGACAGAGATTCTTGGCTAGCTTTAGAAGGGTGGATTACAGGCAGAGACTGTTTCTATATCTGTAACATGTCAGATGAATACAGTCAAGTCTTGTGACTGCTGTTCTCCCTGAACAGCCTCCCAAATTGTCTCGTAGCAAAGGAAACAGTTTTAACACCTTTCTGGCTTTCTTGTAAGCAGCCATCTGCATGTGAGTCCATTCTGTGGTAACACAATTCTGCTCAGGGAGCTGTCTTCCAGCCCTTCAATACAGGCATGTATATTTGTAGAGAAATACTATATTTTAATCTAAATAGAGCAAATGCATGGCTCAGGAAAGCAGCCTTTTCCAAGGCTAACTACTCAGAGATGTTTTCTCAGGCAGCACACTAGCTCGGGTTTGACCCCACTGTATACACAACAGGTGGAGGATTGTGGGTTGACTTGTATTTCTACTCCCCTCAAAAACTCTCCAAGGACATCATATGAAAATCTGGTCTGTAGAAAGCTATGCAAGGCTAACTTAATCTAGTCAAGGACTTCTATTCTGAATAGGTCTTGGAGGCTTTTAATAGCACAAACATTAACAGAGGAAATAGTAAAAATCTGGCCTAATTTCATAGCTGAAAGAATGAAGCTTTGGAAGAGCTAAAGGTATGACTCAAGTGAGATATAGACTACTAGACACATCGTGCTCTCTGAGACATTGGAGCGTAGCGTCAGAAGATACAGATTAAATTCTGCTTACTTTACAGATATAAACAGTTCCTCTACATTAATTTTTAATTTCTTATAAATAGAAGGGGGAGGAAATAGGGAAAAGTTGTCCTACATGGATACAGAGTTTGATCACTGCAAATGTATTAGGATTACACTAAATGCTGAGAGTTAATGAACAGAAACAAATTTATTTAAAACAGACATAAACATCAAGTTTCTAAAGAAGTAACTCTCCTTACTTGCACTTAAAAGGAACTTGCAACAAAGGCACTGATGTACAGAATGTGCCACATAACTAATTTGGCTACGGAGTGATATCTATCTGTCTACACAGGTAAGGGCTGGAATTCTTAGAAGGCAGTCAGGTCAACATTTACTGAAGCCAAGTGCCATTTGTAAAACAGCTAGGGAAACTAAAGTGACAGACAATTAACATTATTATATCATAGCTTACCAGGGCCATCTAACAATATTACCTAAGGGAAACAATATTTGAATAAAATATCAGGAGAAGCAACGTTTTCACTGCTCCTTGCATCACCCCGAGGTTGATTTGGGTTTTAATTCACCACTTGAAAGCAATATCAAAGCACACATTTAAGCACCACCACCTATGAGCCCAAGGCAAAAGACACATGAATCTGTGGAATACTGAGAGCAGTGGATGCTGTCCTTAATTGCATTAGTGCTTCCTCCTACACCAGTGCTTGCAAACAGTGGGGAAGGCATAAAACACATTTAATGAAGCTTTTACCTCCTAAACCCAGAAGAAACTCGGTAAACCTGATGTGCTGTGAAATCAGTGCACCATTATGAACAGTTGCTCATCATCCTGAACAGGAGAGGACAGAGCAGCTTTTTGATGCAAGGTTCTGAAATACAAACTCAAGTATGCAGTCCACACAATATCTGCCTTGAGCATGGAACCTTAACTTGCATAACACCTAAGAAAATGACCAGATCTAGCAGGATCTGTTCCCCCAGCACATAGACAGGTCTATTCACAACTATATTATGTTAACATGAGGCATTTCACTTACCTGTCTTAAGCAGTTCCTATGTTTTGGCTAAGTATTCTCACTATTATTACACAATCAGAACACTCTTAGAAGTGTAGAAGCAGCTCTAGAAAACAGCTTTCTCCACCAATAAAATAACTAGACAGCCATACCTTAACAAGTATTTTTTTTGCAGAACCCAAAGAACAAAATTTCATAGTAAAACTAACTAAAAAATTGGGTTAGTGAAAAAAAACCCAAATTATATTGTTTCAAAATAGAATTTTCAACAAATAAATGTGTAAGACATTACATAGGCAGTTCAGTAAATGCACCGATTTGCTTTGCCTGTCTGAATGCTTCACTACTGAAGAACCCTACCTTCAGGTAATTTTGCCATCATCTCAAGTATCTGATGTGTGTTCTTCCTACAGATATCTACCGGATCATCCAAGAGCTCAGTGAGGGCAGGAATCACTCTGTTGTGTATCAGCCCTTGCCTACAAGCAACATCAGAGAGTAGTTTTCACTAAGCATGTTAAGCAAACAGACAAGTTCTATTCTGAGCTAAATATTCTTTTTTTTAAAAACATTGCATCTATGATGCCAAAACATAGAACTTCTGGCCTTAATTCTTACTGAAATGTCTTTGTCACTTCCTACAGCACTCAGTGACCTCTGGAATAGGACCTACCTGCCAACACTATGTGTAGCTATTATAGAGAGGATTTGGGTGGCTTTCTGTCGGACAGTGCTCTCCTGGTGTACCAGCAAAGTCTTCAGGTTATCCAAGAGCCCTGTGAGACAGAGTAGATCACTGTAATTTTTTTACTTTCAGCCATGAGCAATACTAGTTTTTATCTCACACTCTGAAGTGTGTGCTTGTATTGCTATTGTTTTAGACTCATTCTACGACCACTCAGATAATTCTGAGGAGTTCCGTATGAAAAGCTTTGATATTTTGTCTCTTCAGTAAAGTTATATCTGGATGTGCTGTACCAGCCGCTGCTGGAGGAATGGATGGCAAAAGAGGGCACCACAGATTTGGCAGCTCAACTTGTAAACATTATGTAAATTCTTAATCAAAATATTTGTCAGGGTTTTTTGCCTGTTAGTAGTATCGCACCTGAGGTATGAGTACTTTAACCTCAAGTGTGAAAAAGCCTACGTCACATATGGTAGAAAATATCTAATGAAGGAAAGAAATGAAATTTTGTCCTTTTTACCTGCTCTATAAAAACTAAAAGCTTTTTCTTTTCTCCTTTTTAAATAAAATATATTTAGCAGTTTTACGGCATTAAAAAATAATGAATTAACTTTTTCTGAAAGGTTCATGAATAACAGCATTAGAAAAGACTGCAGGCAAATGAAATTCAATTAGGTGGTGATTTTTATTATTATTAGAATGTTTTAGGAATTAGCAAAAATTCAGAATTAAAAAAAAAAAAAATCTTTACTACCTTTGACAAAACCTATAGTCAACCACTGATAAATCCTCAAGTGAGGCTACTCTTAAACTAAATGTCATGTATATGGCATTATACTCTCTGTCCTGGTGAGGTCACATCTGGAGTACTGTGTCCAGTTCTGGGCCCCCCCAGTTCAGGAGGGACATGGAGCTGCTTGAGAGAGTCCAGCGCAGAGCCACAAAGCTGATGAAGGGAATGGAAGATCTCTTTTACAAGGAGAGCCTGAGGTAGCTGGGGCTGTGCTGCTTGGAGGAGGCTGAGAGGTGACCTTACTCATGTTTACAAATATGTAAAAGGTGAGTGCCAGGCTCTGTGCAGTGATGCCCAAGGACAGGACAAGGGGCAATGGTGGAAGCTGAGGCATAGGAAGTTTATTTTAAACATGAGGAAGATTTTTTTTCACTGTGAGTGTGACAGAAACCTGGACCAGGCTGCCCAGGGGGATTGTGCAGATACTCTCCGGAGATACTCAAAACCTTCCTGGATGTGTTCCTGTGTGATTTGATATAGGTGACCCTGCTGTGGTAGGGTGCTTTGACTGGATGATCTTTTGAGGTCCCTTCAAGCCCCTGATGTTCTGTGATTATTATAATATCTAGTTGCTTTACCTCATAACAGTAAAGAATAAACCAGAAAAAAATTCATGGCCATTTTGTGTCAAAACCATTACAAGCTAAAAAGTAGTGCACAAAGGTAAAGTGGTGTTATTTTTTTCCCCTTCCCACTGTATCCAAGATTCTGCCAATAGATCACTTACCTACTTCTAGTGCCTGGTAGACATGTTCTGGGTCATGGACCAGCTCGCAGAGTGCCATCAGTGCCCGCTGCTGAGTCAGCAGCTCTGAAGAGCACAACTCCTGGCTGAGCTTGGGAAGGGCTCTCCTTCCAAATGCAAGAGGAGCTTTGGTGGGGTCTATGTTAGGGGGGAGGTTGGCTGAGATACGAGCGTGTGCCATCTTCTGGGAAACGATACTGCCTATCCCTGGAAATGATCCAAAAGGCCTGTGACTGGGCAGGCAGCGCAGCAAAGACAGGGACTGGCTCCAAACAGTGCCCTGAGTCCCAGAGGAGCTATTCTAGCACACATGCTATGAAAGCAGGCTGCAACGGTTCGTGGTCATCAGCTGAACTGTCTTAGTGGGCTTAGTTCTCTGCTGAAGACTGAAAAAAACAGGGGAGAGCACCAAAAATTGCAGGGTTAGGGAGGTTATGTTATGTTTTTCAAAAGGTTTTGGTGAGGTAGTCTGATGTCCCAAACCAGTAAAGGGGCTCAAAATAATAAAGTAGAAGCGATATAAATGCTAATAAATTTAAAAAAAAAATCCTTTTAAAGGGGTCTAGTTGAAGCCTGCCCTCAGACTCGCTAACGCTCGAAAGGCTCGGTAATGGCTGACCTACCCCTTCCCTCAGTGAGGAAACCGGCTCGGCTGACAGCAGCGTATACAATCTCCGATACCGAGAACTGCTCAAAGCTGCAAAGTTATAACCGCAGCACTCCTCTCTTCCGAACAAAAGCGGGAGGACCGACCGCAGCTGCCTTGTGCCGCCGCCCTGTGCCGCCGCCTCAGCCTGGCCTGTTCCCGCTCCGCGGCTCCGGCCCGCGTGCCCTAGTTACCACAGCAACCCGCTCTTTGCGTACGCACTGCGCCATGAATAAACACTGCGCAGCGAAGCAGACGGAGTTCGGTCCTGCGTCAACAGCGTAAGTACCGCGTTTAGCGTGCCTGCTGTGAGGAATCTGCGTTAACATCGCAGTTCGTGAATTGGAGGGTGGAGCCGCGGCGGGCGCGGGGCGCGGGACGCGGAGCGCTGCTGAGGAGCACCGCGGGCGGGAAGGCTGAGGTGCGGCCCCTCGGGCGGGAGCGCATGAGGAGAAGGGGAAACCTCTGTGTTAAAGCAGGGAGGGAGGCCTCTTGCCACCCTCTGTTTAAAAAGTAGTTTCAGTTAAACGAAATGGCACAAAATTAAAATCCGAGCAAAATGGTGGAAGAGTTAATGACAGAGATCTAGCAGGTGAGTGCCTTGAGCTGCAGCGGGTGAGAGGAGTGCAGCAGTTCTCGACTAGGTTTCCCTTCCCGGTCCTCTCCAGACTGTGGCTGCAAACAACTAAAATGTGTAGCAAGGGTTTGCTTATCATGATGTGGTTTCATGTACCTACTTGTCCATCTTTTTCGGCGTGGCTCTGCCAAAAGGCACTGGTGTTCAGAGGCCAACCGCACCACTGCAGGGCTGCTGCCACAGCCCTGGCTTCTCGCTTCTCATCTGGCAGCAGGAAAAAAAAAACCAAAAAAACCCAAAAAACAAACCAACTTCTGATTGGAAAAGATTAGGTTTTGGTTTTCCATTATGTTTGAGTAACGATTACGATAATCAAAGTTCTTGAACTGGACTTTTTGCAAAGCTAATGTCTCTCAGGTCGACCAGATTAAAATGCAGCACAGGAATAGATTCTGGTTTGTTGATCTCCAAAATCCATATAAAGAAAAATTACTACTTTAGAGAATATTTTCTGGAATGGAGTTGTTCTAGGGGTGGGTTGTTGTTGTTGTTTGGGGTTTTTTTTGTTGTTGTTTGGGGTGTGTTTTTTGTGTGGGTGGTTTTTTTTAAATTTTGTTTGTTTTTTCCCTGCAACATTTTAGAGCAGCCTAGTTAAAGCAGAGGTTATTTTCCTGAATTAGATTAGACTTAGCTAACTATACATTTGTGACTTTTCACCCTATTTCAAGAGGAAGTGCACAAACTTTGCTTAATGTAGAAGGGAGAGGAGATCAGAGACTTCTCCTGTCCTGTGGTGTTAACTCTGCTCTTGCCCTTTTGGTATGAGTTGTTCTGTCTTGTCCTACACCGCAGCCTGGGATACTTGTTTTGGTTAGTGCTCATGGCGTTAACTTCTTTTATGTAGTGCTCCTAAAGGCCACCAACAAGTAGTTTGAATGCACAGAATCTGCTGGTGATGCTGTTGCTGGAAGGAGGATTGTGGTGCCATGCAGACACTTTATTCCCAGTCCTCCTTGGTGACTGAATCCCCTTCAGCTCTGTGAGAAGAGAAAATCTGGATCATTCTCAGTATTTTTAGCAGCTTGGTGTTTCTTAAATTTTTGATCTTTTCCCTCTAATGGTGTGGCTACTTTGGTGATTATCTAGGGTAGGTTCATGTGTGTGAGAGGTTCAGAATAAATACACTAAATGTAAGCGAAGGTGGCCTATCAACTTAAAAATATTTCTGTTTACCTTGGCCCACTCTGTACTTTGGAGTCACTGGGGCTGTTGAATTTTTTTGTAACTTAATTTGTCAAAGAGCTCTAGGAGATGAGAGTGAGTCAGCACATGTACACATCACAGAGTTTTACATGCTTAGGAGGTGTTGAACTAGGAGAATATGGAGGAAGCAAGTTTTGTGCTTGAAACTGTCAGGGTTTTTCTTGTTGTTTTTCAGAACTATTCTTTTAAGAGGTTAACGCTGCCATAAAATCATTCAGGAGCACACACACACACACAAAAAGGGAGTCTTGATCTCTCTAGGTGTGTATGGTCGCAAGTAGCATGATAAATGGAACTGTGCATATGATTATAAATAAATAAATAAATGCAATAATGTCTCTTTGGTGAGTAACCCATCAGCTGCAAATTCAGATTCCTTGAGGGGAAGTGGGTGTTTCAGTATGGTTGAGATCACTTCAATGCCGCGAGTGATTTAAAAGCAATTTCTCACAGAAGAGAATAAAACATTAACTCTAAGTAATGCACCAGTGATTTTGTTGAGCATTATTCTTAGTGTGGGGTTATAAAATGCAACTGTATTTTTCTTTTTCTTACGTGCTTGTTTAAAATTGCTTCTCCACGTTGATTTGCCCTTCGACATCCTTAGTCTGCTGTGGGAATGGGAGAGGATTGTCTCCTGGACGTTAAGAGGTCCAAGCCTCTTTCAGCACTAGCAAAGTGTGACTGTAGAGCCCTCTTTCGTCCTGAAATTTGGAAATGTAAATGCTAATAAAATAAACAGCAACATATTTTAGCATTGTAAATTACAGCCTATCATACTAAATGCTGTCTAAACTAAGGAGGTGATTAACATTATTTAGGCAATACAAAAGAGCTCTGTGATTTCTTATTCCTTGCCTTCAGTGTTCGGTACCTCTAGAAAGCAAGATTGCTAATGACTAGAAGACATTTATGTAATGTAGAATGTCTCATTAGTGGCATGCACATCCTGACTCTTAAGCTGAGATGAAATCAAGTTGAAATTCAGAAAAACTCCCTCAGGAGTTTCTTTATAATTGCTACTATGCTTAATATTAGCACTGGAACAGTTCCCCACTCCATTAGCTCCTCCTCTGCTGGGTTAATCCTGCTCTTTGGATCCACATGTACAAACCATATTTGCCGAAAATGGAACAGGACTAAGGGACCATTTGTTTCTTAGGGAGCAGTTCTGATCCAAGGAATCTGTAGGGCCACTAACCCCAGTTTGTCCTTTAAAAACTAGGGCCCCACGTCTAGTTAAATTACTCCAATCCTGCCTTGCCGATCTGTAAGAGAAAGGGAGGAAGGAAAGTGTTGGAAGCCTGTTGCTACGGTCACGCAGCAGCAGTCTGAGCTGGTTGTGTGGCTGGAATCCTGCCGCATCAGCTGCTGCATGGTGAGTCTTTCCTTACACTTTGCTACATGATGAATGCTCTTATTAGAAACATTCTTTTGAAAGCCACAAAAAACTGGTATCCTATTACAGGTCCCCTCCCCCAGCAACCCACGAGGTTTCATTGCATAACCAAATTGATATGTCTCAAGTGGGATATCTAAATGCATTTGTGATTTTCATGTGAACATTATTCATTTTCCAAGTCAGACTATCTACTGATTTTGTTCTTTCTGAGATGATCTTGGATGAAAGTCTTATCTTGTGCCAAGAAATGTGGCAGCTTAATCTTTTTACCTTCTTCTGTCCAAATGAAATCTGGTATTCTCTAGCATTTATTAATGTTCTTAGTGCAGAGGCATTTCAGTGTAAATGAAACGCTGCAAAATCCTTCAAGGGTTAAACTGCAAGCACTTAGTTCAACCTAAGTGAAGAGTTCTCTGCCCTCCCACGGAACCAGAGTTGGTGCCTGGTAGTTTCAGAAAACCAGTGTTGGCTACTGCATCTATCTACACTGAAGTGGTCCCCTTCACATAAGAAACAGGTTTTCCTTAACACAAATAAAGAACTGCCAGTTGTACTGAAAAGAAAAAAAGACGACAAGACTGGAAAATCTATTAGCTTGGAGTTTCTTTGTTGTTTGGAGTTTCTTTAAATCATGTTTTCCATCTTTTGAGGCAATTCCTGAATACTTTGTTTCTCTTTATGTAGAACACTCTGTTTCCCCTTACATTTTCCTGTCCAGTAGAGTTTAATTGAATTTGGAGGATGAAGTCCAGCCTAATGCATTTGGTTCCCCCAGTGAGTAGGGACAGAGTAATCTCCCAGTTTCCCAAGGTAAGTACTCTTTATCCCTCTGGTCACAGTATGTAGCACCTGCACACTTTCCCTTGTGCTAATTAGTATTTTAATTTAATGTACGGGTTTTGTCTTCTGCTAAAATTATGAACTATTTAAGGATTTGTTAAAAGATGAATGTGACCTCATGTTCCCATCCAGTGCTGCTATCTTTAATAATAATCTTTATTTCTTCTTTTAACTTTTATAGAAAATTACTCTTGCCACAAAAGTGTTCTCTTATACTATCCATCTTATTTCAGCCAAACATTAATAATTACGTGCTTGAAGAGTTCCTGCACCAAGGGGAAATAAGAACTGTAGCTGATATTAAATATGCAAAGAGTCTAATTGGATCTGTGTGGAGATTTTGGTTGAAGAATTGGAGGCAATTGTAATTTTCTGTTTGTATAGCAACCTTAGCCTTATGGTAGATCATATGTAGTAGGCACTGTTGAAACACAGACAGGAGAGACCGTTGAGGTCCTCAAAGAGTTTTGTACTTAAGGTATAATGGAAGAGGTTAAGGACAGGGAAGGACAAGGAATTACCATTCTGGTTTTTCAGTTGTTCAAGAGATCTTTTCAAGGTAGTTAGCATTTTTGTCATGCTTGATCTCAGCTGCATATTTTGCTTTTAACTTTATGAAAACGACCAATTTGTTTGAAGCAAATAGAAGGCAATGTACATTTTCCTCACTTTTAACTAATGCCTCATTAAAACTAGTAATAAAACCAGTACTTCACACACATAAGAGATCCAGAAGGCTTCACAGAAATAATGACTTGCAGGTGATGTGCTCCCACCCATGTCTGTCTGGTGTGTCCCTTGTGTGCACTGGGATAATTTCAGGTACTTGCTGCTGTACAGAATGATGAGCAAATGTATGTGTGTGGAAGTGTAGCTGGTGCTGGGACACTGGCACTTAGCAAGGTGAGGGGGCTGTCCAAAAGAGTTTTCAGAGGCATGGCTGTGGGGAAGTCTGACTGCACTGTCACCCAAGCAATCACTTTTCTTATGCCAGGGTATCCCTGTGCTTGACAAACTCTTCCAATTAATCTTCTTAGCAATTTTTTTTCCCTTTCTGATTGGACTTCTACAAAGTAGCCAGTTTATCCCAGTAGCTGTTCTCTCCTGTTTTCAGTGGTACACACCCGAGGCCTGTCTGCAGTTCAAAGAGCACTTTCATGCCCGGGTCAGGGCTGCTTGTCAGCAGAACGCTGGAACGGCAGGGTAAGTTTGTAATAAACCGAATGTGCAACGAAGAAAGAATTTGAAACTCTTTCTAGCCTGCTTCCTTCATAGATTTTTTCCTCCCTCATTCCTCATCTTCCTCACTCCCACATGTTTCAATGTAGCTGACAGCTAAGCTTGTGCAGAATGCAGTTTTCTGACCTGTTTGACAGTGAACTGAGGTCCTTTTAAAACCCTACCATTCTATGAATAAAGTACCTCCTCTTCACACAAGTGTCAAAGATACTTTTTCTACTGGCATAAGTAGCATTGAGAGTTGTTTACCAACAAATAGCTGCAATAACTTAACTCTTAGTTCAAGAGATTGACTGTTTAAAACATGTTGAATTCTGCACATGCAAGTCAGCATGGCAAACAAATTCTAAAGCAGTCAGAAGGAATTGGGCAGGTCCAGCCTTGCTATATTCTCTGCTGGTGTTCCAAATGAGCAGCTAATAAAGGCTCTGGGGGAAAATAAACACCCAGATGTTCTAAGTTGCTTGGAGCACACAAGAATTTAGCATTAGTCTTTTAGAGGTATACATGTGGAGAAATTCTCTTTAGTGTTTCCTTAAAACTGGGCCAAACTTCTGGTAAATATATAGCACTGAAAAATCAAAATAAACCAGTTTATGCCCCAGTAATAATGCTTTTAAGTTGTTTGATTTTTCACATCATCTCTCTCCCCAAACTGTTACTAGTACTGATTTAATTCCTGAAGCAAGACAAGGAAGCCAAACTCTGTTAGAAATCACCACTATTCAGTTAAATAGCTGTATGTTATAGTGACAAATGCTTTTGTGTTCCACTGCAAAGCTCAGCTTATATGAACACTGACAAGCATCTGCCTATTCTTTCAAATCTAGAGTTATGACTAGCCGTGGGACTTGTCATGATATCCCTCTTTAAATGCAACTTTGTATTCATTTCACTAAGGAGTCTTGCTAAAGAAAAAAAAATTGAAGAGGCATAAGTGTGTTTATTGCTTTTTAGAAGCAGTCACTGTCTAGTTTCATGTGTATTTGTCACAAGTGTCTCGACAATTTTGTTAGCAAGACATGCTTTTAGTGGATTGAGGCATTTTTTTCTCTTCCATAAACAACTATTTGTTCTTTTTATTTCCAGAGTAAACCAGCTCTCCAGTTCATTTGTTCTAGTAACAGAGTATAGCTGAAAAGCTTTACTTTGGGGCTTTGTAAATAAAATTGCTTTCTTTTCACTGCTCTCTAGATATGATTATTCTTAGGTCATTTTTTTGATGAGGTGGGGATAGGAAGAGCAGGCAGCTGAGTGTTTTGTAGAGTAATTGTTAAGCTTGACAGGAATAACCATTATCTTCCTTTTCCATTATCCCAAGTAATGGAATATTTCTTTGTCAGTTGGAAAAATAGTCTGAGAAATTCAGTAGCTAATGGCTGTATTTAAGAGTCTGTTGGTATTCCATCAATGTGTTAAATTATCTGATCTAGGGCATCTTTCACCTGAATATGAACATGTCTAAGCCATCACTTCACTAACTGTTTTGCTTTTTCCTTAAGGATGTTGATTTTATTAAATATTATATCAGTAACAGCATTGACTGGCACACAAAATGTTTTTTTTCTTTTAATATTAGTCTGTTTACCAGTCAATATTTGGATTATTTAGAATAGGTAATTTCGAATCATCATCACATGGAAAGGTGATATAACCAGAAATAGTATTCAGTAGAAGATTAATCCATTCCTTGACAGAAAGAAGGACTAAACCTCCAGAGCCACTTCTGTAGCATGTGCACAGTACACTTCCATTCACCTTTCTACCTGTATCTCCTGAAAGACAGATTACATTTCAATTTTATGAATGCAGTCTGAGTCACCTAAAGCCCATCTGCTGCATCCTGTGGGAGGACCCAGAGCAAAGAGGATTACTTGCATGAAGCCAGATTCAGATTAATATTATTCCAAAATATATTGGCTCTAACCATGTGGGTTTTGGGGGTTTGTGTTTTTTTTTTTATGAGATAGACTCTGCAAGTGGGTTATTTTATTATCAGCAGTTTCTTGTTTCTGCAAGTAGAACTTGATTCTGTACTGTTAAAGTCAATGAGGAATTTGTGGTTAATGCTTATGAAAAGGACACAGATACACTGTGGTTTTATGTGCAAAATGCCAGAAGTATATACATGAAGTCAAAGCAGTTTCGATAAAAGGGAGTTTATGTCCCACTTGGTTGATATTTAACAAAAAATATGCAGAGTAGGAAATTTCTGCTCTAGAGGGGTTTGGGATTTGGGTGACTTTATTTTTCTTTTCTTGCAATGTAGGAGTCAGATCTACAGTCCGGTGGCATTTAGCTCAAATGGAACCATAGGTACACATGCTCATCACTTGAAATTTAAGGATTCTAAATCAGTTTTTTTGAGAGAGAATCTTGACATTGCTACTGAAACCATGTTTTGTTTTCAAATGTTTATGACAGGCTGAAAATAGCCAAAGTGGTTGTGGTAGGAGACCTGTATGTTGGGAAAACCAGCCTTATCAACAGGTACAGTGGATCTCACCACATGCTTTGATTATGCTGCTTCTCAAATATATGTTATAATGTCAATTTGTGGTTGTTGTTGCTGGTTGTTATTGGTTTTTTTCCTCCACATTCTTAGGCAGATATGCTAAATTTTTAATCTCATTAATTAATCACCTGGGTCATTTATGACCCAAGACGTAGTCCCTTCTAATTAAGGCTAGAATATACTGTATCTTCCTTGGTAGTCCTTTAAAGGAGAGTTTATTGTGATTCTTATCTCTTCCCTAGAGCTTCCTAAATGTCTCTGCTTTCTGGTTTGTTGGGGGTGGGTTTTTTTTGTTGTTTGGTTTTTTTGGTTTTTTTAATGAGTTTCTTGGTGTTTATATATATGCTTGTGCAATACAGACCCACTCCACAGTTACTTAATTATTTTCTTTCTAACTTACCTTAGATAGTGTCAGTTTTGTAGGTTTTTTAATGGCTGTTACTGGTATTTAATTTTTTTTTTTTTAATTGCAGATTTTGTAAGGATCATTTTGACCGCGACTACAAGGCAACCATTGGGGTGGATTTTGAAATGGAACGTTTTGAAATAATGGGAATTCCCTTTAATCTCCAGATGTAAGATGAAACAGCATGGCAAAGCATTCAACAGCCTACAGTCTCAGCACAGCTGGAGTTGCTGTGTGCTAGTGGAGCAGGGATTTGAAAGAAATCATAACATGGCACATAGAATGATGCCATCTGAAACCAGGGCTGTGTACCTGGAGTTGCCCTTTTAGTAATAATGCTACTCTCTTGGATTACTTACCACTGAAAATATTGCAAGCCTGTCCATGAGAATTCATCTTGCACTGTTTCAGTGGAGTTCTGCCTTGTTTTATTCAATTTTCTTGAAAGAAAGGTCAAAGCTTTTGCCACAGACTTTCTCCAGTTCTGCTGTTGCGCCATTCTGTCATTTGAGTTGCACAGTGAGCACTGAACTTGGCTTGCCTGGAAGTTCTGTTCCTGCAGCCATTGAAATTAATGGTCCAATGATTTCTCTTAATTAGGGACTAAGTGATTCTCTTCCAATCACAGAAAGCCTGGAGTGCTTTTATTAGAACGTGAACCTAAAACCTTTGATTTTCAGCTTTGTTTAGCAGACTAGTGGGGATCTTGGCCTTCTCTCACCTGCTTTGGTTCTACCAAAGGATGTCCTTTGGCATTTCCAATGGCTAGCAGTATTGTTCTGTAGGGCATATTATGGAATCATCTACGCTGTAATGTGACCTAGAGCAGAAGGAAGATGCTTTGCATAAAATATTTTGGTGCATGAATCTTAAAAAAACTTTCCACTTAGGAACACTTTTTTTTTTTCTCCGATATCCCTGATGTCAGTAGATGGTAGATGAAAA
This sequence comes from Psilopogon haemacephalus, assembly GCA_013396835.1. NCBI lineage: Eukaryota > Metazoa > Chordata > Aves > Piciformes > Megalaimidae > Psilopogon > Psilopogon haemacephalus. Next base: position 573,586 of record VWZI01001184.1, read on the forward strand.
ATAATTAGAAATCCAGTTCCCACTGATTTCAGTGCCACTGCTTTTTTGAATATTCTGCCAAGCCCTGTTCCTTTGGAACTTAAGTCCCTCTAAAATCTAGACTGAATCATCAATATTTTACCTGCTGAAGCAATAAGGTTCATGAGCTAGTAAATGTCAGGTTGCTTTATCTGCAGGATCTTCAGGGACTGGGTAGAACTTTTCTATGTGATAAGCACTAGTGCCCCCTCTTGCTGGGAGATTTCCACACAAGATGAATTTACAAGTATCTGTGGCCAGCACTATTAGGCTGTAATAAACCCCCAGTGCTGGCAGAGGACTGCATATCATGGTAATTAATAAGAAGCACTTTCTGGATTTTTCTGCAACGGTGTCATTAATACATGGTGAAAGAGCTGTAGGTCTCTAATTTATAGTGTATGGACAGATCTCACATCTAGCAGTCACAGGCTTCTAACATGAGCTAAGCTATGATTTAGCCAGCATTAGCACAGTAAGTAAGTGTTCAGAATGGGATTGCCCTACACATACAAGCAAGTGTCATGGACAAGGCAAAGAAGTTTTAAGAGCAGTGTGTTACCATACAGCATACAAACATTTGAATGGTATGGAAAAAAAAAAGGNAATAATAGAGCTTTACTGTCTCTCTGTCAGTAGTTAATGAATAACATGTTCCAGATGGTAACGCTTCTCTGGTATCACATTCTTCTCCAACTTGTACCAGTCTGCTGCTTCATTAGCATGTTTGCTCTGGTTACACAGAGTTTCATTAACCTGAAATTTCTGTTTTCCCTCCACTGCACAGATGGGACACAGCAGGTCAGGAAAAGTTCAAATGCATTGCATCTGCTTACTACCGAGGAGCAGAGGGTGAGAACAATATTAATTTGATCCTGGCTGTGACAGGAGGTTGCACTTTATAGAGAAACATATATGCATATGTGCTCCTTGGAAAGGAACCTGTAGAACAGAGTGCTGGAATGGATTGTCCATTATGGGAGAAAAGGGACTAAAATTCTTATGAATTCATACCTTGTCACATCTGCAAGTTCTGAATGTTCTGGTGAGGCAGTGTTAAAAACTGTAATTTATGTTGAAGGGGAAAAGAAACTGGCTTTGGGGTAAGATTACTGCTGAAGTTAGAAGTGGATACTTCTGGCATTCCCTTTGGTAAGAGACAATTTCTGCAGGAATTATGATGATCCCAAAAAATAGGAGTAAGAGTACAATAGGCTGCAGACTACAGGTAAATGAGGCAGAGGACTGATGACGTCAGTCTTACTAGGTGCTAGAGAAGGAAGAGGAGTGAACAAATGGGTAGTCTTTCATCTCCTCTGTGTTAAATCTGCTCTTGTACTTTCTATATAAACATTCTGTTTAATAGAATGGAGAGACTTCTGCTGCTCTTTCTAACTTGATTCCTTTTTTTATGTTTTTCTGTTTTAAATTTTTATTGCAGTTATCATAACAGTGTTTGATCTGGCTGATATCCAGACTTTGGATCACACCAAGTAAGTTTCTGTGTTTTGACTTAGCCTTTAAAGCTTTTACAGTGTACGCTTTTATGGTTTAATTGCCTTAGATAGCCTGTAGCTGCTGAGAGCTTGCTGGATTGTGAGTGTATTTTCACTTGAGCTAGGAAATTAAGAATGACAGTCACTTGTTTGGCTTGTGTAGGGAGGGATTTTTCAGAAAGACATGCAGAGCAGACATTTGAAGTAGTAACCCTTGCCTACCTTTATACTCAAGGAGAGAAAAGGCACTTCAGCAAGAGCTTGATCCTTCCAAAAGTAGATATGCGAAAACAGGTGAAGCGCACCATAAAACCATCCTTTTTTTCCCTCCATTTGCTGTAAACAGAATAAGAGGCTGGCATCTGACATAGATGGTGGAAATGATGAGATACATCTCATGCATAATGTCTCTAGAGTCTCTCATTTTCTAGGTGCACTGCCAGCCTGAAATGACTTTCTTTCTGTTGGGAGATAGGCAGCTAAAAAGAGGAGAATATATGTAGCTAAACTTACTGGTTCAGATACTTGCAACGGTTTGGTCCCAACAGCACACTACTTGTCAGGAACAATTGTTCTGCTTTCAGTGCAGGCTGCAAAGCCCTCCCTGGTCTATGATCCACACCCCTGATGCTAGCTCAGAGCAGGTCTCTTTCTAACACGCTGCTCTGACTGCAGTGCAGGGGCATGTTGTGTTACAACCTGTACCCTGTCTTATGTGAATGTGCATTAGACTATTTCCTTAGACTACTGCTATGGTACTTAGCTCATTTGCATAGGACTTTGTAAAATACTATATATATTAGTGTCTTTGCTTGGCTGAAAATAATTGAAGCCTGTGAACCTGATTTCCCACATATGCACACACTCCCTTCCCTCCTTTACTCATGTTGGATGACTCAAGAGAAACTTGATTGCCAGAGTAACAAAAATATGTAAAAGCTTATGAGACAAGAATCATGCAGCCTTCATGGGAAGCTGTTTTATAATTCTGAATAGATTATTTCATTCTTCTTCATTCCCTTTTGCATATAATCTGCTGTGTTGTTCAGATCTTTTTCTCTGCTTTTTGTTTTCTTATTCCTTACCTCTCTCAAAACTTCTCCCTTTGCACTATACTATTAAATACTCTCTCTGGGTGCTAAAATCATTATTGAATTTACACTGTGGGGTGGGCATGTTTGAAGTTTTCCTTAGTGGAAGGCATATATTCAAAGGAGTTAGAACAGTTCCTGGCCTCTTTCTGTCTAAAAAAAGGGCTTTTCATAGTCTCACATAAGTTCATCCTCTCACCTTTCTTGTGACTCTGTTATCAGTCACTTACTCCTATAATCCTCAGTGCTTCTGACTGATCCTCTCATTTCTCGTTGTATTTCAGACAGTGGCTGGAAGATACATTGAGGGAGAATGAGCCAGATTCCAGCTTCATCTTTCTAGTTGGAACGAAAAAAGATTTGGTGGTAAGTAAATTGAATGCAGATAGGAAAATCAGATTTCCTCAAGTTCCTCAAGCCATCTCCTCTACAAATTGTACAGAGTGCTGTTGGAATAAAGAGCTTGAGGGAAAATCATAACCAAAGGAAAGACCACAGGTAAATAGAACAGCACACTTGGAATCAGTTAAGAAGATGTTTTCTGAAAAGATGGGCAGTTAGTGAAGTATCTCTATTTCCTTTTCTTTCATGGCATCATTCAGCCACATACAGGCACTTGAAAAGGCAGAGAAAGGTTGTGTACAGAGAAGAATGGAGTACCTGATGATCTTGAGGGGCAGGTTGGTTTGGGCTCTAGAGACAGTGTGTTCATTATTCAGGAAAAAGGAGGAGCTCTTGCTTCATTGAATGTGACATCATTTGCAGAAGAACAGGATATGGTGCATGTGGTCTATACTGTCCTGAGTCCTGTATATGTCTCTCTCTAGCTACCAATCCTTAGCTCTTAGAGATTTCAAACCAAAATTGCTTCACTGTTTAGTTGATATTTTGGATCTATTGTATTTCCCACCCTCCCCAGCTGCCACAGTATCACTCAGGCACTTTGTTCTGTACCCTTCACCAAAAACAAGTCCCAGAAACTGCATGTTCTAAGGCCATCACAATGCAGGTCCTAACAGTACCTCTCTGTTACTGCTAGCCCAGGCACATTCTTACGCTATTCCACGTTGTTTGCTCAGTCAGGTGCTGTGTGTGAAAGGACAGAGCTAGATGCCATCCGCTTTGCCAACGAGATGCAGGCAGAGTACTGGTCAGTTTCAGCCAAAACGGGTAAGTTATTGCAAAAGATGTAAAAATAGCATAGCTACAAGGCTTATGGTAAAGTGGAAGTTGAAGTTCCTCACTCCCTCATTCACACACTGCAGAAGGTGTGTTTGAACTGCTGAGCAGTGCCTAAGCATGTTTAACTCATAGGTAGTTCCATGAGCACACATGTGCACTGCTACTTAGCATAAGCAGTGAGAAAAGGTTCCACCACAAACCAAATTCTCTCTATTGCTGACTGAAAATAAAGAGACAGTTCAGGGTACTGTATTCCAGGGTAAGAAACCAAGAAATTCTCTGCAGTGATCAGAATGGAGGACAGATTGTTGAAGAGGCCTGTTGCATCCCACTGTTGAGTACAGATCTGCTCACAAATGTGCTTGCTATCCTTGCTCATGTGTTCACCATTTCTGTTCTGTTCCCTAGGGGAAAATGTCAGAGAATTCTTTTCCCGCGTTGCTGCCTTGGCCTTTGAGCAGTCCATGATAAAGGAGCTGGGAAAAACTGTTGGGCATGTGGCTCAAATTGGGACAGAAAACCTCATCAGTATGTTAAGTTTAGATTTTTGTCTTTTCCTTGTTTACAGTCTGCAATATTGGGGAGGGTTTTCAAGCATTAAAGCCTATTTCAAACACCTGCAAGCATGTTCATGTCACTGCCTGCCTGAGTTCTAGAACATAGGAGTGCCTGGAACTGCATTCAGCACTGGGAGTTGGATGATAAGAGTTTCTTCTGATTTTGTTTTATATTTTTTTTTTCCCTACAGAACTGGAAAAGAACATGATGGAAACCCCAGAAAGCAACACCCAAGTCAGCCTGAGTTGCTGCTAGTTGCTTACTGTTTCTGCAAGCATCACGCCTCTCTTTAGCCCAGCATAGAGCACAACAACACTAAAAGTTTCCAAACAAAAAACAGAAAGTTTTATTTTTGGAAATGAAAGAGGAAAAATGTGCCAAACTTTTTTGTTGTTGTTTAAGTTGTTTGTATTGTGTTTGTTTGAATTTTGTTTTTTCTTGATTGGTAGGTTTAGTTTTTTTGTTGGTTTTGAGGGGTGTTTCTTAATCCCACTGAGACCTTCCCTGGGAAGAACTCAGTATTAATAACTGAGCATCTAAAATGAATCTTGGATCATGTGGCAGATGATGAATCACTTAGGAAAGCACACAGGAAACTAAATTTGTTAGAAAAATAAGTGTACATTTGCAAATGTACACTTAAATGGTTCTATCTGATCTATATTATATCTACAAATGTTAATTCATCCTATCAGCAACTTAACTGGCTTTAAGAAACTTTGATATGGTGGAAAACAGCGTTGGAACAGCTGTATGAACTCTAAACATAGGTAGGCTCTAACATGATTTTTACAGTGGTTGAGGCCCTGATAGCAATCGTAGCAACAGTTGCAGTGCCAGCTTGTGGAATGTGTGGCTGAGAAAGTGGAGAAGTCAGACCACAGGCAGAGAGCAGCTGTAATGATGTTTCCCGAAGAAGTGCCAATGTTGCACTGTTCCTTGTCATAGTAAGCAGAAACTATTGTGTTAGTGAGTTCCTGTTTAAATGAGTATGCATAGCTCCTTAGGCCAAACAACTGCTAATGTTTGCTTCTCCCTATAAAAGCCTTCCTTTTAATTTTTAATGATGTTTCTGCCTTTTGAGTGATTATTTGACAACTTATAAGATTATTTTTTGTGTTCTGGTAGGACATGTGATTCAGATCTTCCAGAATCATGCTGGTTCCCAGTTTGGGCTCATCTCGTGGTATGACCAGATTCCGTACTTCATTAACAGATCTGGCTCCCTCTGTCTTTTCAGGTGCTTGCTGATAGTTAGAGGTTGTTCTAGGGAGTGCAATGTGCCACGCTGGTGAGTGAAGGCTGCATCACACCCTCTGAGCATGGAAGTTCAAAAATGAAATTTTTGGCAAGTTGAAGATGCAGCAAAATCTGCATTTGGTAGTGGAGATGGTCGATCGGTTTCTTGTATTTTCGGCTTGTCTGGATTCATAAAATGATTTATACCAGATGGGACTACACTGGCTGTGTCAAAGTACCACAGAGTCCCGACTTGCGCTTCGAAAATGCGATTTCACAGATTAATCTAGTCACGTTTCGTCTCCCTTTGGAAAGACTCTGCTTATGTCCTACCGTTTGTTTTTTCGTTCTCTAGGGTGGTATCATGCTGCAGGAGCAGCGTGCGAGAGCTCAGGAGCTGCTAGGCTGAGCCGAGTGGCTCCCCTTTCCCACAAGAGGGAGCGCTATGGTCGCTGCAGTGCCGCCTGTATTTCCACTGAGAAGGGCTTTGCAATCTTTTGCAGGCCAGCAGAGGGTATTTGCCGGACGGTATACCCGGAGTTCAGTCCTCATCACAAGGTTCCGAGTCTCAAATCACAGGCATGTGTCTGCCACCACGGACTTGAGTATTATTTTAATAGGATACAAACTTCATTGTTGGATGCATAAAGTATTGACAAAAATTCAGATATCACTTCAGTTTCCCCTGGAATTTCCGATGTTGTGGTGCCTTAATAGATAAAGAGGATGTGGTCTTTAGTGGCATTATTCACTACAAATGAAATGTGCATACAGAAATCCCTCCTCTGATTCATCAGACCTCTTACTCCCTCCAGGAAGGGCACAGGTGTCACAAAAGTGGGCCCGAATAGAAAATACTTTAGACGTAAAGCAGCAGAACTGTGAGGCTTCAGAAGAACTGTGAGGCTTCAGCAGAAGTGATGTATGAATCCAAAACATATGGCAATGACACATACCTGTCGTTATTAAAACCATGCCAGCACGAGCTTAAACCTCCTGGCACTAGAAATATATCCCATGCCAGAATTCTGTTTCTCAAACTGACATCAAGGCAATCAAATAGGAAACAGTGTCCATGATGAGAAGCTGATTAGTTTTATGTCTGTGAAAGGTTGAGGTTACTTGAAAGGTTTATATTTACTAGACATCTAGATTGTGTTGTGATTTGGATTGTAATCTCTTTTCCATATAGGTCAGACAATGCTTGCATGTGTTAAAAGCTGAGGAAACAAGTGCAGGAAAAGAGGTTAGAGCCAGGAAACAAAAAGCAAGAGGGATGGACAGTGTGCAGCTGAATGCATGATTAGCCATGTGTGATGTATCTGAAAATACACATTTTGTTTGGCCTGTAAAATGCATGAAGAGAAACTGTAATGGATTATGAAATACTACGTCTTTCAAAGGTAAGAGCCACTCTTGTGTACTTGGGTTTTTCATTCTTCGGGGATTTGATGAGCTCTTGCTGGAGCTATATCCCACCTTCTTTACCCATAACATACCAGAGAAGATACACCTCACAGCAGACATGAGAAGAGCAGGTTGATGTGGGATGAGAGGCATACCTGTCTCACTTTTTTCCCCCTGTCATCCAAACAGGATGGAACTTCAGGTGTATTCGTTGCCACTTTTTCAGAGGTTGAAGTAGTGCATGGGAAGCATACAGGGCTGTGATTTCAGAAAGGGTATGGCTTAGCCATTGTTTAAGTCGTTTGCCACTCTTTACCCAGAACTTAGGCATGGAACTGAGCTTTTTGGGCTAGGGTGATACATGGGAGAGAAGTGACACTAATGCCTTAACAAAGCAGCCGTTATTGTTAATATCAGTGGTTTTGGAGTACTAATTAGCCACCTTGGAAATCCAGCTTGTCCTTTATTGGCATGGAAGAACGGATTGAGTCAATGACAAGCTTACCACCAAACAGTGCTTACATTAATGGGGGAAACTGTGACCTTTGAAGGTGAGCTGCATCAGTGCCTGGGGGGAGAGCGTTGTCGGGAACACACGAGATAGAGAAGAGCCGTGCTGCTGTTTATACATAATATATGAGCGTGTGCATGAATGGACAAAAACGGCACCTCTGTGTGCACGCAGGGATGGATGTGTCTCCTGTGTTCTTGCCCAGGCTTAGGTACAGCTGTCTGTGTGTGGCGATGTCCGGGCCTGTGGCTGCAGGCGTGAGCGGACGCCAGTGTAGCCGAGTTCGCCTTTGTCTCTCCGGCAGCCGCCTCCGAGCGCAGGGCCGGGCCCCACCGGGTCCCGCGGGCACGGCCTCCCGCCGCCGNNAGCCGGGCCGCGCGATGGGCAGCCGCTGCCGCGCCGCCAGCCGCCGCTGCTGCTGCCGCGCCGAGGGAGCTCCCGCGGGGCCGCGGGACGCTCGGGCACCGACGGGTAGCGGCAGAGCTCGCCACGGGACGCGCCGCGCCGAGGCTCCGGAGAGCGTGTGCGCCCCGGGGACAGCACAATAGCGGGGAGGAGGAGACAGGGAAAGAGGCAGGGGAGAGGAGAAGAGAGAAAGAGAAAGCACAACACGGGGGCTGGCGAGGGGAGGACGGAGCGGAGGACTCTCGAGCGTGGCTGCGCTGAGGATCTTGCCCAGGACGGCAGCGACAGGAGGTGGGTGGGTGGCTGGGGGGGCGATATCTGCCTTCCCTCCCCCGCACCGAGCCTGCTCCTTTGTCCACCCACTTTGAAGTGCTCTGGGTTCGCCGGGTTGGGAGCATTGTTGTTCGCTAGCGAAAGATCGGTCATGCCGGGGAGAGGGTAGCGAGCCTACGGCGGGGCTGGGACGGAAAAGCTGAAGGAGACGGGGACGAGAGACTGCTCCGAGGACTGCTTTTTGCCTCCCAGTTTCCCTGCCTGCATGGATCGTGAACGAGACGCGTTGAGTTGACCCTGCCGGAGCTGTTTCTGCTTCTACGAATGTGAGATCGGGTTGGTTTATTCTCTTCACCTATCTGTCTCCAGTCTCTTTCCTGTATTCTCCACTTAGTCCTGTATGCAAAATGGTGGACCCTGTGGGGTTTGTGGAGGCTTGGAAAGCACAGTTTGCAGACTCTGATCCTCCTAAAATGGAGCTGAAATCTGTTGGAGACATTGAACAGGAGCTGGAGATGTGCAAAGCATCTATCCGGAGACTGGAGATGGAGGTCAACAAGGAGAGGTTCCGCATGATTTACCTGCAGACTCTTCTGGCAAAGGAGAAGAAAAGCTATGATAGACAGAGATGGGGTTTTAAACGTGTTTCTCAGTTGCCTGAAGGGGGTGCAGAGCAGCAGATTCAAGACCTGCATCATCACCAGTCTGCTGACCAAGATGAATATGAAAAAAGCAAGTCACACCACGGGGAGGAAAAGTTCAAACCTAGGATACCCTCTCTGCGGAAGCTGTCTACCCAGAGTGATGGGTCAGACCTGTCACCTTCAGACAGCCCACACCATGGAGAGGGAGAGCAGGACAGGTGTAAGTACTACGGGGAAGAGAAACTGAAGAGAGTCGTAGAAGATCTGGAGAATCGCTGTGATACGGATGGCTCTCCTTCAAAACACAGATCATCTTCCAGTCGCAGGCCAGTGGGATCTGCTGAGAAGGAGGGTTCATTTGAACCTGTTTCTAAGGAGAGAGGTAATAGCACCAGCGTGGCAGCCCTAAGGTCCAATTTTGAGAGGATTAAAAAGGTTAATTCCCATTCTTCTGGAGATAACAAGGATGTTGTTGAAAAGCCCTTTTATGTGAACATGGAGTATCATCATGAGAAGGGTCTAGTAAAGGTCAATGACAAAGACGTCTCCGATAAAATAAGCTCCCTTGGCAGTCAAGCCATGCAGATGGAACGCAAAAAGTCTTTGCACTCCCTCCCTTCTAACATGGTACCAAGCTTCAGTGAGTTCCAGAGGCCTGCTTACAGGGGAAGGTCCTCAGAGAGCAGCTTTGGCTATGATGGAGAATATGAGGATGCTGAACTGAACCCCAGGTTTCTGAAAGATAACCTGATCAATGCCAATGGCAGCAACCGCTTGCCTTGGCAGCCCATGGACTTTCAACCCTATCAAAGTATCTATGTTGGTGGGATGATGGAAGGAGAAGGGAAAGGACCTGTTCTGCGAAATCAGGGTACGACTGACCAGGAGAAACATCTCACGTGGCCCAGGAGGTCTTACTCCCCCAGAAGTTTTGAAGATATTGGAGGAGGATATACGCCAGACTGTAGCTCTAATGAGAACCTTACCTCCAGTGAGGAAGACTTCTCCTCAGGGCAGTCCAGCCATGTCTCCCCCAGCCCCACCACGTACCGCATGTACCGGGATAAGAGCCGCTCCCCGTCCCAGAACTCGCAGCAGTCATTTGACAGCAGCAGCCCACCAACACCTCAGTCTCAGAAACGGCACAGGCAGCAGCAGGTCATTGTGTCTGAGGCTACCATTGTGGGGGTGCGAAAAACAGGACAGATCTGGCCAAGCGATGGAGATTTGCCTTCTGGGAGATGTCACCAGGACAGCTGCTTCCATGGGGATACAGGTGTGTATCGGCTTTTTGTTTAGTCTTTGGAATGCACGGAGCAGAATCATGGAAATGAATGGGAGAGGTTTCCCAGGTGACCCTGAGTCAGTTGCTCTTCAGGGGACAATTGCTTCATGTGAGAAGGTTGCATTTACTCTGTAAGCTGTCCTGTTTTAGGAAGGTCCTGCACAAGTCTAGGTCAGACTACATTTTAGGAATACAGACTGGATTCTCAGAAGGATTAATTCAGGCTTCTCTTGAGAAGGATCAGTGGAGTCCCATGTTAATCAGTTCATCGTGAACACTGAGGGGGCCAAAATTATTCATCATTCACCACCAGATTGTTTCCTCCCTCCTGTTATTGCACTGAGGAGTAGTTAAACTCTGCCTCAGAGGTGGTGCTGTGCCAACATGCTGCAACCTGAGGGTTTTGCTGGAGCTGTACCAGTAATGCTGCTGCTCCCACAGTCTTGTTTTTTCCTGTCTGTATTAATTGGAGTGCTAGTTCCTTGTTCTGCCTCGTGTCATCCTTCAATTAGAGCTGATTGGAGATGATGATTGTGCAATGCTGTTCTTGAAGGTTTCTGTTATCATGAAGAGGAGGAAGAACTTGGAATATCAGGAAGCCCCGAGGGAGAGCTGTTAATTTCAGCAGTCAAAATTTTTGTTTGGGGAGGAAGGGGCAATGTTTGAACCCGTTCTTGTGTAAGCCATTCGGGCATGCAGGTGTGTCTGTGGAATTGCAGTTAAATTTGTAGTTGGTGGAAGAGGCAAACAGTGAGCTGTGTCACTTCAGAGAATTTATTAAATGTGCATGGGCTTCTGAATCTGTTTAGCGAGGCACATAAGGTAAATAGTATCTTGTGCTAACACCAGTAGTCTCCTGTGCAGTAAATGGAAAACTGTCATAACCACAAATGGAAAGAACAGCCCTTTATGATTGCTTTGATAGACATCTATAATTCTAGATCCTTGAGTTGTCTTGTGGGTTTTCTTTCTCTTTGAATCTGCCATTTTAATAAAGGGTTAATATGTTATTTGTCAAAGTCATGGATTCGTGAAGCAGCAAATAAACTGAGAGGCCTGTCAGAGGTGTTTCACTTTCTCAGGCTGAGTGAGTTCAGCATATTAATTGTCAAAAGGGTAACTTTGTTGGAAGGGGATGCTTGATTTTACTTTTCCCTGCTGATTGGGGTTTATTTTGCCAGCAGTATCTCAGGGAGCAGCAATGGAGGGAGAACTCTTCTTTCCCACTCTTTCTTTACAGCCTCGCATCCTATTGTATTATTGGAAGGTTGTATGGTTGTGATGGGTGTTCACTGTAGGTGCATCCTCAGCAGCCTGCCCTCCCAGTGACTTCTTCCTTATCAGATTGGAATATTCAGGCTCATTTTGGATCTGGGACTACTGCATTCTTGTTGGGTTTGATGCATATGTTTGGTTCTTATGGGTAGTACTTGCAATGCAAGAGGGAGGCTGAGTCTTGTGCTAGTTTAAACTGAGCTGCAGCCATCTGTCTCTGCTCTTGTTTACTGATGCTCTTTAGATGACAGGGAAGCCTCCTGGCAGTTGCAGTTTTTGCAGGAGGAAACAAAGGGGCAAAAATAACAAAGGTTTGATAAAGCCTGGGGAGAATTCACCTTTCAGAAATCCAAGAGATAATTTTTATTTTAAATGATTTAGCTGGGATGCATTGATTAAATAACAATCCAGGCTGCTGGAAAGTGAGAACAGTTCCAATTCAGGGTTGTGCTGGAAAGCTTTGTGTCTAGTTCCTAAGGATTGACCACACAATTGCAGGCAAGGACAGAATGTAACTGATCCACCTTCTGCTTTCCTCAGCATAGGGGGTAACATGGCAAGCTTAGCAGGAACCTTCACCATATGGCTAATCATTGCTGTCTTGCACATTAGCTGGTGGCAACTTTTTCCTTAACCAAAAAAGCTTATGCTTACAGGAGGGCTGTGCTTTGCCTTGGGCCCCACCGAGCAGCATTGTGGATGGATCTGTTCCTTTCCTGAGTAGTATGAATTTTTATGTGAAACCAATTGGCAGAACTTCTATATTCACAAAGCAAACAAAAGGCATGAGGGATCACTGTGTTTAGCTGCCTGGCTACCATTCCCAGTTCTCATGCTCTGATGCAGACTGTTCTCCATCACCACGTGGTGCGAAAGCAGTTCACAGATGCAGGCAGCTTTTCCTGCACCTGTGCTTCAGTCACTGGTTCTGCCAGGCATCCCTGAAGTTGTGCTTGAACAGAGAGTGCAAGTTTGAATCCCAGCAGGTTCTGGCCAGCCTTAATGTTAATTAGCATAAGCATGCTATGGTTTGCTCCATAGTGTTTGGCTTCTTTGAGCATTCAGAGGTTTGTGTGCCTGCTGGCTTTGCCACTGTAACACTGATGTGCTGTGGGCAGTTCTGTGTGGATCTGCCATCACAGTGCATCTTCATTTGGCCATTGGGCACGTGCTGTTTGGTCCAGATTCCTTCCTGAGCTCACAGCTGAGTGATCATTTCCTACTGTTGTATTACAAAAAAAGGACTGGAAGGAGGTCACCTAACTCACAAGTGAAAGATCTGAGCCAAAACCCTTAAATCAGCTGGAGGTAGGAGGCTGTCAGTGCTTTTCCAAGGAGCAGGGTGAGAGCTTCAGGGGTGAGATTTGGTAATAACTGTACTTTCTATTAAGTGTACTTAACAGAAATATCTTTGCCAGGCTCTGTTAGGATTAATTATGTGTCACTAATTTCCTGGAGTGGGAATAGAACAAAAATACATCTCAACTCTGCATTAAGCTTGAATATTTTCACTCTAATTGTGGAGGAAGAAACAAGATTTTTAAAATTCTGTCTGCTGTTAAACACCAGTTGCAGAGACAGAGACAAGAGAAGCCACCATTGTGCTGGTAATGAGAGGGAGGTTTGCACAGTGCTGTTGTGCAGTGGTGAGCCCTTGCACAGCCTCAGCTGGGCCAGGTTTTTAACCAGTAAGTTGGTTAATTGAGGAGCACATGGGAGTGGTTGCTTGGCTTTGTAGCTCGCTTCATAAAATCAGCTTGTGCTCTCACAGCTCTGTCTGTGAAGTAATTTCTGTCTATCTGCGTAAGAGCAGGGAAACTGCATCTGGAGTCCCCATAGATAATGTTTACCTGTGGAGCTGCTTCCTTTAGGTGCCCCAGTAGTGACTTCACTTGAGAAGTTATGGTAGTGCTCTCCAGAGAGCTGTGCCAGGCACTTTCTCTAGAAGGGTACTAACACCCATAGTACTCAATAGGTCAGTTTAGGGATCTGTATAATTGAATTCAATTGGAGTAAAGTTTTACTTATTTTAGCCTCCCCTAAATGTGGGAGTGCTGAATGTCCCTTCTGAAGAGCATGCAGTGTTCTGTATATTTTTAGTGAGTTTGATGTAGACAGAGGAAGAAGTGCTGGGATTTATCTGTGCATGTGAACTGCGGGACTCAAAATTGCTGTTATCTCCGCTGAGCAGAATGCCGTTTTAAAGTGTGTGCTTACTTAGAGCTGTGGATTCTTCAGTCCCTGTAAGCCTTAAATGCCTGACCAGATAGGCAAGCATCTGAATTTCCTGTTCTTAAGGTAATCCTGGACACCACTTAACTTTAATGCCCCAGGGAAACACAGAATGTGTCGTCATGGAAGGACACTGCTCTGTGCCAGTTTCCACAAGGGTCTGTTCTGAGTCACTTGTGTGTTCTGAGACCTTGGACAAGTCTCTTCATTCTGCACTTCTTTCACGTGGACTTTACAAGATGTAGTTTGAGAAGTGCTTCGCAGCATTTCAGTGGTACAGAACACTCCTGAGAGAACATGCCAGAGCTGCTACTGCCACTGAGGCAGGCTTCAGGCCTCTCTTCCTTGTCAGACTGAAATGTAGGTGCAGCTCATTTGTTAAAGGCTGCTGGCCACAGGTCCTGCTGGCAGTGTGTGACTTACACCGAGTTGAGAATGAGGTCTAAATTGTCTCTGACAGGTGTTTAGTTCATTCTGCTATTACTTTTTTTAATGCTTTAATCCTTTGTGTGATGCTCAGTGGATTTCAGGAGCACTGGTGACAAGATGCTGTTTAAATGTCTCCCCCCTCCTTGCTTTCCAGCGATTTAGTGGCTTTTGAGATTATCAGGCTGCTTGTGCTACCACTCCCCTCTTACTCTGGGGGAGTGAAGAGCTCCCTCTCTTTCTCTGCCAGATTGCTCTTTTCCCTCCAGTTCAGTTTAGTGGAATCTATGGAACCTTCTCTTTGTCCTTTCTGACAGAGTGGTCTGTTTGGTTTGTCCTTCTTCCAGCAGCAGTTGCTAACCTTTACCTCAGCCCTACCATAAGTAGCGGCATACAGGCATATAGATTTTGGGTTTGCATTTCTTTGATTCATCGTCAATCACAGAATTTTCTCTACCCCAACTTTCAGGTTCTCCTGCAATCACAAAGTATCTGTATTTGAAAGTGTGAATCAACACAGATAGTAGCTGGCTGATGCTAGGAAGCCTTGGTGAGTGCTGAGGGCACCTGATCTGTCTGTCTGATAGCCTATTTTTGTGGTCCACAGCAGAGATACCAAAAAGGGACTGGCTTTCCTATGGAGTAAGCAGGTGGAGAGCTGTGAATTCTGCAAGTGATGAGTTAGGTAGAAAGCTGCTTATCATCCCTTCCTAGCTACCAACAGTTTAAGAGCAGCCAGTCTGGCAGCAGAGAGGAGCCCACTTTGTGCAGCAGCCATTGCTGTGTGAGGGTCTAGAGGTAGTGAGCTGTGGGAGGGCAGGTGAAATAGAATATCAGTCCACACTTAGAGCTGGGGAGTGCTGTATGAACTCAAGACTAGGACCAAGTTGCAGTAGAGGCCTAAGGATATTCACACAACATCCATACCGTGATGACCGCAGACTAGAATGTGTTCTGTGTGCCAAAACAATTGGACCCAAGTGATTTCAGCACGATGATTTCACAGAGCCAGGAGCTAGAGCCCTAAAGCAGTGCAGTGAATGCCACACAAGATGATAATGCCTTTCATTTGTGCAGGAAATGTGTAGGCAAGTGCAACCACAGTATTAAAGCTGTGGCTCAGTGAGCTGCTCCTCTGGTCCTTGCTGCCTCTGTTCAAAGTACTGAATAAGTGCTGGTTTGTGGCCAAAGCAGCTGGACTGGCAGATGTGAATGAAGTGTGCATCCCTGCTGCTTCACAGTTGTTAGCCTCTGTCCATAGAGTTTCAGAGGAAAAGCACAGAAAAATTTTGTACAAAACGTTGGTCCTGCCCTGTGAAGTGGCATCCATGTCCTTACTGCCTCTTCCAGTGTCCGACCTCCTCTATGGTGGGAGCTTCATCCTAGATGGCTGAAGGAAAAGAGAAGGAAGGAGTAGAAGCAGCTGCTGTGTTGGTACTTCAGTGCACTGGATTCCTTTTCTAGATGAGAAAGCTTTTCAGTTGGTTTTCCTTGTAGAACCAAAGGGAGCGAAGAGTTGAGTGTGGAGCTGAGCATGGTAGAATTGGTATGGGTTTGGAACTGAAGAAGGGACTGGGCAGGTGGAGTGAGACTACTGTGGGGAGAAAAAGTGAACATAGGGAGAAGGTGGAATTTGTTGGAATGGTGAGAGGTCATCCTGAGTAACAGACTTGGGAGCAGGAAAAATAAGGTTTAACTAGAAAATTAGACAGACTTGAAAGTGTGGGTCAGGAAATGCTTATTTGAATGCTGGGCAGCACACTATAGCTAAGAGCACTGACTCTTAAAAGACTTGTTGAAGGAGAGGAGAGTGATTTGTAACCCAGGACTGGCTTTACAGGCTATCTGAAAGATGGGCCAGCAAAGGAGGAAGCCTGTGAAGGTTTGGGCCCCAGTAATAACCTGGAGACAGGTCTCTGTCTTTTAGCATGTTTAGCAGTTCACTCTCCAATGACCCCTCTCTCTCCTCAGCCTCTTGGGGGTGAACAGTTATTGTGCAGAAGCAAGGGGGACCTGCATTTCAGCTTCAAGGTATTTTGGAGGTCAGTCCATAAAGGTTAATGAGGTGAGACTTGGAAAACTGTTTGAGGAGAATTGCTCCATTTCAGTTCCCATAGAGAAGCATAGTGCTGTTCATGGAAACCAGACTGGTGACTGATGCAGGCACAGCTCATCTGGAGCTTGCTTTCCCCAGAGAAAGCAAGACTAGCAGGGCTTTTTTAGTACCCTCTCTTTGGTTTGTTCTGCCCATTCAGACAAGCATGGAGAGAATAATAAGGACCCCAGCTTGTTCTTCCCTTGGTGAAATATCAGACTGGAGTCATCTCTTGCTGGCAGATGTGTTCTGGGAAAGGTTGAATGGCAGCATTACTGTGCAGGTAGAGGGGTAGACTGCAAGTGACAACAGAAATGATGGCTTGGGTTCACTGCCTGTGAGTGAAGTGCTTCCAGAACAACAACCTCAGTGCCATAGGTTGCAAAGCGAGTTTTGGGCAGGTCACTGATAAGAGTGGGTTGCTTTCCTGATGGTATCTTTAAATTCCACATGATGTGAAAGTAGCCATAAACCTTAAGGAAATCCTTCACTGATAGTTTTACAAATCCATAGTTTCTCTAAAGTTGTTTTGAGTTCTACTGTATGCGTTTTGAACAGGAAAACTTGGCCAGCATGGTGCATTTTGGTGGCAAAATCTGCCTGTGGTCTGCAAGTCTTCCTGTTACTAAAATAACAAAGGCATGGCTCCCTTTTGTCTTCTGCCCAGCTGCAAAAATGGTATCTCAGACCCTTTCTTAACCAGGTTACAGCTGATGTAGTAATCAGATTATTGCAAATGTAATTGGAATCTCTGCTTCAGAGAAAGCTCTGCCCAAAGGTAGCAGCTGGAGCTGAGTTAGTTGCTTATGGCTACAGGACAACATGAGGAGCACGTGTGTGAGAATCCACAACGATGGCCTTGTAGGAAGAGCCAACTGGTAACGTTCTGTCTGTTGGGTTACACCACCGTGTTGTGCCTCTTGGTATTGCCCTTTGCCTAGGATTTATATTCTGCTATTTTGTTATTTGTGGTCGTTTCACCAAGATCTGCTTTCGGTTTTGAGTTTGGTTTGTTGTTTAAAAATATGTTTTGTGGAGGGAGGAGCTCTTTTCTGCGGACAGTAAATTCACCACAGCCTTCCTTCTTTTAAAAATAACATAAACCTCTCCATCATCCTCCCTTGGAGCTTTCACACAAGTTAGGTCTTGCTCTGAAGTATCCCAAACTCCTGAATCACTTGAGATTGGTCTGTGGCAGCAGGGTAGTAACAAGTGTAGCAGGCTGCTGTGGGTCACACAGTGTTACCTGAAATCTGAGGCCAGCTTTTGCAGGAGTTAATAATGAGCAGCTTGTGGGTTTGGACTCAGCAGCTCCTCTGTGTTTGTGACCATCCTTGATGTGTGGAGAAGTGCACTGTGGTGCCTTGGCTCACTCTGTCTGTTTACTTCTTCTGAAGGACCTTAGAGTATCCTGTGCTCAGTGCTGAAAAGCAGCTACTTCTCCAATGGGATCTGTGCCAGCTATTATGCTATCAGCAACGAGGTACTGCCTTGGCTGCAAAGCTAGGTAAGGAGTGCCCATTTTGGACACATGATATGGGTGAGGCTGCTGCAGGCTGCAATTGTTAAGATAGTTAAAAAGCCCTGGACAATAAAAACCCAACAAAACCCCTCAGTCACCTGCAGTCCCATCTGTGTATTCTTGTAAAATGGGCCAGCAGCTTCCTAGAATAATCTGTTCTGAAGAAAAATACCTTGTTCCCTGGGGGGCTTGAAACTTGGCTGAGCTGCTATAAAGTAACTGTGCTTGGTCTGTTGTCACCAGGGAGATGTAACACACCAGCACAGAGAGCTCTATCTGCTGTGCTCTGCAATTACACAGCAGGGTATGATTTTGCCCAGGAAGATGGTAATGGCCTGGCTGGGCTCAAGGCTCCCCAGAAGAGATTAGATTTTGCTGCTTGGTATGAGGCAAGGCACAGAAGAATGTATTTGTGTGGCTGGTACCATCCAACTGACTCTCTCTTGTCCTGATTTTTTTTTCTTTTTTTCATCATGGTCAGCAAGGGCATTCCCACGTGAGGTTCCAGGGAAGAAATATGCTGAGAAAGGGAGCTGGAAGACTTCTGTGTGTTCTCCCTGTCCTTGTCCTTCTCCTCTCTTGCAGACTGTCCCCTTTCTCTGAGTCTTTCTATGCTGAATGTTGTAGTGGGAGATCCCTTCCCAACTTATTTGAACAACCATCACTCAGTTCATTCAAGCATGCTCCTCACAGACTGTCAAGAGCTGCTTCTATTTGTGACAGAAAGCTGCTGCACTTCCCCCAGGCGTTGTGAGGGGCTGACAGTCACCTAAGGAAGTTTGCAGGTGAACCTTTTGTTCAGCCTTTTCTCCACTAGCTTCCTTCCCAAGGAATTTACTCATAGGAATCAACTATACTGGGAATCATGTACATGGTCTGGGTGCTCCACAGTCTGCTATTGCCCTCTCTCCTGAAAGACCCTTGGTTGTAGTGAGACCAAGAGACAGATGTTGCTAACAGAGCTGCAGGAGCTTGCATCTGATCAGGTGGAGGGAGCTGTGTGGGAGAGGGGGACAGTGTGTTTAGTTCTCAAGTGTCTTCAGAACAGCCAACTGTGCTCACCTCGATGGGGAGCCTGGGAGCCATTTGCTGTCTTACACTTGAGCACCAGTTCAGCTTTTTCCAGCAGCGAAGACCTTTGGCAGACCTCACTGATGGTCCTCGTGCTCTTTTCTGATGATAGCATCAAGAAAATTCTCTGACTTTTCTTTGCTGTTTCAGGTGGAGAAGCATTGAGCTCCATGCCTGGCTGCCTTCTCCAATTGTTCTGTGCTGAGTGCCAGTAATGAGAGGCTGATGGCAGTTTGGAGATTGTTTACATGGGCTGATGCTCTTGTCGCTCAGATGAGTTCTGCTTCATGTGACTGCAGGAGCCCTCACAGCTTGTGAATTTAGATCGAGGCGTAGTGAAGAAAACTCTTTTCCACTTTCCTGTATTCCTAAGTAGTGTTTGAACACACACCTCAGAGATTGCAGACCTGTCACTGCAAAGTTGAGTGTCTGGAGAGGCACTTCCTCAGTCTGATTTGCTGAATTTCTTGAAAACCCTGCTAGACATAGCCAAGCAGTTCCACAAACCCATCAGGCTTCCCCTTTGCATCTGAGAAACCACACTGCTTTGTAGAGACATTATCTGGAAAGCATTTTTACTTAATTCCTCTAGTGCCACTCTGCCTCTGCCATCTTCGGAAGCAAAAAGGCAAGAGAAAGTGCTGTTTGCAGCAGGTCAGCAAAGATGCTGGTTTCAGTTTGTCCAGGCCTCTGAGGTACGATTGGCGAAAGGAACTTTAGTGAGTTTAGATGGAAAAAAAAAAGTAGTTTAGATAGGTAGATTTTTACTTTTTTTTTAGTATGGACAGAGAAAAAAAAATCAGTGTCTGAGCCATCAGAGGATGTATTCCTGTCAGCTGGGCAGTCACTGCCACTAGCTTCAGTTCATGTTACACCGTGGTGCCATCTTAATTGCCTGAATGTGACTGACCTGTCATGTTTATGATCAGCAAACATGCCCTAGCCCTGACCTTGGCTACCCCAAATTTATTCAGGCTTGAGCACTGACCTATATATAATTTGTTGTGGTCTCTCGGTCTGGTCACACTAAAACACATCCTAATGTGATCTAAGCCCTGCTTTGTTTGGTGCTCGATGTGTGAAGGTAATAAAGTGCATGCTGCAGATAAAGGGTTAGGCACTGCCTGTCCTCCACTTCAGCACTTGGCTGAAATCTCAGTGCCTCCACTGAGAGCAAAGGAGGAGACTTGATTATCTCTGCTGTAAATGCATCATGGATATATATGCATGCACCAGAAAAGTCTGCAGGGGAAGCATTTTTGAGCTGAAATCTTCTATTCTGTGTGTGGGTGTTTCAGAGTGGGTTCGGTGCCTGTGCAGGTATGCCCTGATTTTTTAAAAAAAGCACCAATACAGAGTTCCACCTAAACTTTGGCACAAGCTTTGTCTTGCAATGGGATCAGCTTCCTTTAACAGCTGGTTAAGGAAATGTTCTGATGCTAGCTTAAACAGTTGGACTTGATGATCTTAAAAGTCTCTTCCAACCAAACCAATTCTGTGATTAAACTTTTGGGTTTTTTTTCTCCCATTCCTAGACTCTTGCCGTGTAGGGGTGATGAATGTTGCAAATTTGATAGCTGGCTGCTGTGTGGTTGTGCTTTCTGCTTTGTAAGGAAACCAGTCATTTGCAAGGGTTTTTTGGGTTGTTTTTTTTTCAAACACATGTAAAGAATGAAATGGGAGCTTTAAAAGAAAAACAGCCTTGGGTGTAGAACCGCCTCTTATCTTACACAGTGATTTGCATAAATACATTTCCAAGTGTTTTAAGAGGAAATTTGTAGCTGGGTATTTAGAGATGCTGAAACTCAGCCTTCTAGCTGAATTTTGGTGAGCCCTAGAGTCCTAGAATCCAATTCGGTTCACTTCTCCTGGAGCACAGTTCTTGTAGCTGCAAAATGGATTAACATCCTCTCTGTGCACATCTTTTAGAAATGAGTTTGTATCCATGTGTAACTTCTAAAGGAAAATACTGTGAAAAAGGAAAACCCAAACATGTTGAAAACATCTCACTTGTGTTGCTGGAGCCTTGCCCTTTCATGGATTTCTACAGTTGATGCACTTCTTTCTTTTTTCTAAATATTGTGTTCCTGTTAACTCATTCAGTTTCCTGTCTAAATAATTAAGTTCAAAATCTAGGTTATGTGTGTCTGTGATTGATTCTGTTTCTGGGTTGAACTCTGTTTCTTCCACTTTTTACTTTTGGTTTGTTTTGGTTTGTTTGTTTTTTTCTGGCTGTTTATTTGAAATTTGAAGCAGGAGCTGCCTTCTCTTGCACCATGGATTTATAGATGTCTTCCAGTATTCTGCTCCTCCAGGCTAAGTCTTGATTTAAATTGTCCTTGGTGATAATACTTCATGCTGTGGCATGCTGCCCTGTCAGTAGTGCCAACAACTGTTCATTTGTAGGTTCATGCAGAGAGCTGGATCAGGAATTTATCTGTGGGGTTTTTTTGGGCTTTGTTTTCATTTCCAAGCCAAAACCAAGCGTGAATCACAAAACTCCCCAAACCAAAACTCAAGCCCCCACTAAGCATTGCTCCCTCCATTCCCCCCATAAAAATTTGTTTTGGAGCAGCAACTGATTGGTTGATGTTGGGAGAGGAGAGAGTATAATGCATGAAAGACAAAGTATGCTTAAACCCCCAGTCTGCTGGGACTGGGAGGCTGTTAATTCCAGTAACAATGGGAATGTGAATCCCGAGAAGTCCTGTTTAACTTCATCGGTTTCCATTCTGATTAGCCTGCTGGTTTGGGGCTTTAGGAAGAGCTTTGGAGTCCCCTTTGAGTAGAAAACCTCTGGTCAAGGTTTTGTTTCTGCTGTTGGGAGGCAGAGAAGAAAAAGCAGCCTGATGGCTTGAAAGTGGAAATCTAAGTAGAATACGTGGACTGGAAATGGGGGCAAAGATATATCTGCAGTCTATATTGTTTGCAAGACAGAGCAGATGACATCCTAGTCTGTGTGGCTACATAAATACTCTGTCTTCAATCACCACATCAGCAAATACTTTGATTGTTTGTGACCAGGAGGAAATGGAAGAGAAGGTACAGGTATTCCCTTTTTATTATACAACAACAAGTCTTCAGCTTCTGCTAAAAAGATTGATTAGGTCATGGAAGGAGGACTTCATGGATGTCAGGTCAACACAGCTTTTGGAGGAGAGTGGATCACCTTAAGTGACTTGCATTTGGTTTCTAGGCATCTATATGAGTCTTCATGGGTTAGGATTCCATATTCGGTTTTATGATGTAATTACTGTAATGAGACATTTGCAATATTGCAACTATGTAATGTCTGAATATTTTCCCTTCATGAGTGTCTTTGAGATAGGGGAGTGTTAGAGGTTGTTGCCAGGGCTTCTTACACTTGTTTGCTTTGAAATACTTGAAAATGTCATTGCCCTGGCCTGACAGTACACCAGAGCTTTTGCAAGCAGTATGGTTTGCTTAAAAAGGTTCGTGTAGGACAAGGAGGGAGCAAGGGTCATCAGGAGAAAACAGAGATAGCTTACAGCACTGAAATGCCTTTGTATTTTCTCCTTTAGGTTCTATTTAGGATGCTTACTTGACTCCCAGATAAGACTTCTATTTATGCCTGAATACTGGCTCTGCACAGATTGGGGAGCTCTTCTGACTTAACCCTGACAAATTCCTGCCTGTATAGCAGCCAGGTGCTACATTTCTGGCTTCCAGCTTCTGCTCTTTCTGTTCCTCTCCAGTACACAAACATGGGGAAAAAAAGAAAATGCCCCACCCTGCTGACTCATTGTAGCCAGAGCACTCCCTGTATTCCTGAAAATGGGATTAATGTCTAAGGCAGTCAGAACTGCTCAACAGATATGGGTTTGGCTGTCTTCTTCCAGCTCTGTCTGTAAAGTACCTGGCTCTTCTCTGAGGCTCATGGAGATACCTGCTCCAGCAGGCCTCAGCCCCAAGGTGCTTTCCTTATCACCTATTCATTTAAAGGGCTTTTGCAACAAATACAAATGTTGTAGAAACCAACTGGTGTGTAGAATAATCCTTTTAACAGGTTTATTCTGATACTCTGTTGGGTATTTAAGTGGATTTGACTGCATCATTTAGTATGTCCTTGAAGATGGTTCCAAATGAAACCTGCTGCTGTCAGATTCTGTCATATCTCTGTATGCATACCAAGTGTGCCTGGGAGATGTCAGGCAGTGCTGCAGGCAGTGGGGAGAGGTTGCTATTTATATAGGGGGAAACTAGGAGAAACAAACCACTTCTGCTGGAACAGTGCTGCAACACTGCTCACTGCTGTCTACAACTACTTAAAGGGAGGTACTTGTAGCCAGGTGGAGTTGGTCTCTTCTCCCAGGCAACCAGCAACAGAATGAAGGGACACAGTCTCAAGTTGTATCAGGGGAGGCTGGATATTAGGAGGAAGTTCTTCACAGAGAGTGATTGCCATTGGAATGGGCTGCCCAGGGAGGTGGTGGAGTCTTAGTCCCTGGAGATGTTCAAGCAAAGCCTGGATGGGGCACTTAGTGCCGTTGGATAGGGCTGGGTGACAGGTTGGACTGGATGGGCATTGAGGTCTCTTCCAGCTTGGCTGATTCTAGGATTCAATACAGAGATTCTGTGGAGGAAACTGTTTCAGGGAAGTTCAGTCTGTTATCCTCCTGAGTTTTCTTAAGAAATCAGCCCAGCTTCTAGATGGCAACAATAAAGGAGATGGGAATTAAAGAAATTCCAGTTTCCTGGTGCTGCAGGATTGACTTCTTGACCAACCAGCTTTGCTTATTTACATTTTTCCTAAGGTAGATCTGTATGTTGGATTTTTGGGGAGGAATGGGTTCATATTTAATTTCTTGGTGGATATATATTGTGTGTGTGTGTGTGTGTGTGTGTGGTGGTTGGTTTTTAGCTGCTTGCAAGGTTCATTTACAGGAAAGGTCATCTGTGTTTCAGGTGAATTTAGTAACCAGCAAGTTCCTCCAGAACAGCACTAGCCCTGAATTTTCAGGCCTTCCAGGTAGGTCTCATTAACATTCTCTTGCAAAATCGCTGAGAGAAGCTGGTGTGACTTACTCAGCAAAGGAATGCAGCTGCGTTGAGACTGTAGTGTGTTGGCAAAGCCTGGAAACTTTCAGTTTCTTCCTTGTAGCAGCTTTGCCCAATTTTTCACTGGCCTCTGTTCATACTCTTTGTACCTGTTGTTTTGGTGTGGTTTGTTGTGGTGGTGGTTTTTTTTTTTTTTTTTTTTTTTTTTTTTTTTTTTTTTTCTCCTATTATTATTTCCAAAGCTTCTTTACTGTGTACTGTTTGTTCTGCCTCTTAAGGAGAACTTTAAGGTCTTAAGTTGCCAATGGTCTGAATCAGCAGCTCTCCAAATCAGTCTTTGTGGTGAGTGTTTACACTGTATCATGAAATAAGGTGGCACCGGTCAAAGGCAAAAGAAATACCCAGCCCCTGGGGAATGTATCTTCTGAGAGCACACTCCCACACGGCACTCTCGACTTTCTGGTGCAGAACCCTTCAGTGTTAAGCCCTCCTGTGTGTGTACTCATTGTAGGCTTCCATCATCAGAGTCCGCTCTAATCTGCAGGCATCAGTGATAGCCTTCCACAGAGGCACAGTTGGTTAGAGAGGATTGGAGTCCTGTTTGGAGCTGTAGAATTCCTGCCCTTCCTAATGCAGTGGAAGGGAAAACTTGATTTCTGCATTGAGAATTTGCTTTGACCTTGAGTTACTCTCCCTTTTGCCCAGCTTTGCAATCTGAGCTGTCAGGTACTGAGCTGAGGATCTCCTGATCCTTCGCTGTGATTTTAGTTGCTTTTTTCTTGACCACTGAGATGTGTTTAATTCTTGCAGTCTCATAAAATTAAGGTTACTCCTGCCCTGCATCTGGGAGCAGACATGCATCTTCCTCAGAAGGGTCTGTGCTCACCTCAGATGCTGACTTCTCTCTCTGTGGTCAGACGTTTTGATCATGGTGCTTTCTCTCCTTTCTCCATGCCCTGTCTGCCCTGGCCTCCTGTCTGTACATCCATCCATGGTTCAGTTTCACATGATTGGTTTCCTCTTTGGTGGTGATCTTTCTGTCTTGAGCCTAATTAAACCTTAATTGCTATCTGATACCCAGAAAGGTTTCTTACCCGGGTTATGATTTGCTGCTGCATCAGCCCACATGGCTCATTAGACTGGTTTAGTCATATAATTGAGCCTCAGCCTCAGCTGTCTTCAACAACAAAATCCATTTATTTCTGAGTCTTTGTGTCCCTGTCTTAACATTCTGCTTTCCAGTCCTTCCTTTTCCTCCATCCCCTAGCTGTCAGCTTCTGCTGGTACAAGGCATTGTCACTTCTGGGGCAGTCCTGTGAGGTGACTGGGAGGGAGGCAACTGTAGCAGCAGCTTTGGGGAAAGTGTGGAGCCTGCCAGCTGCTGGAGGGGGCCAATGGAGCTGGTGGTTATACTTCCAGCTCCATTGCTACTAAACTGCTCATTGCTTGTCCTCCATAGGTAGCACATGTTTGGGAGTCTCAGGTGAGTTGATGGGAGTTGGGCTGTAGTAAAGAGCATATGAAGGGAGAGCAAATAGCTTGAGATACCTGGAAAGGTGTTAAACCAGTCAGACTGCCCTTTCTGACCTCGGAGTCAGTTGTTGTGCTACCCCCGGTGCTTATTTTCCCCAGGAGTCACTGCACTTCTGTAAGCTGCAGAAGAGCTGCAGCTGTACTGAGTAGCAGCATAGCTGTAGCCATTGTATTACAACCTCCTCAGCTAGTACAACCTTCATCAAGGAGCTTTGTGAGCCTGATGTCAGAAGTGGATAAGCAAAGGCAGCAGTCCTGTGGACTGCATTGTTCTAAACTGGTGCCAGCACTTTGGTTTTCTTTCTTTTTTCTGACTGCATTTTCTGAAAGTTGGACACCCAGTACCAAGGTAGTGAGGAGACAGTGTCTGCAGATCCCCAGCGTGACAGGAAAGAATATCTGGGTTAGATTGTCCTACTTTCCCAAAAGCTGCTGCAAGATACAAGCAGGGGGTTTCCAGAACAAGTTGCTCATGAAGCAGAGTGGAGCAGCCAGAGGGAGGGTAACAAACCAGGCTGAACAGGCTGCCTGTCCCATCCAGCCTGAAATGTGTGACCTGGCAGCCCCTGGGTATACGCTGGGGGATGAACCATATTTACATCACATCTTGGAGGCTGTGCAGAGAGAGGCAAAGCAGAGGGGGGTAGAGGTGACATTAGTCCCTTGCTTACTGAACCGTGAAGGTTTGCTTTGTGTTGGTCTGCTCCCCTGGCTTCCCTCCTCATTTAATGTCTGTGATGAATGACAAATAGAGGCAGAGCAGTGAAAACAGGAAACATAATCCCTCAAAAATAACTGCTGGGAAAGGGAGGGAAGAGACTATCAATAAAGGAGCTCCTGCTTTGATGGGGCAGCCCCACACAGCAGCTAGTGGCTTGTCAAGGAGAAGGAGCTGCTGTTCTCTGGGGTTACCGGGGGGCATCTTGAACTCGTGTTAGGGAAAGGAAGGCCTCCTGTTAATCCAAGAGTTCAGTGCTCAAGCTTCTCCCTGGCTTGCCTCATACTTGTGCAAGGGCACATGCAGCAAGCAGCTGGTAGCCCAGCTGCCAGCCTTAACCCCAGAAGGTGCTGGGAAAGCTGAGCTGTTACAAGTTACCTGGGTTGAGCTGCAGAGTAGAACTGGTCTTAGCAGGGTGGGCCAGTGCCCTGGAGGAATGTGGGATGTCTGCCTTTGAGCTTCACTGCTTCTTTGAGTTTTAGAGGGATGGTAATTGTTTAGAGGAACACAGAGAACCAGAGGAAGGTGCAGAAGATGTCCCAAAGGGAGCACTCGCTCAGATTGTGTTACCGCCGAATGTGGCATTGTTATCTGAGCATGCTACATTGACTTTTCTCTGAGTCCCTCCCACGGCTGCCAGACTAGTTTTGCTTACCGTTTTGCCTTGTGTTTTAAGGACTGACCTTGGAGGCTTGGCTCTGGGTAAAATTGTAGCTTTCCCTGCTGTTTAGATTTGGTGAGTGCTGCTGCTGCCAGGCTCCTGACTTGCTGCGTCCAGTTCCAGCTGGGTTCTGCTGGGAGCTTTCACCTGTTCAGCTGCTGCTCCCCTTCTGTGGCTTTTTAACTTGCCACTTGTTCTCATCCACCTGTTGCCTGTGGTATGGGAGACTGCTGCACACCCCTCTATGGTATCTGCTTGCTGGCTGTGGGGCAGGACTGAGCTCCAGCAGCATGCTCCATGATGCTTCTGCTCTGCTCCAGTCACCTGGTTTTTGCCGAAGGCTGGCCAATGGGAGCTGTGGTTTACTATGGTTGACTAAGGTGTTCTGTCAGACTGGCTTTTCTCCTCTCCTTATGCCTGAAAGGCTGCAGGCAGGCAGAGTTGTACTGTGCTTATTTTTTTTCTTTTTAAAAATTCTCCAGCCTTAGGTGGACTTGGATTTTCCCCAGTGTTACAAATTAGTCCTGAGAAGGAGTAGCTGCAAGCTGAGAGGAAGGAGAGAAGATCAACACATGGGCATCTCTGTGCTTATTCCACTGCCTCCCCCATTTTCTTGAGTCTTTTTTTCAGTGCTTGCTGATGCTGTCCTCCGGGTGTGTTAGAGGGAGAACAGCCTCCTCCCAGCCCCCACACCTCTCCCCTGCAGCTGCCAGACGAGAGGGGCACAAAAGATGTCTGTCTGCTTGCTTGGTGGGCACAGCTGATGGCTCAGCAGTGCTTTAGAAATTTATGCTCTGTTACAGGTGCAGGGAAGAGGAGGGAGTGGGGATGGGGGGGATGAACATTCTGGTGCTGCTTTTCTGGGGACTTGGGGGAATTCCTGAATTTTTATCTGCTGCAGTGAGTAACAAAAGGAAGGGTTCCTCCTGCCACATGCACACTGTGAAGCCTTTGGATCTTCAGACCTGTTCTGCCCAGAGTGAGAAGATGAGATTTCCTCTAACAGCCACACAGATCTGCCTGTGAAAGACCTGCAGATTGCTTTTGGGTACAAGTGTCTTTGTCGAGGTTGTTTTGCATGTCTGGAGCAAGAGTTATTTCTTTTGTAAGGGGAGGGTTTGGGGGTCTGGTTTACTTTTCAATAGCTCTTTGTGTTGTCTCAGTGGTGCTATTCCACTTGTAAAAATGCATCACCTTTGAAGGGGTAAGTGAAGGTATCTCTTGGCCTTTCATTAAAATCCTAGCCCAGAAATAGAGGTGCTTCTAATTACACCTTCTGAACGTGAACATTGCAAATTCTTCTACACAAGAAAGTCTCTTTCTTTCTGGACAGAAAATGCCTTGGTGGCTGCAAGGTCAGCTCTGAATAACAGCCGCTTGGAGCAGTTTGGAATCTGCTGTGAATTAAACTTTGCAGGAAGACTTTGTTCTTCCATATTCATTTGGATAGGGAAGGCTGGAGGGTGGTGAGGCATAGGGAAGACAGAACACATTTTTTGATTCTGGTAGAGAAGAAGCCCTCTGTGTAGAGGCTGGGGTAAAGGATCAGGCT
This sequence comes from Psilopogon haemacephalus, assembly GCA_013396835.1. Classification (NCBI taxonomy): domain Eukaryota; kingdom Metazoa; phylum Chordata; class Aves; order Piciformes; family Megalaimidae; genus Psilopogon; species Psilopogon haemacephalus. The sequence continues at coordinate 601,799 of VWZI01001184.1, forward strand.
TTGAGAAGGGAAAGGCTTCTATTCTAGTCCTTGTGTTTAGGTGCTGCAGAGTGTGCTGTCTGCAGCTACAGAGGAGTGGGCTGAGGGTAGCCTAGAAAGTGTAACAATTTTCTGTTTGTATTTGAAAAAGAAAACTGTCCCCTTGTTGCATGAATTGAGCTTGGATTTATAAAGCTGAAGAAAATCCCTGCTTGGGGAGATGGTCATTGAAAGCTCTGAGGATGAAACAGAAGTGACACTTTCTTTGGTTGTGTTTGGTTTTGCTGCTAACTTCATGCATCATCAGAAATCAACAGCAGCAGAGCTGTGTGGCTGGCCTCGGGTGCACAGGCAGGGCTGGAGCTCTGGCACATCGAAGGCAGTGCCTCTCAGGGTGACGGCCAGGCTCTGTTATCACAGTTCCTGGGTTTAATTTAGTTTTGTTTGCATCTCCCTGGCAAAACACGGAGTGGTTCTTTCATTGGCTTGTTTCTTTCCTTCAGTTTGATGGTAACCACACCCAGAGTTCAAGTCCCAGCACACTTTACATTCCTAATTCTCTCACTGCTGAAATACTGCCCAAGAAATGCCAAGGAATTTTTTGGGGGGAGTGTGATTGATTTTTTTTTTTTTTTAATGAGTTTGAAATATCTTGGAATGTTTTATAACTTCAGAAGCAGAAATGTCCTGCACACCTGTGAAACCCTGGAAAATCAGGCTCTTCAGAGCTCTGCCTAATGTATTTGAAGCATTGCCCAGGTGAAACTCAGGGATTTGGAAAAGCCTTGCAGTACCAGCTCTGAAATCTTGGTCATATCTCCTGTGTTGATTTGTGCATGTGAACGCAACAGAAATGAACTCCTTTGTCCTGGGAAGAAGCTGGCCAGCAGACTATGACACCATTTATTTAAGTCTGATTGCAGAGTGGTTTAAAGCTAAATTCTTGCTTCTCAGTCAGTGTGTCCCCTTATGATGGTGGATAATCAGGGGTACCCTTTTCATAGGAGCTTGTCCTCTTTCAGCTGCAAAGCTGGATCTGAGAATGAAAATTAATGGAATAGCTTCTGTCTTTGACTTACTTCTCTGCAGCAGTTCTTTGCCAGTCCAGTCTTACAGCTTAATGAAGGTGGAACTGAAAACTGGTATGAGACAGGGGACTTATTAAATTAATTGACTTTGGGAAGATCTCAGGAACATGATTTGTCTCTGAGAAAGCTACCAGACTCCCTGTGCTAGTACAGCAGTGATGCTGCCACAGTGCTATCCAACTGGGCTGGCAAGCTGTGGCCTCTTTTGCCAGGAGCTGCTCCTTTTGGTGTTCACTCCTCTCTGAAATGCAGTTCTGCAGTGGTCAGAACTAAGGCTGTAGAAATGCCTACAGAGACTCTCATCTCCAGGTGTCAGAAACAGCACGTAAAGCAGAGAGTGGTGCTTGTAATTTGTGAATCTATCAAAGTCAGGTTCCTCATCGCAACTGGCACTCACCCTTTCTGCCCTGTGCTGCCTCGGGGGGAATTGTCTTCAGAACATCTCTGTCACCCTCACACTCCATGGATGTCTACTTTAACCAGACTCAAGGCTTGGCCATTGGCCGTTCAACTCGATGCTCTTGCTGTCACGGTAAGGTGATGCAGAGGCAGAGAGGTTTCTATCAGTGCAGCAGGTTCTGCTGGTGCTGACAAACTACTTCATGCTCTCCAGGAGGCTAATGCCTGAAGAGTTTGTTGAATAGCTGTGTTATGACTGCAGCCCTAATAAGCTGTAATTGCAGACAAATGCGTGTACAAGTTGGTGGCTGACACCATTTCTGTGCATGCATAATGTCCTTATCTGTGTTCTTCGGTGTGAGTGGTGCAGTCTGGCCTTGCTGGAGCAGTGCTGAGGGGTTCTGTGATGCTCTAGAAGCACAGCAGCTCCACTCCTTTAGCCATGCTGTGAAAGGTGTGGTCGTGGCGCTGCAGTTGGCTGTGCAGACATTATCAAAGGTGTTGGGTGTCTTACCATGTGAAGTTTTGTTCTGTAGCAGTGTGCAGCACACCTGGTGTGTTTCCCCTCACTGTTGTGCAGTAGATAGCTCCTGAGTTCCTCCGAAGCTTTTGTTTCAGGAGAAGATCCTGGGTCTGATTCATTGCTGCTGTTTTGGCAGCTGGTATTGACTGTTTGCTCGTGGTGTGAGTTTGTCTCATCAGCAGAAGATCTCTGACTCTCTAAGTCTTTGGGACTGCATAACTTAGTCCTGCTTACTAAGTGTGCAGGACTTATGTAGAGTGGTTTGGTCACCTGGAGCATCCCAGCTGAACTGCCACAATTGCCTGGGCTGCATCAGGAGCAATGTGGCCAGCAGGGCAAGGGAGGTGATTCTCCCCCTTTACTCTGCTCTCGTCAGGTCCCACCTGGAGGGAGGTTGTGTCTGCTCCCTCCCTGGAGGTGTTCAAGACCAGGCTGGATGAGGCCTTGAGCAACCTGTTGTAGTGGGAGGTGTCCCTGCCTGTGGTGGTGGATTGGAACTGGCTGAGCTTTGAGGTCCCTTCCGACCTAAAGCATTTTATGATTCTCTTCTGCTCATGAGAACGTGGCCGTGAAAGTGAAAGGGATCCCTCCTCAGGTCAGCATCTGCACGAAGCCTGCTGTTTCCCTTCTTTTCCAGAGGCAGGGTCTCCTGCAGCGCTTCATGCAGGCCCCAGTTCCCCTGAATGTTTAATTGCATGCTGGCTGTTTGCTCACTGGTGTGTTTGTGGTGTGGTCCTCCTTATCTGCCTGTGCTGCTTGTGGAGCCTTCAGCACACTGTAGCTTCTCAAAGCACAATCAGCGCTCAGAGACTTGCCTCAGGGTTACTCCTTCTCAATGAGGGGGACTTTTCTGTTTATTCTAATTACAGCTCTTTCTTCACTCTAGTTCAAATGAAATGCTGTTGGTTTTTTTTGTCGTTGGGTCTGATTTTTTTTTCCTTTCCCTTCCCCCCCCCCCCCAACTGATAGTCTTGCAGCACACTGTTGGGGGGGGGTGGGGGGGGTGGCAGTGATCTAAGTGCTGATCTAAGTGCATCCAAACAGGTCAAATGATCTGCAGACCCAGCTGTGCCTGCTTGTACAGAATGAGAGCATCTTGCTCTGTGTCTTTGTGTTTCTGGAGGAGTGGTTTTGTTGTGCTTTACACTGGATTCTTTTCAGATGACTTTCTTGCCTTTTGAGGAGCACATGCTCCAGAGCTCTGCAGCGTCTGACTTCAGCCTGTCTTCTAACGATGTGTTCTGACATACAGTCCCCTTGGCTTCTGGAAAAAGAGCTTCCTCGGATGAATGACAAGAATCTCTTTTTAGTAACAGTCCCTTTTCTCTTTCTTTGTCCTGGCCTACAAATATCCAAAGCTTTTCATTGGGGGAGAAACCCAAACAAAAACAACTCGGTGTTCTGAGGGAGAGGCCAGACCTGTCAATTTTTAAGCCCACAGTAAATATTCTTGTGCATTATGCTTAGGGATCACCCCAGGAGTTCAGGTTAGAATGCCTGTGAAATGCAGATGATCTGCTGAAGATCAGTACCAACAAGCATCCACACAGAATTTAATTTAGCAGGAGAAACCAGCTTGGAAGTGTTAGCATAGAAAAAAAAACTGCACATGAAGTGCTAGGCAGCATTTTGATGAACAGAGCACATTCTTCCAGTGTAGAAACATTGTCTCAGCTGTTTGACTAAGAATTTCCAAGGGTTTGAGAGTACAGACCTGTGCTCTTGCAGCTCGTTTCTGAGACCTTACTTCATCCGAAGTCTCAAGACAGAACTCCGCTTTCACAGCGACAGTTGCCGTGCTGATGGCTGTCCTTGGGGATGTGGCAACAACTCACGGGCACCAAAGGATGCAGCACCTGAGCATAAATGAGAAGCACAGTTGCTGAAAGGGGGTTAGGAATTCGGTTAATTTGCTTGTGGTGTTCTCAAAACGATGGTGTTGGTTTGTTGGGGTTTGTAAATTGCAGGGGGTAAGTTTTTCTTACAAATCTGCAGGGTGTTGTAGGTACAAGATCTAAACTAAATGCAAATTGTAGCTGTGCATCTGTTCTGTTATAGCCTGAGGTGAAATCAAGACTTCACACCACCGTGCTGTTTGGAGTACAGTTGCTGTGGGCAACAGCTTGCTCAGTTAAGGGGCACCAAGTAACTTTTCAGACACCATTAAATCATACCATAGTACTTGGCAACAAAATAAGAGGCAGGACGTGGGAATTTCCAGGCATTTCTTGAAGTACTAAAACTAGGATACAGTTTAAAATTTTTTTTTTCTTCTTCTTCTTTTTTTTTTTTTTTTGCTCTTGGACACTTAAGTGTTGCTACGTCTGCCTCCCTGCAGAGGATGAGGCAGCAAAACTTCCTCATCTGTTATGCAGTGATCTTCAAATTCCTTGTGTTAAAAGGAATGAATGTGTCTAAAGGCTGCCTTACGAAGCTGCTTTGCTCCCCACAGAAGGGTTATGCACATCGGCTACTTGCCCCCAGTTCTTCTAGGGAGATCTGATCTTCTTTCCTGCAGAATTATAAGATTTGGTTACTTCCTGACCCAAATTTGGTGTACCCTGTTTAGCAGGCTGTGACTTGCTGAGGAAGCATTTGTTGCTTCCACTCCTCAACCTGTCCTGAGGAGTTTTCGGATTATCCTTGCTTGTATTCTGCTGGTAGGGCCCAGGTGGAAAATAATAAAGCCCCTGTGCTTATCTGTGGTCAGCGCTGACAGAAAGGGAAGGCTTATCTCTCATCCCCATGTGTCCTAGAGGAAGCCAGGCTGAAGCAGTGAATCCCAGTTCTTAACAACAGGAAAACCCAGAATTTGACTTAGGGTGAATGATTGATTGGAGAAAACAACAACAACAACAACAAAAAGCAGCAGCAAATCACTGAGATTGATGTTGTTACCCAGCACGGTGAAGAAAGTCTCTCAGCCTGAGCTGCTGGTAGGGAGCAGCAGTTCTTCATTTCAGTGCTGGACACCCAGGGGATCACTGCATCTAAGTGTGCCCAAGCCACTGAACCCCACAGCACGTCTGCTCACATCTCAGACATCAGCATCTCTTTCCTAAGCACTGATTAGCACACTGGCATTAGTTGATGGAACTCATCTCCTGCACACACTCATTCTGTACTGCAGCTCCAGCTTGATGAGATGGTTCAGGAGTTCCCCTCCCAGGTTAGTCCCAAATGCTTGTAACCAAGACACGAGAGCAGTAGGAGTACTTTGTGGTGCTTGATTAAAATAGACCTCTGTGTGGACATTCCAGGTCCTGAGACTCTGTCCCTGCTCCTCTCTGAGCAGATCAGCTGGTGTGTGTGACTTCAAGTTCAGCTTCAGTTTAAGATTGAATCTCCAGGCTTTGGAAGAGAGGTCTGCCAGTTGTAAGGTCCTGTAGGACTAGCAGAGAACAGGGGTAGTGATTAGGTTGAGCAGCCAAGACCTTTGGTTTGCATCCAGCTGATGTAATTTCCAGGCCATTGTATTGCCACCCTTTGATGAGGCTCTTCTTTTTCCCTTTCTCATTCCTCTCCCATTTGACATCATCAGATGCTAATGACAGAGCAGAAAGTGCACCTAATCTTGCAGTGGGGTTGGCCAGAGTGTGGCTCACCTGCTTCTCTTGAAGAGAGGGACACTAATGAAAGGCAAGGGACAACATCTGCTTGACATAAACATGAGGACTGAGCACCTTACGCTGGCTTCACACAGGGAGTTCTCACCTTGCTCACTGAATTCAGCCTTCAGCTTGATGAAAGCTCTGTGCTAGGATTCATTAATACACATGGATCACCAGTGCAGGTGCTTAGGAGACTTCCCATTCTTTCTTGGCTGCTCCATTCAGGAGCGATATGCAAAAGGAATGAGTTATGCTCCATTTGTTTCTCTTCTCCTCTCATTCCCATCTGTTAAAAACAAACCCATAAACAAAACTGAGGCTACTCCATCAGCTTTCATCTCTTAACAGGCTGCTATTAAAAGACAGCTTGCCCTTTCTAAAATGCTCAGTTGGTACTGAGCTCCAGCCCAGTTTTATTTTAGGAAAGAAGCAGCATGCTTCACTTCCTGCAGCTCCTTCTGTGTCTAGCCACTTGCGGTCCTCTGTTGCTGATGTGAAACTAACAACTTCAACGGTTGTGATTATTAAGAGGAAGAAAGGGCCTGAGGATATTTGTCATCTCTTTTGTGTGATCTGTGTTTCTTCCACCACTGATTCTCTCTGGCATCTTTAACACCTGCTGCTTTTGTAGTCCACACTTTGTGGATGGGAAGCTTCTTGGCCAAGGATCTGGGCTAAAATTTGCTCAAATAGCTTGAGTCTGAGTCTTCTTTTAATTAGTTACTTGGGTTTCTGAAGTGCCAGTGTGGTCCCAAAAAACCAACTCTGTGTCCCGGACCAGTAATCAACTTTTAGTTCACCTTCCCAAGTACCTTCCTGCTTTTCTTTTTTTAATGCTTTTGGTTTTAGGGGGAGAAATGAGTATTTGGGACAGAGGAGGAGCCTCTTGAAGGTGGTGGTTGCTTTGTGGTAGTGATGTTCTGAACAAGATTTCCGTACAGGCTGGGGAGGATGAAATTGAGAGCAGACCTACAGAAAAGGACTTGGGGGTGCTGGTAGGTGAGAAGTTGGACATTAGCCAACAGTGTGAGCTTGCAGCCCAGAAGGCCAATGGCAGCCTAGGCTGTATCAAAGGCAACATGGCCAGCAGGCTGAGAGAGGGGATCCTGCCCCTCTGCTCTGCTGGGACCTCACCTGCAGTCCTGTCTGGCTCTGGAGCCCTCAACACAGGAAGGACATGGACTTGATGGGCTAGGCCCAGAGGAGGACCACAAGAATGATCAGGGGGCTGGAGGAGAAGCTGAGGGAGCTGAGGTTGTTCAGCTGGGAGAAGAGAAGCCTCCAGGCAGACCTAATAGCAGCCTGCCAGTACCTGCCAGGGCTGCAAGAAGGCTGCAGAGGGACTGTTTGCAAAGGCCTGCAGTGATAGGATGAGGGTAAGGGTTAGAAATGAGAGCAGAGCAGTTTTAGATTGGATGTTAGGAGCAAGTTGTTTGGTGTGAGGATGGTGGAGCACCGCAACAGGTTGCCCAGGGAGGTAGTTGAGACCCCATCCCTGGAGATACTCGAGGACAGGCTGGGCAAAGCTCTAGTGGGTGATGTCCCTGCTGACTGCAGAGGAGTTTGGACTAGATGATCTTTGGAGGTCTCTTCCAGCTCAACCCATTCTGTGATTCTATGATTTGGTTTTTGTGTCCGTCCTGCTATTCTTGGGGCAGGAACCAGCTTTCCACTTCATGCTTGGCACATCAGACAGCTAGTCCCATACAAGTCATATTTCTGTCTTTCTGCTGTAGTAACATTGACAGGAATCTTGTCTTATCCCACTAATTCTTCCCTTATCTTGAACCTACCAAAGCTTGTGAGTCTGCCAGACAGTGCAGTTGTTGTTTAAAAATGCTGCAAAAGTCCAAGGGAGGCCTTGGTGCAGGGAACCTAGGAGTGTGCAGAGGTTCTGCAGAGAGCAGTCAGTGTGCTGCTGAACAGTGTCTGCTCTGTGCAGCTTGCAGGCCAAAATGTCACAACTTCTATTTCAAGACTGTGGCAAATCACTTGAAGCTTTTTAGGGTTGGACCAAGCATCAACACAAACACATCTTCCAAGCTGCTGTAACAGTCCTCGTAAAGCAGGCTCTAAATTTAGTGCTGATGTACAAGTGCTCCTTTATTTTTCCCTGGTTGTGTTTGACTTGCTGCTGGTCATACATTTAGGCCATTTAAAGAGGGTTAGGTTTTTTTATCTGAAGTTTTCACTCCAAATGTTTGAGTGCCTACAAACACAATATGAAAGAGGAGAGAGGAAAATAAATAAATACGTGGCCTATAAAGGGAATGAAGATGTGAGGCAGCTGAGCTTTGGAGCAGCCAGCAGGCCACAGCTGTGTTGCACGGAGGAGTGCAGCCATGCTCCTGGGTGTGTGCTCTGGTGCTGGCACACATTGCTGTACGTACAATTTACTCTGTTCACAAAACTTCTGTGCCTGGCTCGTCTTTGTCCCTTCCAAAATGGTCTGGTCCACTCACAAACCATGTCCTGGCTCTGCTGTCTCTGACGAGGGGAACAGGACTGATTTCTTCTGTTGTCAAGTGATTGATCCCCTTCCAGTAAGCAGTTTATCCCATCTAAGACTTTTGTCTGCTTCCGGCTGTGCTTCTGGACCGTGTAAGGAGTTTAAGTTGACGCCACTTCTAAATCAGTTGTGCGAGGGTAGGTGGGGTGAAAGCAGCTTCCAGTGCAGTACAAAGTGATGTGAATTTCTGTTTCTCCACCTCTGTTAACTTTAACTGAACGTGGCCAGATAATCATTTAGTTTTCCATTCTTCCTAAGGTTGCTGCTCAAGCCGTGTTTGTAAGGCATTAGGGCACTAAGTTCTGTCTCTTGCCGCACACAAAGGGCTTTGGAAAGCCTGGTGTCTGCAGCGCCAAGATTTTGGCCTTTGTCTCGGCGAGGGTTTTCTCTCCGTAGGTGGCTCTCTGTAGAGTTTCTCTTAGCGCTTCATGTGGATTTGTGGATTCTTCTTCCCGGCAAAAGACGTCTTCAGAGTCCGTTCATGCAGAGCATCCAACAGCCAGGGGCTCCACAGCCTCTATTCAGGTGCCGGCCGCAGGCTGTTCATTGCTTTGCTGCGCCGTGTTTGGGTTATGCAGCTCGGGGAGGGCCAGGCAGCTGAGGAGAACCAGGCAGCTCGGGGAGGGCCAGGCAGCTGAGGAGGGCCAGGCAGCTCGGTGCTGTGCACCCAGCGGGCACAGCGATGGGCACCACCTGCCTGCTGGACCCGCCGGGGCCGCTCGGGGCGGTGGCCGTGTGAGACGCTCCTGCTCCTGCTCCTGCTCCTGCTCCTGCTCCTGCTCCTGCTCTTGCTCCTCGTGCTTTGTGCTCTAGCAAAATGCTGCTTGTACAGGGAGAGGGAGGGAGGAGGTTCCAGGCTACTATCTGCTAAGTAGGTCGTAATTCTGGTGAATAATTGATTTATTTGTTCAGGCTTGAAATCAGAAGCAGACCTTAAGTGCCAGTGTGGGAGCACTGTGATTATTGCTCCTTCTGGAATTGCAGTACTTCATCTTGGGGAATCGTTGTCTGGCCCTTCGGGGAAAGGGATGCCACTGGAAATAGAAGGAGAAAGTAACTGTAAAACCACTCGAGGCAAATCTTTGTTTTGTTGCTGTATTGTTTTTTAAATTGCCTTGCTTGAAACGGCTCTTCTGGGGCAAACTTCTGGCTTCTGTCACACTCCAAATTAGCTGCTCAGATTCTCTTTGCTTGTTTTGATTAAGCAGTGGAATTTGGGTTCGGAAGAGTTAAGAGCAGCAAGCATCATCACTGGCTGTATCTGCTCTGCGAGTGTCCATACTGCACTGCTTAATCTTTTCAAATCTTGCTCTGCTGTGCAGACTGCTCAGTGGGAGGCTGCTGTGGATTCCTTGGGTTCAGCCTGCACTTTGGTGCACCAAAATCCTTTTCCCAGGCAGACTGGATCAACTGATTGCCCTTCTGCACAGTGTATGTAGAGAGATGTCACAAGGCCTGCACAGGCAGCTGGGCTCTGGACCTGCCTTTGCGTATCCACAGCTTTCCTTCATGTAGTAGGCAGCCGCAAGAGCTCAGTTCGTGGCCTTAGTGCAAAGTTACTGCTTGAAAATACTTTGTGACTTGCTTGGCTCGGGGCCTTTGAATCATTGCATTGAGAGCTGCTGTCAGAGCAGGAGCTCTGCTTTGCATGTACAGTTCTGGGTACAGAAGAGAGCTGTTGTGAGGCACCCTCACCTACATGGGCTCTTGCATCTCCATTGGGACTGGCGTGGTCCTGTTTTCCTTTGGATGAAATTCATTGGCATTTCAGTGTTTCCCCTGGCACGGCTTCAGACTGGCTTGTTGGCTCATTGATGCAGTGGGATGGCAAGGCTTAATGGAATGATGGTGTAACACATCTGCGCTACCAAAATAAGCTCCCTCTTATCCCATGTTTTAATGAAATCTCAACAGCAATGAATCACTCAATGATGCTGAAGTGTAAACCAGCATTAGTGGTGTCTGCTGGAGTACACCATGTGCTCAGGCTGAGAGGTCTTCCCTCTCATCTGCTCTCAGCTTCTTACAGAGCCCTGGCCAGCACCACTGTGCTGCTTGTTCTTGAATCGTCATTTTCTGAATTAATTCTTTGCAGCCATAATGATTAGAAGAGGACTTCCACTGCTAGAGGCAGCATACAGCTTGAGAGGAGAGGTGCTGTGGTGTCAGGTGAGAACTTACTGGCTCGGAACAACTGAGACCTCAACTACTTCATTCTTCTCTAGTAATTTCCAGGGAGAGGAGGTGGGCAATGGGTGGTGTTCATTAATGCAGGTAGGGAGCTATGTTCTACCTTCAGCATCTGTTGTTTAAAACAGAATTTAAAAAGCTTCTCAAACTACCTTGCCATGGTTATGAATGGCACAACACTGTTGGTTTTCCTTCTCCAGCCAGATGACAGGAAGACACTGAGCTTGGGCAGCAGCTGTGTTCAGAAAAGGTTGTTAGTGGTGTGGGCAGAGCCATCTGCCTAGCAAGGCATTTAGCTGGGGTTGCTTGTTCTAGGGCAGGATGGTAAATCAATAGCTGATTTTTCACAGTGTAACAAGTAAGATGTCAATGAGTAGATTTACAGTGTAAACAGGAAAGTGGTGTTGGCTTTATTGGCTTCCTGCTGTCCCTGCTGCACTGGTGAGAAAACAAAACTATATGAAAAAGAAGCCAAAATGCCTCATCCTGAAAGAGGCAGAGCTCTCTAGAAACAGAGCAGAGTTCTTATCAGAGGTATTTACTGGCTTTTTGAATAGGCTTTAATACCCCCCGTGGCCCAGGGCTGGTCCTCCCTTCCCTTGCCACAAACCTGTCAGCTCGGTGAAGCTCTTGTTTGAACAGGCGCTTTCCTCTCGGCCTGCTCTGGTTAAATACAGGAAATGGAATATATACCTTGTGGGGGTTTTGTTAGCAGATCGTGCTCTGGCAACTGGGACATTTTGTTTCTAGCAGTTCTCTAATCTCTCGAACTTCTCTGGAGATTCCTATTGCCAAACCTTGTTTGAAGTGGCTGCAAAACTCCCAGGCAACTGCGAAGAACAAAATAGTAAATAGCGTGCAGCTTGTGGTTGGAATTTTCATCTATTCACCTGACAAATGGTAGAGCCACCCTAGGTATGAGAGGAGCAGCCCTCCCGATGCGCTCAGTACATGCAGTTTCCTTCCAGGCTTTGTCACTGGGGTTGTTTTTAGAAATGAAATGAAGGCTGTAGTTGGAGCACAGCAGGAATGCTGACCTGAGCAGTCGCATTTGCTCCATCCCACCTCTGCACTGTTATGCTGATGCATTGTGTGGGGACGATCAGTGAAATAGAATAGGGAGCAGCTCTGGGTTGTAAAAACCACTCCTGCCAGTTATTTTTGCCTTAGTCAGCTCCTGCTGTGGTTTGCTGTGCTCCCTGCAAGTATGTCTGTTATGGGACAGCGGCGGAGACGTGGACAGGAACCTACCAAGAGAGTGGAAACCGCCTCCTGAATCCTGCCTGCTCTCATAATGCAGCCTTTGATTTGTTGGGGAGCAGCCTGCTTTCTGGCTTCTTCTCCTTACACCTCTTTACTTGTGTTTTGGTTTACCTACTCTCCCATGGAAGCCTTTACTCTAATTTCAATTGCCTTGCATCTCTGATCTCATCAGTGCCAGACTCGTGGTGCCTCTGGTGCAAGGCCACGTGTGCAAGTGAGTGGATCTTCCTGCCCGTGCATTTTGATACTTGAAAAGGTTTTTAGTTCTGAACAACCAGGCCTAAAATGTACTTTCTGACTGTGAGACTTGCAGCAAATGGGAACAGCTAAACTTGGTGCAAGGTCCTAAGTAAGGGATGGAAAACTGGAGAAGTGTTCCAGTTTGCTCTGGGGTATACTTTGCCAAGAACATCCCATGGCCTGACTGCCAATAGGAACTGAGCATGGAAACCTTTCCAGCCTGCCTGGGAAAACATCTAAAGATACAGTCCCTGGATGGAAACAAACTGACTTGGCTGTCTCTGAGGCAGGAGTCTGAAGGGTGTTACATGGTGCCTTATGCCTTAGTGGTAAACACTAGTGAAACAAACAGACCAACCCCCAAAACAACCCCAGACAAAAAAACCCAAGCAAAAGCCCAAACAAACAAAACCACAAAACCCAACCAAACGCAAACCAAGGCGGGGCGGGGCGGGGGGGGGGTAAGATTAAAAAGGCAACAAGTTTCTCTGGTCTGGGACATGCAGTGTGTTAAGTGTTCTGACATTCTTCCTCTCCTGGATGGTGCCTGTGTAATTCAGGCCTGACCAGAATTTCTGTCTTTACCTGTTGTCGGCAGCCAGTCATGCAGGGAACATATCTCAGTCGTGTATGCCTGTGTTTACTCACCCAAGTCCAGGGCTCCAAGTGATGGTGATTAAATTTTTTAAGTGCCTTGGAAGGCAGGCAGCAGCCACAGGACACAGGCATTGTCAGCCAGAGAGAAATGGTCAGGTCTTGTCTTCTGCAGTAACAAGGGCTAACTTTCTTCCCTGATGTGTTACTTAGAGTGTGCTTGGAACACATCCTGCAATTTAGAAGGTGACCTGGAGACACCCTGTATTTATTTGAAAGGCCACATCTTCTAAACGTGTGCCATACTTTTCCTCTTAATCACAGCTGGTATCATCAGTTGGAGTCTTCTGTCTAGTTTGTGGTGTGCAATGGTTGTGCTTCCCTCCCAGTATTTCAGTTTGATTGAAACTGATCCAAGTGTCAGATGTCTTAGATGGGAATTTACACCTCTGCTGCTCTTCCTTTGCCGGCCTTTGTGGCATGCACTGTATCAGAGCCTGGCTAAGTGTTAAGTGTGGATGACAGCTTGGTCTGCACTCCTTAGCATGTAACACTCTGTGGTTTCTAAGCCAGAGTTGTCTGAAGCAAAGATGAGCAGCAGGGAAGTTGTGCTGACTGGCAGAAGGGAACTCTTTGGAATTTGCATGCTGCAGTGCAGTCTTGTCTGGTAAAAGATGGACTCTCCTGGGTAGTTTTGTTAGCTTCCTGAATACTTTTTGCATGATAATGACTCTCAGTAGTCCTAGTGAGCAGTTCTGTCCTGTATGAAGAAGCCTTTTCCTTCCTCGGCAGTCACAGAACTTGGTTCTGCGTAGATATTAAATCTATGAATGCTAAATCTGTCCCCAGGAAAATGCCAGTTGGAGCAAAATGCAACAGCATGGCTCAGTAGCAGGCTGCTGCAAATAGATCAGACCTGTCCTCTGGTCTCTGCATGAACCCCTCGTGGAATACATGGGCAGATTAAAGAACTCTGCTCTCCTTTTTTGAATGTTGAACAATCTGGGTTTGACACACCTAAAAGATTAAAAGTGGACTGCAGTTAATTCGTCTCCTAAAGATTTAAGGGTGCTGTCTGCTACAAGGATAAAGCTCATCTGTGGTAGAGACAGAAGTTTCTTGGAGGCTGGCTAATGTCTATGGCCTGAGATCCCTCGGGGGAGGGAGGGTACAGAGAGCCACCAGCTGTCTTGCTGCTTCCACATGCAAGGCACATTGCTTTCTCCTCCTTCTGCCGCAGGAGGAAGATGGAGATGCCAGTCTCTGCGTGCACACATAGAGTGCACTCATGTGGGCACAAACACACCAGCAAAGACATGAAATTTGGTACAGCTTATCTATGACAAATGCTTGTTTGTGCAGCCACCTAACACCCTGCAGGAAGATGCCCTGTTACAGTGGGAGAGGGGAGGATGCAAACTCAAAATGGATACGGTGACTTTGAGAAAATCTGCTGCGGTTTTGGGTTCATAGGACTCCATTTTCAGTTGCTGTACAAGCTGTAGTTGTCACACCACTGTCCAGCTGCGTGGCTAGAAACCTCTCTTCCTGGGGTGCTATTCCCCCTTTGTCCTGTTCCCTTCAGAGTGTTTTGCTGTAAGCTGCCAACAGACAGCATGCTCCCAGAGTCTGCTGCTGCTGCCTACGAAGCTGTGTGGCTGTGTGTGCTGTGGGGTGCTTCCTGTGAGTGGGCTGCAGAATGTATTTCCCTGGAATCCTACCTCTGCAGTCCATGGTCCCAAGCAGTTTGTTCAGCAGGGTCATCTTCTGTGGCCATTTTTCTTCTGCATGATGGAGCCTTGTAGGAGTCCATCAGGTAGCACTGATAGTTTGATTCTCTGCATGTGCTTAATGAAGAATTTAAGGCCATAGCAGCTTGGAGCCAACTTTTCTTGACTTTCTGTTTTAATGCTCCTCAAATACTAAAAAACAAATTTGCAAGCTAATGGGATTTTTTTATTGCTGAATGAATTGGGTTTGTATTTAAGCTGGTGCTTCACATGCAGATGTACTGTCTGCACAGAGACAGACACAGAGCATGGACATAGTTTGCCTTGAATCTGTTTGGCATCCTAGTGGAGCCTTTTCTTACTCTGAGAAGAATAAAGCCACAGGGATTTGATACAGTAAACATGTATTTTGTTTGTTTGGAGTTTTCTTCCCTTTTGATGCTTGATCTTTGTTCTGGGTCAGTCTCCTGCCATAAGCAGACAGCATAATTACTGCTCATGGAGGTCAGCTCTGTGCAAAAGTGTACAAAGTATGGAGTGCACTGTTTCCTGGGTCTGGAGAGGATGATTCAGCAGATGTCAAGGAAGTAAGCAAGATGTTTAGTTTTCCATGGGTTAACTCATCTGCTGTTTCTTTCTAAAGTGCTGCTGCATCTTCTAGGCAACTACGTTCACAGCCCATCTACACTGAGGCACTTCTGCAGGCTTTCAGCACTGGGCTAAATCCCTGATCCTTTTCCAAGTAGCATGGCCAGCACTAGTTGAGAAATGCCCTGATTCTGTGTGGTCATCAGCAAGGAACCAGCAGCAGGTGAAAACTGGAGCTAAGAGCACTAAGGCAGTTAGTAACAGGTAACAAACTCCAAGTGTTGCGTTCTGGTACCTGATCCCTAAACCAGCCCTCTGTAAATCCCAGGAGGTGACAGATCTTCAGCCTAAAGGGAACTCCAGCAATGTTCTCTGCTGGTGATGTCTTTGGTGGCACTGCAAACTTCCAAGCACAGCCACCCCTGAGCTGCCATGTGTGTGTCCCTTCAGTCTGGATTTCTGTGCCATGAACTAGATCAGAGAGATGATCCAGCTTAGAAAGGAATCATCAAAGATGTTCCCCTTTGAGCTGTCTGAATTCTTTATCTGGACCAGAGGCATTTGTGGGGTTGCAGAACTAAGGGGATAAGAGGGAAAGGGCTATGCAGCGATCTGTAGCTTGGTGGGGGAAACCTTAAACCCTTGTTGCTGCCAAGACAACTCATTGAGAAACAATGGCATTGGAAGGTGCAGTCAAAGGGTGCAAACTGCCTCAGCTCCCTTGTGCTCCGCAGCTGCAGGAACGTTTCTGGAGTGAGTGCAGACATTGCAAACTTGTGCTAGCCTTGGTACCACTCACAATGAAGCCACAGTGATGTGGGGCTTTGGCAGGAGGTGCAGCTCCCCTCCCCTGCCAGGATTCTAGGTGTTTACTTAGGCAGGCAGGCAGAGCTGCTGTGGCTTCACTGCTCTTTTAGCAGGATTAGCTGGAGCACAGCTAGCTTGGAAGCTTCTCTGCATGCTGCTTCTAAGCTTCTCAAGCAGCTATGGATGTTGTGATGCTGTGAAAGTATGACACATGCATTTGAACCATTGTGTGGCCCTGGATTAGACACAATTAATCATTCCTTTTACTTAGAAGTTAATTTCTTTTTCCCTTCCTGCTTCCAAGTTAGATCTATGAGTTGATTTCATATTCCCCAAGAGTGAACGTGGCACCCAGCAGGAAGGGTGTAGGCAGCAGGACAAGGGAACAGTGTTCTGGGCTGTCTCTGAATGCCAGGGCATTTGTAACTGGCTGTAAATTTGTTAGATTCTTCCTTGCCCTCTAGCCAGGTGAAATTTGAGGCAAGGATGGAGAAGAGCAGTTTAGAAGAAGGGAGGAAACGGAAAATAAAGAAAATAAATATGAAATTTGAAAAAGCCAAGAGGAAATGAAAAGGGGACAGGGATGAGAAAGGAGGTAAGAGGATGGAGACAGTAACTGAGGGGGAGAATGGTGGAACAGACTCATAAAAGTTGGAGCAAAGCAAGGCCAGGAAGGCCATCGCTGTCAGAACCAAAGGTGTAAGTAGACATTTGAGGATTTTAGCAGAATATTGTGAGTTGATGCTGAGCCTTTGTAGCCCCAGGCAGTTCACTGCACCTGAGGCTCCCACTGGTGCAGGAGAAGAGCATGTCAAAGGTCCAGTGTTAAAATAGCTACTGTCAGGTGCTGAGGGGGCTCATTTCTGTAAGGCACAGTTCCTGCTCTTCTCTGCGGGATGGAATCTTTTACAGGTTATCCAAAGAGGAGGAGAAAGGGATGCTGCTGGTGAGGTGAGGTAAGCACGACACACATGGCATAGTGTCCTCAGTATCTCTCTCTGGTGCTCTCTCAGTACAGAGTGTCTGAGCCCCTCGTGCTCCTGTGCCCACGCTTGTGCCTTAGCTGTCCCTTCCCAGCGCTTGTTTGTCCTTCATGTGTTTCACCCCCCTCTGGCTTTGGCTCTCCTCCTGATCACTTACTGGCTGCACCTAAATGAAGAGTGAGAACCCCCTTAATGCTCATCCTACCTGAGACCCTGGCTAAGAACTGAATGTCCTTGTGTGGGCCCAGCTGCTCCCTCCACGTGCTGTCTGCAACAGCAGCACCCAGAGCAGCTGGCAGTGTCTGAGCAG
Organism: Psilopogon haemacephalus; assembly: GCA_013396835.1. Classification (NCBI taxonomy): domain Eukaryota; kingdom Metazoa; phylum Chordata; class Aves; order Piciformes; family Megalaimidae; genus Psilopogon; species Psilopogon haemacephalus. The sequence goes on from VWZI01001184.1 coordinate 618,613, forward strand.
GTGAGCTCCTGGCTCTGAGCTCTGCTTTAGTCTTTTTGCCCCCAGGTAGAGCCTGAGCAGCCTGTGCTGTGTTTAGGAGCTCTGACTATCCCAGTTTCCCTAGCAACTGTGCTCTCTAATCAGACACTAGGTCTGTCTCGCATGGTGCCTGGCTGCAGCAGTGCTGTGCTGCTGGTGGGAAGCACGGGGGAATAAAAGCAAGAGGGTCCTCCTGCCCTGCAGATAATGAGCATCTCCATAGGTGAATTTTGGTGCTGTATGCAGTAATAACAGAAAGAAGAGGGATTATAACTGCTTCTAAGCTCTTTAATGTGTGAAGGATCCCTGAAGAATACAGAAATAAAGTTTTAAATTCTGTGTGGAGCTTTCTGCACCCAGACCTTCTGGAAGACTTTGACACTGATAGGTTCATTCCTTGCTGAGATTGTTATTTTAATTTTTGTGATTCAGAGGCAGACTTGCTGCAAAGCTAGGAACAAAGCTCCTGAGCTCGTCCTCCACCTGCACTTTCCTTCTGCATCAAAGGAAGGTTTCCCTCTGCAGTAGGAAAGAGAAGGTGCTGTAGAAGGTAGAAGTGTGAAGCCTGCTTTTTCTCAGGAGAAAGCTCTGTGATTCACTGCAAGCCTTGCTGCTAATGTAGCACAGTCTGTGCTCCTTCATTGACAGAACTGCACAAACTATACCTTGCAAAAACGAGCATTGGGAGTGCAAGAAATATCCTGCCTTAGCTTCTGCACAGCAATGTGGTCCTGTTTGTGAAACTGCTTTGGATAAGAGCAGTTTGAAGAAAGCTCTGAAGGACAAAGGCTCACTTGGTCAGAGGTGTGAAGCCTACAGAAGCTCTGCTCAGTGGTGCTGTTCCTCCTTGGGTGATGCCAAGGGACTGTGATGTTAAACTGCCACTAATATCCTGCAGGCTTCTTAGGCCAAAGAGTCCTCAAGGGGCAGCTGAATGGGAGATGTGTGCAGTGCTCCACTGAAGTTTTACAGTGTTAGGGGTTATCTGCTTTGGTTTTCTTTTTTTTTTTATTTCTATTTTTTACTATGGCATAAATAGTGCAGAGATGGAAGGAGACCTCATCCTCCTTCCCATCTAGAGCTCTGGTATGTAGAGTCAAGCAAGCCCCTTAACCTTCTGGCTGAACAAGGCCATCTCATGGGTGAGGAGGGGATGTTTACTTTGTAGTGCTGCCCCTCCTGGCTGGGTAGTGCAAGATGCAGGCCATGCTGTCTTGTCTTCCACATTCTTATAGCCAAAGAGCTTTGTAAAATTCTCCCCTTAGATTTGTCTGGCTTGTGGGATACCTAGAATTGTCTTGTGACTGAGCATCCCCATTTCAGCAACTCTCTTTGAAGCCTCTGTTTGCCCAGTCAGCTTAGCAGGCTGGCTTCTGAAGGGTTGGGGAGCTCTGGAAACCTTACACATTTAGTCAGAAGTCCCTTCCAGAGAAGATGGACCACCTTACCATCAGGTTTTTCTCCCTTCCCTTTCCTGCAGTCTTGCACAATCTAATGAGTCTTTGAGGAACTCTGAGAGCTTGAGCACAAGGTAATGCCATGTGAGGAGGCAACGTAAAACTTGTTGAGCTTGTTAAAATAATATTGCTGTGGTCCTTCAGCAGCCTCGTGTGGAGCTGTTGCTCAGCTGGGTGGTATTTGGCACGAACAGAGACAGAGGCTCACTTCTACAGGGAGTTTATTGTTGGATTTTCAGTGTATTGTTTGCCCAAATTCCCTAGACCAGCTCTCCCTCCTCAGTGAGCCACACAAAGTTCACATCCTTTACTGGAATGAGTCATGCTTTAGCTGAGTTTACTGTGAGGGAGGAAAGTGGGCTTGAAAACGTTCCTCCTCCAGCCTGCCTTAGTGATGCGTAACAGGATTATTAGTATGCCTGGCAGCTGCTGCTGATTATCTTCACACAACTTGGATATTTGTGAAAACAAGTCCAAAGTGGCTCTACTTGTGTTCAAGTGAGACTTTAATGCAGATTTTTAAACTTTTAAGACAGAAAAGCTGTTGGGTTTGGTGGGGGTTTTTGGTGGCTTTGTCTTCTCCAGCAGCTGGAGAGACTTTGGAAGTTGCTCTAGCTTGGCTGTTTTGCACATCTGGGAGCAGAGTGGCATTTTGTGACACGGAACTGAAAGAGGAGGAAGAGCTCTACCATTCAGTGTTCAGTGCCCTTGCATGGCTGTTACTGGTACACACAGGACACTCACAGGCATTTACAGGTGACAGTGTCTCACAGACCCAGGTACCTCCTGTGTGAGGTTGTCCACAGCTTCTCTCAGAGGCATCCTCTGTCCTTGTCCCTCGGGTCTGTTACCCTAACCCACTGCATTCATGAACCCAGACTGCATCACTTTCATGGAGCTAAAGGAGTTCTTCCTATGGTAAGGCTTCTGAAACTTGAAGGGCAGAGCTGCCAGTGGTGAATTTACCTTTTAGGACTTAGAATGAGTGAAGTGAAGGTTGGTGACAACCTGAGTTTAAATCAGTTTACGCCTCCAGTTGATCTGCAGTTATCTACCACTGACTCTGGGTTTGCTGATAAGTGCTGATAATGGGGGCAGGCAGGCAGGCAGTGCTGTGGCTGTCTCCTGCCCAGCTTGACTCTGCCCAGCCAGCTGTTTCCCTGTGTTTTCCAGATGCCTCATTCAGTGGCACACCACCGAGCTACGCATATGATGCCGACCGCGCGGAGGAGCAGAGGCGACACCATGAGATGATGCCCTACATCGACGACTCGCCCTCCTCCTCCCCTCAGCTCAGCTCCAAGAGCCGCGGCAGCCGGGACACGCTGTCTTCAGGGTCTCTGGAATCTACAAAATCAGTGAGTCCTTCCCTGCCTTTCAGAGCCAACAAGGCCTCCTGGCTTTGCAAGGGGTAGGCTGCTTTAACAGAGACTACAGCCTTGGGAAACAGCTGTTGGCTCCTCTGTCTTGACAGTCGCGGTGCCTCTCTTTCAGCTGGAACATTTGACTTTCAGCCTTTATTTCTCTTTATCTTTTTGCTTCCTTGATTGTAGAGCTGTTTCTCTTAGTATCTCTGTAATTTCAAATTTCTGGTTTCCCCAAGTCATTCATAAAAATGTTTAGTAGCAAAAGACAAGTGTCACTTCCTCCCTGCTGGATTGCCAAGCCAGTGCAGCCCAACGCCTCCGATTCCCACACTGCCACTGACACTCTGAAGTCTGTCAGTTAAGTGTTTAATGTTTGTGCTGCCTTTATACTGGTCTGTTCTCTTGGTTAAGGTGTCGTGGTAGAAGACGACGGATCTTGTACATGGAAATCAGCACCATCACCTTTAGCAGACAGTTTTCATCTTACATTAATGTGATTTCAAGAGTGTGACAGGTTCCACAACCTATTGCTACTTAGCACTCATTATATGCACCCCTCTATTGCTCTTTATTGGTTGATGTCATATCGTATAGTCACTCTTTCTAGGCTGAACCTTAAATGAAGAAGCCTCCTTGTTGAGACAGTATTCTGGCTCTTCTCTTATTTATAGAAATACATTGCTAAGATCTCTTTTAGTGTGATCAAGTGTGTAGATTGTTGATGTTTGCTTAATTCTGGTTGACTGTCAAGTACGGAGCCTAGTTGGCTGCTTATGTTTTTAGTTCATTAGTTGTGAGATTTTTTTTCTCTCTCATCCTGAGAGTTCTTGTGATATGCAAGAGGCTTGTGGATGAAGAAATGATCGTTAATAAACTCAAAAGCTCCAAGCACATGTTAGTATTGACTTGAGGTTTCCAGGTTCTGTTTCTCAGGGCAGAGGAAGAATGCTGTGTGACTGCATATGGCTGGAAGTTCTCTGCATAGAGCCAGCTGCCACAGCCTGGGACTGAAGGCCTGCAACAGGCACTGCCTAGCATTGCATCTTCTTTCTTTGTTTGATTATTGCCCCATAAGCATTTAGCAGTAGTTCATTCCCAGGTTACCTTAATAATGCCAGAAAGCTGCCCTTGTTTTTCAACATAAATGACTGCTTCCTTCTCTCTGACTGTGAGGAGATGTTTTATGGCTTCCAGTGGAAGAGGTGCCCTACTACAGATTAGGTTTTGCTGGTGAAGCCCAAGCACTTCAGCTGATTCCATCTGTAGTTATCCCACAAGTGACAATGCTGCTTTTGAAGGACAGTCAGTGACAAGGAGGATGAGAGTCACTAATATCTGGGTGCAGTATTTCCCAAACAAGTCAAGCTCTCTGTCACTGGCAGTTGTTAGATGGTTTTTACTGTGGTGGAAGAGACATCAGTGACAAAAGTGTGGAGCATATGTTAGAGCAGAAGCACCTAAGTGCCTGTTCTGCTAATCAGGTGTAGGGGGAGCATTTGCATGTGTTTGCTTTTATACTTCTCTCCTTGCCCTTTTTACTTCTTCCTTAAGTGCCTGCAATTGCTTCTGAAAATTTAAAATTCTCTTTATGACCAGCCTAGCAATCAACAACTAGCTGCAGGTAACAGCCTGGCACATGCCCTGTCTACACCACTTGGACAAGGTGCTGAAGGTGTGAAGGCATTCAGAAGCTTGCAGTGACCATGGCTCTCCAGCCTTGCCTCATGCCCCCAGCCTTGCCTTGAATCTTTCTGGTACTTTCAATTACAGTCATCTCCCGTTTTCAGTGGGGGTCCTGCCCTGTTCAGTCTGTAGTGAAAGATGCTCCCTGGGTTCAGTGGTTTATCTCTAGAGTCCTGCGTACACCTTCATTACAGGACAAACTCCGAGTACAGGAGTGCTCATTTCCTTTGGACATGACTATTGGCTCCAAATACAGCTGGAATGCTACACAGGCCCTAATTATCCTTGCAAGGTTGCTGTGAGATAAGAGGATGGTATGCTCACTACCCACAGGTAATCACGGCAGGCAGAGAGCAGGAAAAGCGTCTGCTAATTTTGGGTGCTTAATGTGAGCTGCACAATGCTCTGCAAAGCCAGGCTCTGACTTGTAATGCAGTTTTCTTCACATTTGAAATGAAATCCCTTTAATGTCACTTGCAGCCAAGAATTAACACTCCAGGCGGGCACCCGGGGAATGGAAAACATTGGAAACAGTCATTGATTGACTGATTTATTTAAAGTCAATTTATTCCTAAGTAATGTGCTCAGCGTCACACGGACATGGCAGCCTTCTGGAGTGGTGTTGGTCTGCCTTGTCCATCTGAGCAGCCTTCCTCTTGGAGCCTGGGGCGTCGCTGTCTGGATACTCAGGGCATTTTGTTTTGATTTATTTTGTGGGCTTGCTCTAAACTTGTAATTTTCTGCCTAGTGTTTGACTAAGTCCTGCCATCTGCTTATAGCAACTATAGCTTGCAGTCAGATAGCACATCAGGGTTCCACCTGGGCTACCCAGGCACTGTACAGACAGTGCAGACTGGCCAAAGTAGGGACTCCATCTAAAGGAATTAAGAGATCCCTTCTGGACCACTGGTGGAGGGGTTCGTGTTGTTCCTCAGGGTAAGCAGCTCCCAGCACCTGTGTTCCAGGAAGTGAAGCTTGCAACTGACTTCTAGAAGGTTTATTCTACACGTTGTTGTTTGGGATCTGCTTTCCAATCCCATCTACCACCTGCTGACTAAAAGACCCTGACTGATCTGCCTCCAGACTGTCCCCACTGCAGCCACCATTCACATTCCATCTGCTGTGGATCCACTGCACCAGCAGCTCTTCCTCTCTGAGGAGAGCAGGGAGAGGTTACCCCAGCAGTGGTTCAGTCTGTCACCCACGGAGGACATCACCTGTTTGTAGTGCAGCTCTCAGCATCTCTTGAGTTGTCATTTTTGTGGTAGGGAAGCCTTAGCAAATGTTTTTTGCATTGAGCAAGCTTGGGTCATACTCCTGGTCTGGCTTTTCCAGAATCTCGTGTTGCACTGCTGACATGTCCTGGCACAAGGCCAGGCTGCTGCCAAACTTCTGCTGTTGCTTTCAAGCAAAGCTGCAGGGGTGAGAGGAAAAAGGGAAAGAGGTTCCACTAATGCTGAATTTGTTTGTTCAGTTAACTTGAGAAGTGATTTCATTTTCCTGTGCCTTGCTTTCTGCAGCAGTTGAACTCCCCAATGCTGGTAACTTCAGAAGGTGTCAGACAGAGTTTGTAATAGGTGGTGAAAATTCACTCCCAGAGACTGTGTCGGCCTGCCCTCTCAGCTGGGAAGAGAAATGGAGGAGACACCTGGATAGAGTTAGCTTGCTACAGTGTTCCTGGGACACAGGAGAGTGTTGAGACAGCTGGGAAGTAGTGACTGACCCCTGCACTAGAGAAGGGCTATTGCCAAAGAGTGTTGGAGTGGGTGGCTTGCAGCCTGGAGGCTAAAGAGACAGGATGTGTCAGTCATCATGTTCCCATTGCTGCTGCTCACCTGGGGAGAGACTACAGTGATGGGAAGAGGAAAAATCAAAAAGGCCTTTCAAGATCTCACTAGCAAAGGCAGGCTCAAAGCCGTGGTGCTGAGGGCATGGGGCTCTGGAGGTGGGTGCAGGGCAGCCAGTAGAAAGGCAAAGCTGGTTGCACCCCATCAGGAAATGAGGGAGTCACTTCTCTAGAGTTTAGATGAGGTTTTTTCCCAAAAATAGATCTCTCTAATTCTTGTATCTATCACACCCAGGGAGTGCTAAAGCTGAGCAGCCAGCTCCTGCTTCTGTTCTTTGTAGGGGAAATTGGCCCTTACTTGGGCAGAATTTCTGTGCCCTTTTCCAGTGCACAGCCCACAGTGGGTGCAGTATTGGCAGCCATTGGTGGTCCTCAGTCCAGATTCCTTTGTTCTTAGTCTCTGCCAGCTATGTGCAAAGTAGGGCTGTGGCAGAGCAGGCTGTAGACTTTCCTCCTAGCTTGGTCCCAAGGGAGTGCCAAGCTGCTGCCCTCTGAAACTACAGCAGTGCTTGAGATTACTTCTCTGCTTGATAGTACCTCACCAGCTTGTCCTCTCCTTTCCAGCACTTCCAAATCCTTCTCCTTTCTTCCCCTCAGTATTTGGTTTGGTTGCTTTGTTTTGTTTTTACTGTCATTTTCTCCTCACCACCCCCAACAGATGCAACTTTTCCTTTTTGCTCTCCAGATCTTTGCTCCTTAAGGGCTCAGCCTGGCTGTGCAGCCCTTCCTGAGGAGAGCTGGCACACCAGGACTGATGTTATAAATAATGTTGGCTCCTCTCCTGCTCCTTCCCCTCCTTGCACAGAGCATAAGTGGCTTGGTTACAGAATTTGCCCTGTTTCGCACCATCCAAGACAATGAGACACCTCCAGCCTGTTTAGCAGAAGCTTTCAAAGATATTTACACTCAGAAAATGGAAATGAGTTGTTTGCCACAGGCTGGCAGCTCCTCCATGGAATTCTGAGCTGTCCTTATGGGAAACCTCTGCTCTGAGCACATTCACTGCACAGCATCTGAACACACTGTTCCAGAGGAAGGGCTGAGAGTTAAAGTGCCTTTCATACGCCCACTTGGAAGCAGTGATTCTCCTTTCAGAGCCGTGCTGGCAGCAGCCTCTTTGCAAACCCCTAACGTCTGTGGTTCCTGGGTTCTTAGTCTGCCTTCGCCTGAGGTGCAAGACAACAATCACTGCTGGGAACTGCAGCGACGGCCAGAGAGCCCCCAGTTCTGCCAGCAGAGCCAGGGAGAGCTCACTCTAATCCTGGGAGCTGCTCAATCTCAAGCTCACAGTAATTGACTCCAACGTGCAGTGGCAGCCTGGTTGGTAAACTGGAGTGCTGGGGCTGAGGAGCTGTAAACACTGGGAGCTGCCGCGGCTTGGACCACTCCCCAGCATCTCCACAACTTCCCACCACTCTGCCTGGCCTTGGGTTACCTCACAAGATTGCCCTTATGACTGTGACTTAATCATTTGGGGTTTAAGTCTTTGCAATAGCAAGAAGCACCACCCACCTGAAAAGAGAAAAACCAGAACCTTGTAGGCATGGGGCACCTGTGAAACTTCCTTTCCTCTGCTTTCCACCCTCCTGTTTCTTTGCTTACAAACTGTATTTCGTGAGGACTGCAAGCACAGCACTGATTTCTTGCTTCCACACTACTGGCTAGATTTTGGGTCCTCATGGTAGACAGAGAGGAACACTCTGGCTGCTGTCCTGTGTCCTCCTGAGACGTGAGGGCAGAGAGGCAGCCAAAAGGGCAGTGGAGAAAGGGGAGAAATTTATGCTGCCATTGAGGAGGTAGGAACAGAGTCAGAACGTGAAATACAGGTCTGACTTGTACGAGTGGAAAATGGGCTAACCAAGCTGGGCAGGAAGCAGGGATGGACTGCTTGACCACCTGGCACATCCTGCTGGGTGCTTACTTTGCCAGTCCAGGCAGTTCCCACATCCTGCTGGAGTAGCCCATCTGCACTTGGGTAATAGGTGTGTTTTTCCCCTAGCTGATGTGGCCTGGTAGATGCGGTACCAGCTCCTCCCCTTGCCACAACCAACTCAAAGATTTCTGACTGCTTCCTTCTTGCCAGGGTAGGGGAAAGGAGTCCTCAGCCTTGGCAGATCTCCTTGAACCGGTGCAGGGCTCAATACCTGCTCCCAGGATGTTCCCTCTCTAAATACCCTTCTGCCTGGAGTGCAGCAGCAGAGCAGTCAGTGGGGCTGGGCTGGTCACAGTGTTGCTCTTTGTTTCCCTTGGTTGTCAGTTATGGACAAAGCAGAAAATGCCCTTGGCACTGGGTGCATCCCTTCTTGGCGTGCTGTAAGGGCAGAGTGGAGCGACAGCCTGGCAGTATCACTGCCTGATAATTGCTCTGCCTTGTTTGGGGTGAGCACTCTGGAAGTGAGGAATGTTGTACTGCTAAACAATAACTTGCTCCTCTTCTTCCCGACCTTGGCACCAGCTCCAGGGAATTTCTCAGTCCTGGAGTACATATCATAAGTGTGGACTTAAGAAGCACCCTGAGGCTCTCTGCAGCACAAGGGCTGTTTTCCGGATGTTCCTTTTGCAGCAGGAGCTGCTGCTCAGTGCAGCCCTAGATGCAATTGTCAGCAAAGGCCTCCCTCAGCAGGGCACCCTTGTCAGGGCTCTGACTCTCAGGAGGAGATGCAGAGTGGCAGCACAATGCAGACAGCAGCACTACGGTGTCCTATTGATCTCTGACACAGCAGGAGCAGCAGGAGATCATCTTTACACATATGAGGAAGCTCTGTGTAAATCTGAGTTACTGCATTGGAAACCTTGTCATGTTCTATATGCTTGTTGGATAAACTCCCCCGAGGGCTCTTCGGCGACTGCTGCACTGTAGCTTGAAGCAGCCAGGCCCTGCCCTGGATGGCTGTGTCTGAGGCTAGAGTTCTGCAAGCACCACTCGTGGAAAATGCTCCTGTTCAAAAAGGGTTAGGACAATGCTGCGGGCTTTGCAAAGTGACCTTGTGGTACTGGCCAGGAAGGAAGGCCTCCAGTGTGTCCTGGGAGATGTTTGTCTCCCTGAAAGCACATCCCTTTTAAAGAGAGGAAATTAACATTCAGGCAGAAAATGCTGTCTCTGTCAGCTGATGGTGCCCAGCAAGAACTGGCTTGTAAATTAAAGCTTTTCTTTGTGAAGAGGAGAACTGTTGTGTCGCTGTGCTGATGGGAGACTTGGAATCACTTCAGTAACTTGTCATCGTGTGCTGCTCTTTACAGATGTTACAAACGCACCCAGCTGGGCTTTAAATCCTCACCTCCTCCAAGAGGACCTGCTGCAGAGCAGTACAGTGCTGTGCCAGTATTGCCCAGTTACCCCCGCCCCAGCAGTGGGCACCTCGGAGCACTGTTAGCTCTTCCCAAGGCTTCTTTGTGAAGCTGCATTTTCACTTTGTAAGTGTGGTAAGAAACGCTGGGGGAGCAGGAAGTGCTGTGCTCTCCTTGCAGCAGAACTTCTGCATCCCTGCCTCTTTGACTGAGGGCAGGCTTTGTGAAACGTCTTGGGGCTGCCTGCTTCCTTACATCTCTGTACTGTGCCTTTTGAAACGGTCCCCAAGCCCTTACAGTCCTTACAAAATGGACCCAGGCTGGTGCTGGTACAGAAAGCATAAGGAATGGTCACAGCCTTGTGCACATTTCTGTCTGAGCTGGGGCAGGCAGGCACAAACCTACTTGTGCCACAGAGATGCACAGGCTCTGCTGCAGCAGAGTTTGACACTGGTGATGAGCTCAAATCTTCTGAACACAGCTGCTGAATTACAAGTTCTTGCTTCTCTCAGCTACCCTGCCAAGATTTTAAAAGGTATTGTGCTTCTTCCTGGGCTTCTCTGAAGCTCTTTTTCCCCATATAGTACCTGAGGTGTGTGTAAATCTTAACTTTAGAACAGTTTCTGTCTGGCACTTTTATTTAGGAGGTGATGGTGGTGTTTGACACCTCGCAAATTTGGTGTTTTTTTAATACAGTAGTTGCAGCAAAATCTCTTAGCCTGGAAAACAGCCTGTGCAATTTACTGGGAGTGTTCAAGAGTCAGGATGTTTATTGATAAAACTGAGTCCAGAAATATCTGGGAGCTTGGGGATCAGTTTCTTCCTCTGTGTGGTGCATGGGCTCAGTGTCACACTCCGAGTGGGACAGTTACTGTGAGCTTACCTATAGCCAGCTCCTGTCCTTAATAAACCTCACAGCTGCATCTGCAGGACCCTGAGCTAAACGGGGCTTTGTTGGTCAGCTCCAGGGCTTTGTGTTTGGCCAAGAGAAGGGAGCATGCTGCTGTCTGTCCTGATCTTCCTGCTGCTGAAATCAGTAGCTGACGATTCCCTTGGAGATTGAGTAGGATGGAGCCCCAACCAGCCTACCCAAAGCTGTAGAAAAGTAGCTGCTGACTATTCTTAGAGACAATTAACAACACAGAAAGGTCACAAGAATTGTAAAAAGGCATTCCTGTGAAGGACAGAAATAGGAAGGAGAGGAAGTAAGGCTCTCTGGAAGGAGGCTGTCTCATTAGTGATGACTGCCATTGCTTGGCCACACTTGTGTCAGTTTCTGGAAATGCTCAATTTCACTTGATCAGGTTAAACGTTTTTCAGATCCCAGTTTTGAGAGGAACCAGATTTCTGCTTCTCCTAGCACTTGATGTCAGTCTTCCTTTGTCGTGTCCATTAGCCCAGGAATTTGTTTATTTACTTGTTTTCTTCTCCAGTTGTTTTGGTTGAGAACTCCTTTGAGGAATCCCAATACAAAAATCAGCACATGCCTCCCGGCAGTGCTGATTATTCCACCTCCTAACTGAAAATAGACATGGTGCAAGAGGCACCGAAAAATAACTTAGTGAGCAGTAGAGTGGGAGAAGGAGCAGCTGGAGCAGCAGTGCCAGGCTATGAGTGCTGTGTACCACACACCCTGGACAGGGGCAGAGGTCCTACCTGCCCAAAGAAACATGGCGTGGCAGCAGCATCTTAGAGAACCCTTGAGGGAGGGAACTGCACATAACCAAGGGTCCCAAGATTTGTCTAGGAGGAGAAATTCTGAATTTTTAACTTCAGTGGTTTGACTTTTTTAAAGAGGCCTGGCCACATGATTGAGACAGCAGACTTGGCTGGCTTGGCTGAAGCTGGTTGCTGGTAAATAAGAATTTCTTTAATGTTTATGTCTTTCTAGAAAGAAGACAATGAGCACAAGTGGGGGTTTTGATTATTTGGGGTTTTTTGTCTGAAAGGAACCTAAGAAGCCCAAGTGTGCTCTGTTCAGCTGAATGATATCTTTTACTGTCCATCCTCAGCCTTGTGTTTTTCTTTCTCTCTCCCTTCCTTCCTATAGAGTGAGCCAGACCTAGAGAAAGGCCTGGAGATGAGAAAATGGGTCCTGTCAGGAATCCTGGCCAGTGAGGAAACCTACCTGAGCCACCTGGAGGCTCTGCTGCTGGTAAGTGCTGGTGGCAGATACTATTTCAAACACTGCTACTTGAGTTTTCACTGCTGCCTCCATCCAAAGTGTTCCAGAACTTCACACATCACAGATTACAAGCAGCTGGGTACAGCAGAGAAAGAGAGGCCTAAGGAAAGGACTGGATATGGCACACTCAGGGAGTTAGTAGTGTGGCAGTACCCAGAAGCCCTGTCTTGCAGTATCCTCTGCTGATTGTAAGACATGTTGCTGTACAGTTGGACAGAGATTAAGGAAAGGGAGTGCAAAGGGATTTTAATTGCACAATTAATGTCCTGGGAAAATCCACCTACCAAAGGTGGCAGATCCCCAATGGAAAACATATTGGTGTCTAACTTTCAGGAGATTTGTGAATGCAAATATCACTTACTAACAGGGTGGAAAACAGTTCTCTGGAGGGACAGGTTGTAATGTGGCAAGAGTGAATGTGCTTGGTTTGCATGATCCTGATTTCCTCCTTTCCTCATTTCAGCCTATGAAGCCTTTGAAAGCAGCTGCCACCACCTCTCAGCCTGTGCTGACCAGTCAGCAGATTGAGACAATATTCTTCAAAGTGCCTGAGCTCTATGAGATCCACAAAGAGTTCTATGATGGACTCTTTCCTCGAGTGCAGCAGTGGAGTCACCAGCAACGTGTAGGGGACCTCTTCCAGAAGCTGGTGAGTCCCTTTGTTACCTCTGGTTCATCTCACAGCTGCTAGTGCAGTGCCCCTGGGTGTGGCTGCAGAGGCTGAAGGAATGAAAGCCCACAGTGGGCTAGGTGAGGTGAGTGGCAGAGAAAGACCTTCAGCAGAAGAGGCCTTTAATTGGAGATTCCAGCAAGCCATGCTGCTGGTAGACACAGCTTCACAGGGGGGCTTGCAGTGCTGTCAAACTGTTGGCTTCAGAGGAAGGTGGAAGAGTGGCAGCACTCATCAGCACACTTCAACACCAACAGCTGAGTGTTACTGCTCAAGTCTCTCACACACACTTCCTTCTCTCTGCTGCTTTCCTCTGTCTTGAGCTGATTTCCTGGTTTATGGTCGTCACCTTTGGCTCTGCTTTTCTACCACCATCTGGCCTTGATATTCCCCTTGCTACTCTCCTGATGCAGACAACTTGCTGCTGAGAATCCTCCAAGCAGCCTCCACAGAACTCCCTGAGCACAGGACACAACAAAGACGTACACATCATATTCCTGAGGCTGAATGAAAATTGCTGAGTTTCTGAGCCAGATGACAAATTGTTTGCATTCTAGGAGATTCCTTTGGCCCCTTTAGCCTCTCTCCTGGCATATGCAGGGAGCAAAGGATTAAAGGAGCTGTTTTTTCCTTTTTAGAAAAGAATCTCTGCATTCCTCAGGCGCCTCTGATTCTCAGGGTAGGAGTGACATTCCACTGAGGGCTTTATTGGATGAGGACTGTGCTTTACCGGGGTCAATCAATTGTTAGCAGCTGTGTAGTCCAGCCCCTGTGGAGCAGGGAGAGGTGGGCCTGAGAGATGATGTTTTTCATGCATGCCAGCAGCTCAAGATCAAAATGTGGGAGTCTGCTTTTGACTGGGAGCGTGTTTTTACCAGGAGGGGCCAAGCAGTGCCTTGGTATGTAACTGGAGCAACTGGTTTAAGAAGACAAACCCCAAACCCATCTGCTGCTGTTTGCTGAAGCAAAAATACGGAAGGCTGCTGAAGCCTTACGAACGACTTTGGAAGCGTAGTGCAGCAGTGGAGACAGCACTGACTGAAGAGGACCTGAATGTATTCTCCACCGCTGCTGGCCCTCGAGCAAGCCTTGACTACTGCACAGCTACTCAGGCCTTTTGTGGTGGTTCAGGAGTTCCCTGCCCGCCCCCACTTTTGAAATCACCCAGACTAGACTCTGCCAGCTGGGAGTTAAGGCCTGAAGCTTTATATTTACAGCTCAGCACAATACATTTTACAGCATAGTACAGGTATTTGCAGCTATGTATAGTAAAAAGATAATACAGAAACACCACACTCCTCCCAGAGAATCAGAGTCCCCAGGAGGGGTTCCTAACCACCCTTCCACCTTCCCCCCCTGGCCAATCTTATCACAGTATCTCTTATGTGCCATTTAAGCAGGGAAGAGTGGCCAGCAGGGTTAGAAGCAGGAATTGATTAGTTGGGTTACACAGATCCAGCTGGAAGCCAAGGAGAGAGATCAGCAGCTAGTGACCCGAGCAGCTCTGGCTTATCTGTGTTCGGGTTCTTACTTCTGTATTGGTCAGCAAACCTATGAGTGAAGGAGACACCACCAATGTTTTCCTCTCTCAGCCTATAATCTAATTTCTCTTATTAAAATATTCCAATTAACCTCAAACCAGCACTCCTTTGCTTAAGACCATTTCTAGTTGATGGTGATGTGGTGGTTTGGCCTATAGGCTAATTTCTTATTAAATCCTCCAATTAGTTCAAACCAGCACAGGTGATCACAGATGCAGGACTGAAGCCCTTCCTGCCCTCTCTTTTACACATTCCCTTGATTTTCCTGCATTTCTGACAGAATTGTTGATTTTGCTGCATTAGTGCTGGAAGCAAAGGAGCAAATTGCTGTAGTGCAGGAGGCTTTGGAGCTAGCTCAGCAGCTTCAGCTTCTGTTCTGGTGCTTCGCTTCAGTATCAGTGGGAACTATGAGCTCTTTGGATGACATAGAGCTAATAATTGTTGGCAGGCAGTGGGAAGCATCTAGCTGGGAGAGACAGCAGCAACATCAGGCACTGCAAGACATCTCTACTGGTTGTCCATCAAACCCTTGGAGCAGACTGTTTACTGTGGGCCTGGCACGCGATCCGACGATGGCCACTGGCATCTTTGCCGCTATCCTGAGATCCCTGAGGACATTCATTTGCTTTAGTATCACACAGAACAAAGCTCTTTGAAGTTCAGCATAGTTCTAGAATTTGGTGCGGTCTGCCATCGGTGACTCTTATTGCACCTTTTTCCTGTTGAAACTGAAGGAAAAGGGAACAAAGGGTGGCAGGCATGTGGGAGTGAAATACGCTCCTTATTTGGAAGGAGTATTTTGGGAGACTGAAACTGGATGTCAGAGGAAACACTTCAGACCTGCTTGTAGAAATGACGAAATATTTAGCTAATGTTGTCACTGATAGGTTCCAGGAATTAAAATAAAACATAAATGAATCAAGGGCCAGTCCTTTTGACCAAAGCTTGTTTAGTTTTCAGTGTGTTCATTATAATTGAAAAAGAGAAAATTTACTCAGGCACAAGAGCTGTGGGAGGGCATTTCTGCTGTGGTTGGAAGCTCAGGTTTTCATAGAAAAAGCTGTTTTCACAGTGACATGTCTAGAGGAGTGAAACAAAAACTTAGGAAGGCTTCAGAAATAACAGGAAACGAAAGAGCCACAGAGGGATGGCAAAACTGTAAAGCTCTGCCATGTTAGCTGGCATCAAGCTCAAGCTCTTGTAATGACAGGATAAGGAGGAATGGCTTTAAACTGGCAGAGGGGAGACTGAAACTGGATGTCAGAAGGAAGTTCTTTACAGTGAGAGTGGTGATATACTAGAACAGGTTGCCCAGGGAGGTTGTGGCTGCTTCCTCCCTGGAGGTGTTCAAGGGCAGGTTGGATGAGACCTTGAACGACCTGTTCTAGTGGGAGGTGTCCCTGTTTATGGCACAGGGGGATTGGAACTGGCTGAGCTTTGAGGTCCCTTCCAACCTAAACCATTCTATGATCATCTGAACCCAAGAGTCATGAGTAAGGGTGAGGAATCCTGCCAGCAGCTTCCTCACAGGATTGTGCCCCGATGGCGAATGCAGATTTAATTCTCTCCACACCACTGGGAGCAGGTTGTCTTTGGTGTGAGTGAGCAGTTTGCTTCAGCCTCAGTCCTAACTGGGAGCTTGTCTGAGGCTTGAAATTGGTTCCTCATCTTTCAGTACTAAGTGCCCTAGGAAGCAGCTCACTGCTCCTTAAAGACATTTGTTCAGGAAATGCTTTCCTGAGAGTGGCTTTTCCTCACCCAGCATCTCTTGCACAGAGCTCCACAGAGAACGGAGGGCAGAAACGGTTGAGAAAGCAGGGGAGGAAAAGAGATCTGTGTGGGAAAGTTACCTGCTGTGCCTTGCACATCTCGGGCGGAAGTGTCCGGGGCAGGGGCAGAAGAGGTGAGAGAAGGCTCTTTGGTGGCCAACTTCTGCTTGGTGCAGCCTTTCACAGCGTCCCCTGTTGGCTCACTGCTCACCGTGCACTTGCAAGCGTGCTCAGGCTGCTGAGGTGGTTACGGCACAGCCTGAGCAGCTCTGCAACACCAACCCCGCTCTGCAATCCAGACAGCCTGGGAAGCTACCCAGGGATTCCCCAGGCTGGATCTTGCATTCTCTGGCATGAATGTGGCTGCCATTCCAAAGTCAGCAAATGAGCTCAGTGCTAAGAGCAGTGGTGGTGATGACTTGTCACTGTGCTCTGAGGCCTGCTCCATCTTCTGCACCAGTTTCATACTCCTACTGCTGCAAAAAAAAATTGTTCTATCACCTGGTGCTGCAGTCACTGCCTTCCAAGCAGATTGTACTCTGGGTCTCTTGTCTGTGTTTTCAGCACTCTGCAGTGCAGATAGGGTTCTGGCTTAGTGGCTCCATCGTGCAAACACCAAAAAGTAGCTTCCTGGGGTCACACTTGAGCTGCTGGCCTGAATCATGCCTGTCTGATTCATATTTGTGGAAACTAGCCAGCAGCTCCAGTTACATCAGTGAGCTAAAATGTTAATAGTTACTAATCTGGCAGTTCAGAAGGGAAAAATAGATGGCAGCAATAAGGATGTGTCACTCTTGCAGGCTTCCACAGCCTTCCCAAGTGAGCTCGTTCTGCATAGATGGAACTGAGGGTATGGGGGTGGTTAAGTCAAGCTAACAGGGCCTGCTCAGCGTTCCCTGCCATTCTCTGCTGTGGGGAAATATGATCTGATCACCTGATCCCTACGTTGGTCATCCCAAACTCTTCTTCCCCAGCCTTCACCCTGTTTTGTTTTGCTTCCTGCAGGCCAGCCAGCTGGGAGTGTACCGGGCCTTTGTGGATAACTATGAAGTTGCCATGGAGACAGCAGAGAAGTGCTGCCAAGCCAACGCTCAGTTTGCTGAGATCTCGGAGGTAATGCCATGCTGCTCAGACACAGCAGCTGTCTGCAGCCGCCTGCTGCCCTGCCATGGCTCTCCTGCCTGTCCTCCGAGTATCGCTGCAGCCCTGACTTCTGCAGGAGTTGGGAGCTGCTGGAAACTCGCAGCTTCAGCTGCTCTTCTGACAGCAGTTCCTACTTGGGGCTGGTAGAGATCAGCAGCCTGACAGCCTCTCGGTGCTGCCCCACCCAGGGAATGCTGTGAAAACTGAAGGTGCTGTAGGCTCCCTTCGTGCATTCCCGGAAGGGAAAACTGTGTCTGAGTTGCTCAGCTCATTCTCTTGCTAATGACGGTGCTGGATGGAGTTTAAAAGCCATCCTTAATGACCTGCATTATGGCAGGCTTCACTGGGGTGGAAAGGAGGAGAGGGTGGCTCTGTTTGCAAAGACAAGTGTGTCAGCTGTCCTCTGCAAGATTATTCATTGGGCTGCTCTAATTTCTCCTCTTAAAGGAGTACCTGGAGTCGAAGCATTGTGAATCCTTGTTTTCAAGGTTCCCAGGCCACCAGTGTCGCCTGCAGTGCCATGGGCTCCTTGACTCTTTATACTGTGGTGATTGCACCTTGAAGAACTCAGTTGCCGAGAAAATGTGAACTTCCTATGGGTGTCCTTAGAAAGAAGCAGATAAATAATGAGTGCTGAATAATACCGGGGTGTTTTTTGCTCTGTAACAGCTCCCAGGTGCCTTTAATACTGCACGGAGCCCCTGTCATAAGGGGGATGTGGACATGCTGGATCATGTCCAGAGAAAGGCCATGAGGATGCTCAGAGGGCTGCAGCATCTCTGTTATGAGAACAGACTGAAAGAGTTGGGGCTGTGCAGGCTGGAGAAGAGGAGGCTCCCAGGTGACCTTCTTGTGGCCTTCCAGAATCTGAAGGGGGCCCACAAAAAAGCTGGGGAGGGACTTTTTAGCCTCTCAGGTAGTGACAGGACTATGGAGCAAAGCTGGAGGTGGGGAGATTCAGACTGGATGTGAGGAGGAAATCCTTCAGCACGAGAGTGGTGAGAGCCTGGAATGGGTTGCCCAGGGAGGTGGTTGGGGCCACATCCCTGGAATTGTTTGCAGCCAGGCTGGCAGAGGCTGTGGGCAGCCTGATCTAGGGTAGGATGTCCCTGGGCATGGCAGGGCGGTTGGAACTGGCTGATCCGTGTGGTCCCTTCCAACCCTGACTGATTCTATGTCCCTTTGGATTTTTATCATAAAGACCTGTTTCCAAGGAGGAAAAGACATTTTCCCTTCATGGACTTGAACTGTGCTAGGGCTGTCCTCCACTCACACTTAGGCCCTCTCTTGGAGGAGCAGAGAGGCTCTTACATTGCCATGTGATATTTCAAGGTGATTGACCATCTGCTGTGTGGGTTTTCTTTGTCTTTTAGAACCTAAAGGCTAGAAGCACAAAGGAATCTAAAGATCAGACGACGAAAAATTCCTTGGAAAGTGAGTGATCCATGCAGAGCAGGCTGTGGATTGTTAGGACTGTGTGGAGGCTGCCGCCAAACCTCCGCTCTCTCTTTTTTGTTTCTTTTTAAATGCTGAAAGGTTGTGGAGTCTTTTCTGGCTCTACCTGGGAAGTCAGTTCCCTTTTGCTAAGGTGCAGAGCCTGTGCACACTAAGCTGCATGCATGTGTGGGGAAGCCTCTTGCCCAGTTTAAACCCTCATCAGTCCTTTCCTGCAAAATCAGCCCAACCAAAGGATGCTGTGATTGGGAACTGCTATCCACAGTCCTAGCAGTTACTGTTATGTGCCCTGTGATAGCATCTAGAGAGCCTGGTTCCAATTTCCATGACCAAGTTCCATGGTGCTTGTGTCTGTGCATGTCGCTAGAAGAAAACCTGTGTTATAAGAAGCTTCCCTGCTCACTAATATATAGACCAAATCCCCTACTTGTTCTGGCCTGTTACCAGAGTTTGGAAGCACTCCACGTGTCATGCTGAGCTCTAGAAGGGAGGGATGCACTGCCAGCCTTGCAGAGTCCTCCTTGGAAACTGTAAGCATGCAAGGCCTGAGTCTGAGCTGTGGGAGCAGGCAGAGTAGCCGGGCAGGGCTGAAGGTGTGCCATGCTGTGTGCCTCCTGTGCTCCTTGTCCCCAGGCTGACAGAGTGTGCTCCTGCTTGCTGTGATCATGCTCACTTCTCTGTGTGTGTCCATGTGTGTGCTGCTGAGCTTTAGAGAAGGCAGTTTGTCCTCTGAGCTTGTTGGTTGCCTGCAGGCTCAGTCGCAGGGGCCAGGTTGCTCTGCAGGGGCAGTACTTGGGTGCCTCTTCCTTACCTTCCTGCTGCTGTTTCCCCACAGCTCTGCTGTACAAGCCAGTGGATCGAGTGACTCGGAGCACACTTGTCCTGCATGTGAGTATCTGGAGGGGAGTCTGCAAATTTTAGGCTGCTTTCCTGTTTTCTTCACCTTTCAAATCTTCCATGGAGCTGCAAGATTGCAAAAATAAATGTGGTATGCTGCATAGAACCCTCTTCCCTTTACACTAAGGGGAGGGAATCCATAGGAAGGACTCTGCCACCTCTTCAAGAAATGCAGAGATCTCTTCCTGTAGGGTTGCAGCCTTGCTCTAATCTGTACAAAGAAGCTGGAGTACCTTGTCCTACAGCTCTAGTTAGGAGCTCTCAGACCTTTCTGCTTTCCAGTACTGCTCATGGTTCTGTTCTTTGTGTTGCTGGTGCCAGGATTTGCTGAAGCACACTCCAGTGAGCCACCCTGATCACCCACTCCTGCAGGATGCTCTGCGGATCTCTCAGAACTTCCTCTCCAGCATCAATGAAGAGATCACTCCTCGCCGGCAGTCCATGACTGTGAAGAAGGGGGAGGTCAGGCTTCCTGCTCTCCTCATTTTCTCTCTTTCTAAATGCTGGTTGTGCCTTTTCTGCAGAGCAGACTAGCAAGTTATGCTATTAATCCCTTTGTTGCTAAGAAACAGTTTATGCAGTGTCCTTGCTCTCTGAAGGATGTGGAACAGCTCCCTCTGATTTCTGTTCAGAAAACAGTTTGGAAGCTCAGAGGGAAAAAAAGTGTGTTCAGAGTGTTGTCCTTAACGGTGTTGAGTCATTTGCCATACACAGTTTCTATGCTATGCACCAAATGGATTCGTGTTTTACCTGCACAAACAAACAGACAGGGAGCCTGGGAGGAGAAAAAGCTGAGGCAACATCAGCATTCATAAGAGACCAGGAAAGGCTGCTTGCCACAGCCTTCACCCTTGCCATAAAGCTCACTTTTTGTGCCCTCATTTCTAGAGAAGAATGTTGTAAATGGGACTGTGAAGCAAGACAAACAGACTGGTTTTGGCAAGTGCTTGACTCCTAAGGGTGTAACAGAACTCTTCTCAGCTCTGCTAGGAGCTGGACTACTCAAAGAGAGATCCAAGATGTGCAGTTCCTTTATCTGCATGCAAGGAGGGCATGGAGCTGCTCAGTGGTGAGGTCCTGCATGCCCCAGTGGGCTCAATTTATCTGCCTCCTAATGTCATTAGAAAGCAGTTCTGTTGTTCCTGATGAGGGAAAGGCAGCACTGCCACAAATATTAAGAGGGAGAAGGGTGTAGGAGACTGGAGAAAAGAGAGGTGCAGCTCAGACAATGCAGGTGTAAGAGGAATTCTGGCAGCATGCCACAGACTGTCACATCAACTGATCAAAAGTGACCCATATTATGATACACAAAAACCTCTTTTACAAAGCCCAAGAGATACCAGGAACCTCCATGAGGTATTCCCAAGTCCTGCCAGCTAAATGTACTTGCCTTGAGCACTTAAACTGATTTTCAGCTGACAAATAGTGGCTGGAGGCTGCAGTGCTGGGAATTCGATGCACTTTGTCCTCAGGTCTTGCTCATTGTCTCATTTTGTCAACTGGGGAAGCCTGCAGCTGAGAAAAAAGAGGAGGGGCTGAAGAAGAGGCTCAGCCATCAGTCAGCAGGGTCTGGGTGATAGTAGATGGCCTCATTACAGGGGATGCTAGGATGGCCCTGCACAGGGAAGGTGTTCTCTGGTTGTCTGTCAGCATCTCAGTGAGGGATGCAGGCTTTGAAAAGTGTCATGCATAATCCTGATGAGGATGGAGGGGCAGGCTCAGGAGGGCGATCCCCAGGATCTCTTTTTGGAGTGGTGTATTTGTCACATCTCCGAAAGCAAAGGGTAGGGCTTGTCAGGATTGGGCTCAGCAGGCCTGTTCCTGCTCTCACTGGTCCTGCAGCCACTCTGTGTATGATGTGTGGGGAGGAAAAGTAGGGGACTCACCCAGGGGGAAGGCTTTGGGCGTGCTGAAGGGGAGTGAACCCTTTCTGCTGTCCCTCATTGCACACAGCTTGCACTGAGCCCAGGGAAGAAAAGAACTTCTGATGCTTCACAGAGCTTCCCTCCCACTCTGGGACTCTGGTGAATAATTTTGCTAGCGTTTGACACCAAGGTCCTCCTTCTTCCAAAGTGGTGATGCTGCAGCTGCCACCATGTCTGGAGAATAGGTATCTTCACTCTGCAGAGTAATCCGGAGGCACAAGGCTGCTCCCGTGTGGGTTAGTGATGGCTGCTGCTTCCTACAGGCTGCTCAGCTTGGGGTCGTAGCTGGGGTTTGTTTATGCCTGTAAATCTTTCCTTTTCTGCTTATCCTTTCCTCCCACTCATCTTGCTGGTGCTTCCCCCAGGGTGACAGGACAGTGTGCAGTTTGCCTCTCCTAATTGACTGCTCCCAATGCATAATGCATTTTTTATTTTAATGAATCACCAGCTTGCTTTGATGCCTTTTTTTTTTTTTTTTTTTTTTCATTATTTGCCTTCCTCCCATTGAAATTTCCTTGGTGGAAAGGAAGGAGGGCAAACAGCCCTTTCCCCTCATGGACTGCTTAGGTGCCCATCTCAGTTATCTTTTTTTCCCAGTCCTTGCCTTTTATGTGGAATATTCTTCCCCTTTGAATGTGTCATAGGGAGGAGTCAAATCTCCTCTGCCAGCCTCTTGCTCCAGCTCTGGTTTCCAGGATTGCTTTGAACTGGGGAAAGCAGCCGGCTGTGGTTGTTAATCTCCCTAGTGACAGGCTGCTGAGAAGCGTAGGTCAGGAGAGAGTGCAGGCTCATCAGCACAGCATTCCTGCCTCCTGCAGGAGGCGATTCCCTGCTCTGGGAGCGGCCCCTCAGCCCGACCTGCCTGCTGTCACCCTGCATGATGGCAGCTGTCCTTCCTGCTCAGCAGCCCCCTGCATCGGGGTGGCTCAGCCAGCTCTTCTCTAGCCTTATGCATAGAAATGGAAAGTTGTCTGTGATGTGTGACCTGAGTTCGTTTGGTTGTCTGAGGTACTGCAAGGGGATGGGAACAAAGAGGGTAAAACCATTCACCAGAGGGTCAGAAAGGGCTCCAGCAGGGCTGGTACTGGTAAGTTAAGCCCATACACACAGGGTTTGGTGCTTGCTGCCTGCCAGGCTGCCTGTAGCCTTCTCTGCTTTGTGGCTTGCTGAGGGCTGCCATATGAGTGCGCCAGGAGGTCACCAGCCCCAGCTGGGCAGCTCTGCTCAGGATGTTTTTTCAGAGTGGTTCAGAGCATCCTGAGTGGTGGCCATTTCTGCCTTGGCCCTGACCACCCAATCTCATATTTTCTGAAGTGTTAATGTGGTGTGATGATCCCAGAGTGGTGTGGAGGAAGGGAGCTGACTTCAAACAAAGCCTTTCCGAGCTTCAGAGCACTCCACTGGCTGAGTGCTTATGGTCTGGCCTCACCAGTACCGGGTCAGACAGGAGGGGCTGACAGGCAGTTCCTTGGGATCAAGCCCACTGGATCACAAGATGGATCAGATGATGCTCCCTTGTCTGCCTGGTGAGCAGCTCCACCTGCTTCTGAATGGGCTTTTAAATTGCAGTCGGGGGACTCAGTGTCACTGCCTCAGGCTCCTGTTTAACTTGCTGGAGACTAAGTGAGCTGGGGAAGGGAAAGGACAAAGGGCAGTTGCAAGGGAGCAGGAATGCAGACTAAAGGCTTTGAAAAGCTGTGAGCTAAGGCCAGGCACAGGCAGCTGTGCACAGCTTAAGGCCTAGTGCCTACTGCTGCTGGAGTTCTTGGGCAGATGTTGGCAACGAAGCAATTAAAAACGGTCGCGGGTGCTTCACACTCTGTCTTGTAGCTGGAGTGAGAGAGCTGCTGGTGACAGAAGCTGTGGAAAAAAGGAGGCTGCTGAGGGAGCAGGCAGCTGAGCTCCCCAGGCAGAGCAGCTCCCGTTCCGCAGTGCTGCTCCCAGCAGGCACACGAGGAGCCCTTCTCTACCCACACCCTGCAAGAGCCAAGCCTCCTCTTCCTCGCTGACATGTGCCAATCTCCATCTCCTGCCTCACACATGTGCCAGGCCTTCCCCGGGCTGTCACCCCCGCACGCCGCAGCCCTCTGCTGTCACCAGCATGCGAGTGGGGAGCTGACCTTTGGTACAGCTGTGCTGGGTGGGTGCTTTTCCAAAGCCTGATCCTGGGAACGCATCTCAGACAGGCTGGTCTTCTGCCGTGCTTCCCGGAGTGCAGCACTACTTGACAGCAGCAGCACTGATCATATGCGAGCAGCACAAAAACACTGTGGGATGAAGAGATGAGCATGCAGGTAGTCGTGAGCCTGCAAACAGCGAGGGGGAGGTGCTCACTGACTGAGGTAAGAGGAGGAGGAGGAAAGCAAGAGGAGTTCAAAGAGGATATCCAAGTACTGAAGGATGTACAGGGAGAGCTCTTCTGTCCAGAGCACTGAGGTGGGTGGGAGAAGCAGCAGATGAAAGCAGGGCCTAGGAAGAAGCCCTGGGACAGTACCAGTACAAGAGCTTTACAAGAGCCAGCCCAGACCCTGTTTGAGGGATTAGATGTGGTCCTGATTCACTGTGTGATGATACATTATGAACAGATGCTCCTGGAACATCTTCTGTGGCTGAGCTCAGCTCCTGTGCTGGGCACCTGACAGTCTTGGGACTGTCTGTGGAAAAGAGGGGGTCACCTAGCCACTGTCCTGCTGCCCTGATCCTATAGGGATGTTTTCTTGGACATTTATTTGGTGTATTTTAGGGTAATTCAGGGTATTTTAGGAAAACTGCAGCACCTTTGGTAACCTTTGCAGACAGAGTAGCTTTGACACAAGTTAAAGAGATGGTTTCCCACACAGGCTGTTGTCTCTCATGCCCACCAGGATCACCTGGCCAAAAGACCTCCTGTTTCAGGAGACCCTCTTTAACTGGAGGCCACCAAAGGAATAGCTATTGCTGGTCCTGACTGGGAGGAGTTGACCAAAGTAAGCTTTGGTTCCAAAACTGCAGGAGAAGGCCTGTGGAGCTGAGGGGGCACAAACATCTGACTGGCACGAGGCCTGTCTGAGGAGGCTGCTGGCTTCCCCAGAGTGGGGTAGGGTGAGCTGACTCACATCAGGAGGTCTGGGAAGGTGCCCTGTGCTCCTCGCTGTGGGGTTTGGCAGGGCTTGGGTAAGCCAGCTGGGAAGTCCTTTTATTGTCTCACTCTGACCTGCTGAACCCTCCCAGCAAGATGAATCACTGGCAGCAGAGGATGTGGCTCTTTGCTGGAAGCACTCTTCTGCTCTGCTGGGGCTGGGCAGCCTGGAGCATGCCTGTGGTGCCCAGTGCCAGCAGCAGCCCTGCTAGCTGAGAGAAGCTGCTACTTAGGTCTAATGTCAGGCTCCACACTGCTGTGAGGGGAGACTTCCTGACTTGATCCACAAATGTGTGCTCCTGTCCTCTCCTTATTAGCTACCTGCTTGCTTTTGTGGGTTTATCCCTGCTAGCTGACAGAGGAGGAGATGTGGAGGACAAGAGGTGTGCGGGGCTCAGGGCTCTCCTCTGGGTGTCTGCAGTATTCCTTCCACCTCTGTTCCAGCACAGCTCTGTGTTCTCTGTCTGGGGGATGGTGCTGCCAAAGACTTCTTGCTGTCTCATGGCAGCCCTGAGCCTGCTCTCAGTTGGGGTATTTTGTGCCCCGCCTGCCAGCCAAAGTTGGTGCAAGTGAAGGGCACTTCAGTCTCAGATGGGACCTACGAAGGCTGTCAGGTCACTCTCTTGTTCTGGCATCGTGTGCCTGAGCTTGCTGCTTGCATTTTGGGGAGCTGAGGTGTTGGGTGGTTACAGCCCAGGCCTGTGCTGCAGCAGGCTGGGGGCAGCTAAAGAGGGCAGGAGAAGAGGTGGCCCAGCTGGCACAGGCAGGCCTTGTGGGGAGGGCTGAGGGCTGTAGCCCTGCTGCAGGGGTGCTGATGGGTTCCACTTGTCTTACCTTGTGGAGGCCTGGCACAAAGGTTTGGAGTCACTGGGGCCTCTCTGTGGGCCTCCCCTTCCCTTGAGAGTGCACTTGTCTCCAAGATGCTCCAGTCTAGATGATGCCCCTGTGGCACTGCCAGAACCAGGAGGCTGCTGCAGATCTGGGCAGTCATTCCTCACAGCCCTCCAGCAACTCCCTTGGGCCTTTTTGCTGCAGTGGCAGTGAAGAAACACCCTGCTGGGCTGTTGCTGTTGGCCTGCCTCTGTCACATCTTGCCAGGGTGAGAATTTGACTGTCTGCCTGGACTAGCCTGGGGTTGTTCTTCAGCTGTGAGCTCCCAGCAGTGTGCTGGGCTGGGGTCTTGGCTGAGCTCAACACTGCTGGTGCCAGGTCAGGACCATGCCATGTCCCTGCCAGGTAGCAAAGGGCCAGTGCTGCATCATGCTTGGTAGCAAAGCTGAGTGAGCTGTAAAGAACATCTTCACACCTCCAAGCAGTGAGCAGAGGTTGAGCTGGCAACAGGCAGCTCTTCTCCTTGCCCCGGAGGAGCTGAGCTGATTTGCAGCATAATTAATATGCATCAGATCTAGAAACCTGAGATGAGGGCTTTGGCTTGCTCACAAAATATCCTTCCCTGCTTTGTTATTGTTCCCAAACAAAATCCTTTGCAGCTATGGAGAGTGGGTTTGCTCTGGCATTACACCTCTTGTTTTTCAGTTCCTTCTCCAGCTCAGTGTTTCTGGTCCCTTGCCTGGGCTGTGTGGCCAGGCAGGAGCAGGAGGCACACAAGTGCACATCAGCAGCAGAGGCGTTGCTGCAGGCAGGCGTCCTCTCCAAAACCACTGTGGAGAAGCCAGGAGGATCACACCCACCTAAAAATAAATATTAGCATATGCAGAGGCCTTTCTGAGCCTGAATCACTGCTGGATACCAGATCTCCACAGGCTCCTGCCCAGGGATGGTACAGCAGCCTGCTGGGGAGCAGCCTTGCTTCCTGCCACTAGGAGAAAGGTGCAGCTTTGCAGCTGCTGCTCACAGCTTTCCTGGACCTTTTTGTGAGCTGGGGTGCTCTGTGTGCTCTAGCAGCTGGCTGTGGTGCTAGTGCAGCTGCAGGCAGGAGAATGCAGCCTCCCAGCCTGGATCCAGGAGGTTTATAGGCTGCTGCAGGACAGAGTGTGGAGACGAGGAGGGTCACTAAACCATGTCCCTGAGTACCAGGTCCACAGGGATGGTGACTCCCTTGAGAGCGCTTGCAATAAGCAGAGCAGTGGCATCCAGTTGTTGATGTTGACAGGTGCTGTTGTGACTGGGGAATGGGGGTGCCTGAGGGGTTGTCTGTGGGGGTGCCTGAGGGGTTGCTGTAGGGGTGTCTGCTCCTCTGGCAGCTGAAAGGACTGCAGAAGCTGGGTGGGAGGCTGCCGAGCACGCTGGTGTTTGCTGCCCTCTGCTGGTGGTTGGGAGTGAGGCAGTGCCGGCCGCTCTGGCCCCTGGGTGCTCGGAAGCTGCTCGGTAAATTACACCTGGGCTCAGGAAGGAGTGAGGGAGGGGAAGCCTGAAGTCTGACCCAGCAGCAGATCTTACAGGAGACACACAGATATTGCTCCCCGCGGGGGGAGAGCAGCAGAGGGCAGAGCTTACAGCAAGGGACATGTAATAACTTTCTTTTTGCTGCATGAGACCTTTTGTAGGAGTCATGCCTGAGGAATGTGTTGCCCCAGCCTCAGATGTGGAGCTGATATTGCAGTAAGTGAAACATTGTCTCTGTTTCCCCCCCAGCACCGGCAGCTGCTGAAGGACAGTTTCATGGTGGAGCTGGTGGAGGGGGCCCGCAAGCTGCGCCACGTCTTTCTTTTTACTGACCTCTTCCTGTGTGCCAAGCTCAAGAAGCAGATTGGAGGGTGAGCTTCTCCTTTGGACCATGTGTTTTGCTCCTCAGTTTCAGCAGAATCCTGGGTTTAGCCAGCAATTGTAGTTGCATGTGGATACCCTAGGCCTGGGTAACCGTAGCCCACTCAGTCAGGGGTGATCAGCAGGGTAGCACTGTCTGTTGTCTGAGACCTTGCCTAGGGCTTCATCCCTCAGGAAAGGTTAATTCTTCCTACCCCTGCCCTGAGCCTGCCTAGAAAAATAGGATGTGCTGTAGCTGCTGGTGTTCTGGATAACTACCATCCGTTTTTCTGCTTCCCCTTTCTTTCACTGGCTGCCATTCTTCACTTTCTTTTGTTACTGAGGTTGTTCCTGGTGACCCTGCAGCTGCAGCCAGTGAACAGCTCTGCAGAAAATTGGAGAAGGTGCAGTGAACATACTGGGTGTGAAGCACAGGTGCAGCTGTACAGGCAGCTCTGCTGACATTTCACAAACGAGGTGGAAACCTTGCCCAGCAAACCTGCTTCAAACAGGGCTGCTCTTTGTTTGGTAAAAGTTCTGCTCTGGGAGACCTTTCTCATCCTCTTGTCCTTTTGTTGGCAAGTGAAAACTTGTCCCTGCCACTTTTGAAGCACATGATTGTGAAGAAAGAACCTTCAGAAGAGTGGGACATTCCCACGAGTGAATGTTCCTGACAGTAGTGATGGAAAGGGAATAAATGCTATGAAGCTTTCCAAAAGTGAGCAGGTTGTGCTGGTGAAAGAAATCCCTGGAGTTAGGAGCTGTGGTTTCTCTCTTTAGGGATGTTTATATGTGTTGGTTACCTGCCCCACTTGGCCTTCCTACCTATGGCAGCAGAGACCTGGGTTTAGACCATAGGTAGCAGCCAGGTCAGAGGCTTGGCATGGCTATGGAGACTTGAAAGGGAGAGTATGAAGAACTGCAGGGGGCTGCAAAAGATCCCTGTGGTTTCTTAGGCTGAAGAACTAGAAAACAAAGCAAGTGGCTTGCTGTGTGCTGTCGGAAGGCAGAAGCCTTCTGGGCTGTCCTGCTGTTAAAGAGCCTTTTACCAGGCTTTTTCCACAGGGGAGCCCCAGGGAGGTTGGACTGCTGCCAAACACCAGTAAGAGGTTTGCACTTTCTGTCTTTCAGGAAAAGCCAGCAGTATGACTGCAAGTGGTACATCCCCCTCACTGACCTCAGCTTCCAGATGGTGGATGAGGCTGAGGCAGTGCCCAACATCCCACTGGTGCCTGATGAGGAGCTGGATGCCATGAAGATCAAGATATCGCAGATCAAGAATGACATCCAGCGTGAAAAGGTAAAGGGCTTGAGCCACTCCGTGGCTTTAGCTGACCTCTCTTGGAAGTGGGTTGGTGCGTGGTGAGTTGGAGGCAGTTTGGGCAAGAAAGTTCAGGGTAGCTTCCAGAGAAATTCCTTAGCTAAGGATACTTGTGGAGGGCCTGGCAGTGCCGTAGCTGCCCAGTGGGATGCTGCTGCAGCCTCTGGAACACAAAGGACAGGGTATAGCTGGGACAGTGCTCTGCACCTTCATCTAGGGCAGCTGCAGCTGGGAAAAGGAGCCAAGTCAGGGTGTAGAGGCACTGCAGGTGAAGTCTTCCTGAGCAGCAGGGATCCTATTGACAGCATTTCTCCTGCTGGGGCCATTTGCCACTCACAGTGGGAAGGAAATGTGGACCTTGAACATATCTGTGAGTGTGAGGTTGGAAAATGACCCATGGCTTCTGTCTCACTCTATCCCCCACCCTTCAGAGGGCAAATAAAGGCAGCAAGGTGATCGAGAGGTTGAAAAAGAAGCTCTCAGAACAGGAATCTCTCCTCTTGCTGATGTCTCCCAGCATGGCCTTCAGGGTACACAACCGCAATGGCAAGGTGAGTGGCTCTCCGATCTCCTGCAGGGTGCAGGGCAGAGGGCAGGGCAAGGTGTTTGTGTCTGCTGTTGTACAAGAAGGTTTTCGCTCCCTCTACTGTCTGCCCTGAAAGCACTTTCCGAGCAGCAGACACTTGTCTCTTGCTACAGCAAAGCTCACGATGGCACCTAAGGCTGTGAGTAATTTTTGTAGTGCCAATGTTGCATGCAAATAAGGTTAGAAATGGATCCCTTGTTGCAGTACTTGCCCGGGCAGAGCTGCAGGAGTAACTTTCTTCACCTGAGATAAAGTGCTGCAGCAGCTGCCTTCAGGACTCCCCTTCAAAGTCAAGCTTGGGGCTCCTGGGGCAGTCTCCTGAGGACTGTAGGCTGCACTTGGCACCAGGGATGCCAGACAGTTGTGAACAGTCTCCTGGTGGTGCTGTAGGATGCTCAGTGTGCCAGAGGTACCTCCTGCTCTGGCAGTGCTGTAGCCTGTCACTGTGGCCTTTCCATGCAGGTGACAGAAGGTTCTCACAACATCCTTTTGCTGCTCAGGCTGGTCACTGTGTCCTCACCTGGCATCAGTGTCTGGGTCCATGCCCATGCTCTGATGCTGGCTTTCCTGGTGCAGTTGTGAGGGAGAGCACAGAAGTGCTGTGGCTCCTCATGCAGCTGCTGTTAGCAGACAGTGCCAGAGCTGTGGTGCAGGGCAACTGGCAGCAGCACCAGGAGTGCATACAGCAGTGCATACAGAAGGGCAGCAGGCAGGCAGGCTTGTTCTCAGTCCTGGGGCAGGCTAATGCCCACCCTGTTTTCTTCTTTTCTTCTGGGCAGAGTTATACATTCCTCATTTCATCTGACTATGAAAGGGCAGAGTGGAGAGAGAACATCCGGGAGCAGCAGAAGAAATGTGAGTGTCCCTCAGCTGGCACTGGTGCAAATACTGTGAGCTTAATAGAGAGCAGGAGTCTGGAGGATGGGATCTGGGGCTCAGTTCCTTGAAAAATGAGAGATGTGCACTGAAATCCACAGCCAACAGGGGTGTCTCCTGTTCTTGTGCCTCTGAGTCTGTCTGGGGGACTTCTGCTTGCAGCAGCACCTAGAGGATGTGCAGGGAGAGCACTGAGTGTGTGTGGAGCTTCCCATTTACTCTCTGCATTTCCAGGTAGAGAGAGCACCTGCAGCCCTTTGCCTGGCTGCAGTCCAAAGGAACTTACACACTTTTGGGGCCTGGCTGGTTTCTGGCTTTGCAAGAAAATAAGGGAATCACAGATGAGCTCCCCACTGGTTTCCTGTGAAGCACCCTGAGACTTGTTGCTCCACCAAACGTGCTGGGCTGCAGCAGCAGTGCAGACATGAGCACTACAGCCCAGGGAGCAGCTCCCCTGTGCATGCCCGGGGGGAGGGAGCATGCAGCCAGCCTCTGCTTTGAGTTTTAATTCCTTCCTCGTTGAATCTCCTTGGTAGGCTTTAAAAGCTTCTCCCTGACATCGGTGGAGCTCCAGATGCTGACAAATTCCTGTGTGAAGCTTCAGACAGTCCACAACATTCCCCTTACTATCAACAAGGAAGGTGAGGCCTTGGTTTATGCTTTCACATGGTACAGCTGCTGTGAACACCTACCTCTGCCTGCCTTTAGATCTGCTCTTACTGTTACTTTTTGCTGCAGCCTTCATCCTAGTGCTGAGTTACAAACTAAGAGTTCAGTAAAACTAAAGCTGAGGCTGTGGGTAGCCAGCTTAGGTAATTTGGTGGAAGTTAAGAGCAGGCAACAAGAGAGCAGCAGGAGCAAGAGCAATCTGCCATCCCAGTGTTCCTTGCTGCAGCAGTACAAGCTCCAAATGATGCAGCTGCATCTAAACAAGCAAAACATTCCTGGACACCCCCAGTGTGTGTGTGTTGGCTGTTAAATGATCTTGACCTGCAGCCATCATGCCAGGGATTAGAGTCCTGGGACAGCTTTGAACTATGCCTGGGAATCCTTTGGAAGAACACTAATTGTCCAAAGTTGTGTCAGTGGCCATCCTAAATAACTGTTTAATCTGCTGCTACAGACTTAGCCTTTACATTTTACTTTTCTCCTTTGAATTCCTCCCATATTGCCTTGTTGGCCCCAGAAGTGCCATCATAAAAGCCACACATTGCCAGAAGGCATCACAGGTAAAGCCAACACAGCCTGGCACAGAGTCCTTGTGCTGAAATGGCTCCTGCCATCCTGTAGGGACAGTCTGCCCTCTGCTCATTAACTGTGTAACTTCAGTCTCGTCCCTCTGTCTTTCACTCTTGGCTCCTCTCCGAACGTAACAGAATTCCTTGGCTCTCTTGTGCAGATGATGAATCCCCAGGGCTTTATGGCTTCCTGAATGTCATTGTCCACTCTGCCACGGGATTCAAGCAAAGTTCAAGTGAGTTGCGGTTGTGTAACACACAGGTACTGATGGGAGCCAGATAGTTCAGCTGCTGTGATGTGTTGCTGTGCTCCAGCAGCTACCTGGGGAAGGTCCATTTCTCACTGCTGTATGCCACCTGCTCCTCTTGGATTGATCTGGGAGATACTGGGTGGTAGCATAGCCCTGGATCTTGAGGGAGGCAAAGACTCTGTGCTGAGCTTACTTTCACAGCTGTGCTGGTGTTTCAGCCGCATAAAGGCAGCTTTGCAGGTCCAGGTGGTGAGATCTGTGCTCAGTAGTGGTTCTGGTACAAAGATGCTGTAGAAGCAGACATGCCCTGAAAGTGACTCATGCAAATCAGGAGACTGATAAAAACTTTCTGTCCCTGTATAAAAAGCTTCTGTCCCTGTTTCCCCTCCTCAGATTTGTATTGCACATTGGAGGTGGATTCCTTTGGGTATTTTGTGAACAAGGCTAAAACCAGAGTGTACAGAGACACCACGGAGCCCAACTGGAATGAGGTAGGCTGCACTCTTCTCCCTGTGACTTCTTCCACCTGCCAAGCACCACTGCAGGATGGGCAGAGACCTTCCACCACTGCAGAGTGGGCAAAGATCCCACCAGTGGGAGACCTTGCTGCATGTTCAGCAGTTGTGCTGCGGCTGCTGCCTCGCAGCAAGCTCTTGCACGCCAGGTTCATTTGGCTGTCAGGGCTTGCAGGAGATCTTCCCTTGAATCAGCTGTAGTTAAACACAGTCTTGTCCAACGTTTCAGCAAAGGCCTGTGTGGTTACTTGGTGTAAGGCACAAGTGAAAGGTGTTGAAGGAGGTGGTTTTATTTATTTGTTGTGAGGGAGAAGAATTAGGCACAGACATTTTGCCTCTTGCCAGCTAAATCCTGTTGGGAAGCAACATTTTGGTACAAGGAAGGTGAGTGAGTTTGTTGTGCTGAAAATCAGTGAAACCAGGCTAAGGAGTCAAGCATCTCAGTCTATGCTATGCACAAAATAGTCTGTTTTGAGAGAGCTCTGTTAGGGAGGGGGGTTTGGGTCAGTCCTTGAGTGCTCCCTCCAGGTGAAGCTTAAGGAGACCATAATGATTATGAAGAGCCCAGCCCGGTGTCCTGCTGTGTTGTGTTCATTGCTCTGCCTTTCCTGGTGCCCTGCAGGAGTTTGAGATTGAGCTGGAAGGTTCCCAGACCCTGCGGATCCTCTGCTATGAGAAGTGCTACAACAAAACCAAGCTGACCAAAGAGGACGGCGAGAGCAGCGACCGCATCATGGGCAAAGGGCAGATCCAGGTGAGGCTGTGCCCCTCTCACTGCTGCTGCCCTCACTGCAAAACACAGCAGGTCCTGGGCTGCACCAGGGAAACTTTTTCTGCTTTCTGATTGTCTTAGCCTATGAGGTTTTTTTGCCAGCCAGTGAGCTACACAGTGTAGGTCACGGGCAGGAAGCCAGCAGCTTTCTTTTTCCCTCTGACCTTGTCTCCTGTGCCTGCCTGAGACTGCTGCTGGATGCTTTGTCATGAAGATTTGTGTTGCTCTCTCACCTGCCTGTTAACTTCAAAACTTCCTGCACAGCAGGCAGGAACTGCTGTGTCACCAAGCCCTGGGCACTGGTGAGGATGCTCCCTGTGTGACAAGAGGAAGCAGTGAATACGCTGTTCCCTCTGTAGATCACCGGAGAGAAATGCTACCTTCTGTACATGCTGCAAGGTGACTGATGTGGCAGAAAGGCCTTGGGGGACAGGCTTGTCCTGCTAACTGCCATGGCCAGAATGTAGTGACAGTGGCAGCAGGCTGCATCTGAGAGGGATTTACACTGTGGAGCATCAGCACAGGACACTCGGTCTGTGTGCCCATGAGCTGCTGCAGGATAAAACACTGAAGCTGCACGCAGGAGAAATGAGGCCATGTTTGGAGGGTGACAAGCAGAACAGATGTGCCCTCTCCCAGTTAGTTGCACTGTCTGCCCACAGCTTCAGAAGAGTGTTTAAATGCTTGCCCTGAGGACACATTCTTTGTGCTGAGCTGGCTGCTGTACAGTGCAGAGGCCCTGCCCAGATACCTTTTTGCTTTCTGCCACACTGAAAAATGTCACCAGTTCTCCATTTGCATTTGACTCTTTATCGCTGCATGGTTGTCAGCTTTCTCCAGCCTCTGAGTGGTGGTTGCACAGGCCAAGGCCATTTCAGGATGAGCTCTGACTGAGGGCAGCTTTGCAGGGTCATAGCTCACCTCTTCTCTAGAAGAGTTCATTGTCTAAAGGAGTTCTATTAGGCCTGTTCCTGTCCCTGGCTCCTTGCAGCCCCGAGGCAGCCCTGCCTTTTCAGGGGAAGCTTTTGTCCCCGGACACGTGGTGGGTGCTCAGAGGAACATTTGTGTACAAATCAATCAGTGCCAGCACTGGGTGGCTCCTGTCTGTGTCTCTCTTGCTAACCAGGAGCCCTTCTGCTCACAAAAGCTTCTTTGCCATGGGGCTGAACAACTACAAAAGAGCAGGTTTTCAAGCCCTGAAATGCCCATAATGGAGAGCTCATAATGGGGAAGCCTGAAATCACCCTCTGCATCCTTCAAATATTTTACACAGAAAGGTTTAGAAAATTCAGAACCTCTTCTAAACTTTTTCTTTTCTTCCCCCTGGGTGGGCATTTTAATCAGAGCACTTGTACATTGTGTTAAAAGCATTTTGTACTGATGTTTGGAAGTAGAAACACTCTTTGGTAACACTTGAATATTAATTCTATCTTGATCCTGTTAGAGAAACTTAAACAGTGAGGAATAAAACAAACAAAAACCCACACAAAAAAAACCCCACAAACAAACAAAATCCAAATATGACCAAATTCAAAACAAAATAAGACACAAAAATTCTGGAACAGCCCATGTTGGAAAGGGGCTCAGAGCTTATCTCCTCCAACCTCCCCACCATGGGCAGGGACACCTCTCAAGCAGACTCAGTTGCTCAGGGCCTCATTCAGCCTGGCCTTGAACACCCCCAGGCAGGAGGCAGCCACAGCCTCCCTGGGCAGCCTGTGCCAGAGTCTCACCAATTTCACACTGAAGAGCTTCTTCGTAACATCCTGTCTAATCCTGACTTCCCTCAGCTTCAAACCATTCCCCCTTGTCCTGTACCTTCATGAAAAGCACCCCTGCAGCCTTCCTGCAGGATCCCTTCAGGCACTGGCAGGCAGCTCTAAGGTCTCCCTGGAGCCTTCTACTCCCCAGGCTGAAGACCCCCAGCTCCCTCAGCCTGTCCTCGTAGCAGAGGTGCTCCAGCCCTTGGATGAGCCAAAGTCTTTTTGTGCCCAGTCAAGGTCTGTCAGGTTGGATGAGTTGTTTCCATTCCTAAATTCCATTTGGTTGAAGCCTCTGGTACCATCAGAAGCTGTGCCTGCATCCCCCTGCTGGCCAAAACCAGGCCGTTTTTGTGCTGGCTCCGTTGTGAATTGTGAAGCCAGGGAATATTGTAAACCTGCAGCTTCCCACCGCTGGGATTTCTGACTCACTGCTGCTGAGCTTCAGCGATGGAGACAATGCAGTGAGGAGCCAGGGCTGGGTTAGCTGTGAACTGTTTATTAAATCTCTGTTACATAATGGCACTGGAGGAAGGAAGACTGGAAATTAGTTCATGTAGTTAGGGGCTTCCAGGAATGGGCAGCAATTTTAATAGCTCCTATTGCTCATATTTTCTTTTCTATGGAATATTTTGTTTACCTGTTCTTGTAGCCAGAAGCAAGAACTTTGTTGCTTGCCAACCTTCAAGTTTTAACCCTGAAAAATAGACCTATGAGGGTTTGATCCAAGAAAGCTTCCTGTAAGGTCAGAAGCGAAGGCTTCCTCAGACCTGGGAATGGCAGCACTGAGTATGCAGTGCTTAGCTGGCTGGCATGCATGGCTGGGGGCTTCTGCTACAGCTTGGGGAGAAGGTGCAGCTCCTGGGTACACTGTGCAACTGAAATGACTGGCAGGGGAAGAGATGGATTTCATCTTGGAGGAGGAAATGTGAGGCTAAGGTTCAGTTGTGAGCATCAGCTCCTCCCGTGTTTTTATGAGGGTTTTGATTTCCATTGGTACTTTGCAGTCCCTTTAGCTCTTGGGATTTATCTGTCCCTGTAGTGGGCACATCCCCGTGTTTTGAGTGGAGCAGGTTTTTGTTTGGTCCTCACTCTGCACCTATGTGAGCAGTGCTGGCCACTGCCCTGGGGCAGACTGCCTGGGTAGACTGAGACGGCATCCTGTGATCCATCTTCTCCACTTGCTGCCTCCCAGAAACGCTGCTTCCTTTGCTGTTTACTTTTTTCTGCATGATCAGCTGAGGCAAACCATTTCCTTCTCACGGCAGTGCTGGAAAGCCAGAGAGGATGTGACCTTAGATCAGTCCTTGTGTGGTAGCAGTACCACCATTCCTCTGTTGCCATGCAAAACAATCACTTATCTGCTCCATTATCTGGGCTGTCTCCTAGCAGGGCACATGGCTGGGTCAGACATCTAGCCTGTTTTCCTTGTAAACCAGGTTGTCACATGCTGTGCTTCCCCAATGTCGGCTCAGAAAACCTTTTACACACTGGAGCTCACTGAGCAGCATGCTCAGGCAGAGCAGTGTCCCAGCCACGCAGACAGGGGGAATGGAAGGCAGCAGGTCACGACTGAAGGGTGATGGAGGGGAGGGTGAAGGTGTCAGCAGGGAGCTCCCAGAAGAGTGGGGTTATGGCTGGACCGGGAGACTCCAGCAGCAGTGAGAGCCTGACAACGTCTGTCACATCAGTTACAAATAAGAATTGATGGAGTGGAAAGTTGCCAGGGAGATCTCAAGGCAGGAAGCAATGGGAATAAACAGCACAAAACACACAAACCTTAAGGTTGCCCCAGTCCTGGCTCCCAGGCTTTTCATTTCCACTGATGCTGCTTTGTTTTTTCCTCTCTCTGGACATTTTGTTTTCTCTTCTGGGGAAAAAATGAAAATCCTCAAGCTCTGTGTTTGGCCTGTATTTGCTGTTGAGCAGCATCCTCAGTTCACCCTTCTCCCAAGTTCTCACCACTCTGTGCTCTGAACACTCAGTCTCTGCTGACTGCTGCACCCTAATTGTCTGTCTTAATTCAGTGCTAATTTGGTAGATGGGCCAGAGACTTGCCCTTAGAAATCCCTGTGGTGCTGAGCTGCTCTGTTCTGTTGTACTTCGTGCAGCACACAGAGGCATTTGCTTTGTTAGTGTGTTTAAGACTGCAGCTTGCCACTTCAAATGCCAGGGCACAAGTAGACTGGAGGTGCGGGGGAAGTAAAGCCAAACCAGTTTGTGTTTCTAACCATGCAGAATGCACTTCTGCTGGGGACTATGCAAACAAGCCTGTGAGATGCAGCCCTTGAGGCATTCAGGAGTCTGTCCTGTTTGCACAAGACATGGAAACAACACAGTTCTTTCACAGTTCCAGTGGAGATGGACAGGTCCTTTGGTCACTTAAACCAGGCTATTGTCTGAAGGACATGCTCAGGGGGACGGTCAGTTTCACTGGCAGCAGCAGCAGCCATTTCCCAGTGCCCCCCTGCCCTAGCTGGCCAAGAGAGCCCTCTGTGCTGGCTGCCTCCAAGCAGCCTCCTTTTGGCACCCTCTCTGCAGACTGCATTCTTCTGCTCACTGTTCCTTCTGCCAGGTCACTCATCTCCAAATCAGGCCAGAAGACAGCATGACCCCGTTTGTCACAGGCCCTCTCTGTGCTGCAGCATCACACTCACTAGCCTTCTTTGTCTTTAGTCTGCTTTGAAACCTGTCTGCTTCAGCTGTGTGGCTCTTGGTGGCCTTAGAAGAGCCCAGAGCTGGAAGCTTGCTGCATGTCCAAGTGATATTCTTAGTTTCTTCCTGACTCTGTTATTTCCTACTGTGACTTACCAGACTGTTAAACCTGATTTTGTCTCAGTGTTGCTGAGAGCTTATTCAAGCTTTGCTCTTTTATTAGCTTCTCTCATTTTGTTTTGTAGTTAAAAGGCACCTGGGGTGGTGGTATCTAAGTTTTTTAATTGCTGTTGTTACTGCTGGTGATTTATGCAGGGTTGGCTGGGGTCAGGCAGACTCACTCCCTGGTGTCTGTTCTCCCCAGCTGTCTCCATTCAATACAAGCTGTTCTCCAGCAGAGTCAAATAGCAGGTGGGGAGTGTGGTGGGGGGTCCTGCCAGCCCTGCAACAGGAGTGCAGAGCTAAAGGAGGAAAAGGTAGCAAGGTACATGCTCAGCTCGGGGAGTTACCCAGCAAGGAAGAGTCTCTGTGAGCCCTCAGCTCCAGCATGCTGCTTTTGCCAGTCCTTTGCTGCCATGTGATGTTCAGTCTAGAGTAGGACTTGGGCCCAGTTTTTAGCAGCTGTTGACTTGCTTTCAGTTGTTAGAGTGGCAGGAACTCCCTGCTCATCACCGAGCCATAACCAGTAATACCTGTTAGCTTAAATCGGCTGTGCTGGGACCCTGCCGCACTCTTGGCAAATACTCAAACCTTTCTTTCCCCTTCAGCCCTAGGCTGTCTCTCCCTGCTATAAATAGTACCCTTGAAGTGGCTCCATTCTAAAAGAGCACATGGAAAACTGCTGGAAAGCTGGAGGATGGGCTGTGGCTGTGTCCATCAGCAGAGCCCTCTGGGCAGCTTTGCCGGATGACTGCTCAGGCAGCTTGAGTCCAGGCTTTCAGGAATGCTGAGCATGGCAGCTCTTCCTAGGAAACCGGACACTTCAGGGCTGGTTTCCTCCTGATTCTGGGAAAGAATGCAGTTGTTGAAAGGAACCAAACTTCAGCACGGAAATTCAGGGAAGAGCAGCCTAGGTCCTGGCCAACTTGAGGGACCTTGGCCAGCCACACAGGCGGGGGCGGATCTGCGCCACCAGCCTTATAAGCGAAGTCTCTTGGCAAGCAGCGCAGCACTGGGGCTGCTGAAGCACCGCGGCTAAGTGCTGCTGCCTGCTGCCCTCCTTTCTCTAGTCCCACAATGTGGGAGCTGCTGGTTACTGACAATTCCTTACAAGGGATCTTCAGGAGTTTCTGCCAGAGCTGCACCTGCAGGCAGCGGTCCAGGGTGCCGGGGAAGGCTGCGAGTGCCGGCGGCGTCCCGCTCTGGGCTCACCTCCGCAACAAAGTGCGCAGGGATAAGGTTGGGCCTCGCTCTGCTGCTGCTTGGGCTCTCTGCAGCCTCAGCTGCCAGGGAGGAATTGTTCTGTCTGCTCACTTTCTTTCCTGGGGAGTGGGGAGGGGTGCTGGGGGACTGATGTCTGGAGCTGTCAGCAGCGATGGGCTGCTTTGTGGATGGCCTGGGAGCAGGAGTGTGGTTGCCCCTGAGACCCCCCCCCAGAACATGCTGCAGCTGCTGGGTTTCAGCATTTCCCTCTGCCTGGCAGAACCCTGCTCTGGGGCTCTGTGTGGGGAGGGGCTGTGGTGCAGAGGGAGCTCCAGTTGCTGACTGTCCTTCTGTTAGCTGAGGACAGTGAGCTCCAAGCAGAGTGCAGAGTAGGTGCAGCCTCCTGCTCCGGCTGGCTCTGTGCTCAGGAGCTGAGCACTCCCCAGCCAGCTCAGGAGGCACCCAACTCTACTCGCTTTGGTTGGGCCTGCCTTGCTGATGGAAGTCCCCTTGCTGACAGCTCCTTTCTCTCTGCTGCGCTCTAGCTTGAGCCAAGTGCCACTCTTCAGCAGTTCAGATGTGTTTGGACTCCCCCAGGCAGTACTGGGACTGCTGGGTGATGTTTAGGTACTAGAACCGGTTGCTCCTCAGTTTTACAACTGAGCACTCAAAAGAGACCAAGCAAAGCTGAAAATGGGAGACCAGGGCTTTGCTTCAGAACTTGTCTGCTTAATGGATTCCTGGAAAAGTAGGGCCAGGTGTTATTCGTGCTCAAGCGAAGGGAAAAGGAATAGGCAGGTTGAAGGATGAACAATTTCCCCTGATTTCTGGGCTCATTTTCTCATTTCTCTCTGTCAGATCAGGACAGAGCTTCCCTTTCTTGAAAGCTGCTTGCCTCTGTGGTCTGTCTGTGTCTCACATTTCTCCTCCTTGATCTCATTGTTAGGGTCATTATGTCTTTTGAATTCAGTGGAACCGAGTCTTCCTTGGAAGTCATTAGCTTTGTAGCTAGCTAAGAGCTCTGTAGTTCTCCAGCCTGCCTTTTTCTTTAAATGCTCTCCCCTCACCCAACCTCACCTGCCTTTATAAAACTGCCCAGGAAGGCAGTGGCCTCTCTTTCAAATCCAAAGTGCCCAGGAAGGCAGTGGCCTCCTTTCAAATCCAAGTTACAGCAGAAGCCTCTCCTCGTTTTCTGACTCCTAGGCCTGTGGGGTGGGGCAGTTTGGCTCTCTCGAGGTGCCTGTTGTGCTACAATACCGAGTGCAGTCTCACTTTTGTGAAAGCTGAGGCTATTTGCTTTCAGAGGTTGGTTTTGCTCACTGGGGCTGCCTTTGCCGTCAAGCAGCCACTGCACACCTGGTGCTGCATTTCCCCAGCAGCTCTGCCCAGGGAACTGCACTCTGAGTGTCCCATTGCTGGAATCTGGGAAACCTTGCCATGTGTTTTCCCACGAAAAAGAAATAATCCATTGAAAGTGGTAGTGCTCTGCTCACTTGCCAAAGCATTCCAGTCTAGCTGATTCCTCTGGAGCCTGTTCC
The DNA here is from genome assembly GCA_013396835.1 of Psilopogon haemacephalus. NCBI lineage: Eukaryota > Metazoa > Chordata > Aves > Piciformes > Megalaimidae > Psilopogon > Psilopogon haemacephalus. The sequence continues at coordinate 658,555 of VWZI01001184.1, forward strand.
TAGCTCATGGATGACTTCCATGTTTTCCAGCTGGACCCCCAGGCGTTGCAGGACAAGGACTGGCAGCGCACAGTCATCTCCATGAACGGGGTAAGCACGAGTCAGCACTGTCCTGCTTCTGTGCTCCAGCTCCTTGCTCTCTGTCGCAGCACAGACAGAAGGTTGGTGGGTCACAGCTGCTCTCTCTGCCCAGGTGGAAGTGAAGCTGTCGGTGAAGTTCACCAGCCGGGAGTTCAGCCTCAAGCGGATGCCATCGCGCAAGCAGACCGGGGTCTTCGGGGTCAAGATCGCTATTGTCACCAAGTGAGCTGCTGGGGCATCTTCCCCCCTACTGCTTCGTAGCCAGATGCCAGTGGTGTGCACTGTCTGTCCCACATAGGTGACAGTGGCTGCGGTGGCATTGGGGTCTGTCAGTCCCGCTTAGGTGGCTGTGGCTTCAGAAAGGAGGTACTGGCCCTGTTCTGAGCTTCATTTTCAGCAGAGGAACAGGTGACGGTGCAGGCAGGCTTTGAAACCCAAGGCATTTACTCACATACGTTGCTCTGCTGAGGGCAGGCAGGACCCCGTATCCCTTTACTCTCTAGTTAGAGGGCTTGGTCAAAAATTTCCAGAGCCACTGAACACTGAAGCTTCCTTTCCCTAACCAGGAACGTTCCAATTCTTTGGATCCTGTTCTATTATTTTAACCCCTGATCCTTTGTCATGAGTCATTTGCCAGAAGAAACCTGTTTGTTCTGTTACAGTTTGGGAAGTGTGGGATTTCCTCCCTGTGGAACTGCATTAGTTGGGAAGGAACAGCGTTGCTATGTATCCAAGGACTGCTTGGGAATCCTCTCATTACCTGTGCAAAGTGGCACTCTAGGGGCACTGGGACCTGGCCAGAAGCCCAAGAGCTCAGGGCAGCTGCAGCACAGCCAAAGCCAGGCTGAGTCAGAAAGCCCTCCCCAGTGTTAGCGGCTCGAGTGCCTGCTCAGGCTCCCTGGCACCCCCTTTTCCCGAGGGGGCGTTGTGAGGCAGCCTAGCTGGGGTAGCCAGCAGTGGGCACCTGGGCAGTGCTGAACTCTGCTCTCTGGCTTTCCAGGAGAGAGAGATCCAAGGTGCCCTACATAGTGCGGCAGTGCGTGGAGGAGATCGAGCGGCGAGGCATGGAGGAGGTGGGCATCTACCGCGTCTCGGGCGTGGCGACCGACATCCAGGCTCTGAAAGCTGCCTTTGATGTCAGTAAGTATTTGTGTCTGCACCCTCAGAACCTGCACTGGCTCCCTGTCAGCTGGCCATGCTGGTTTCATCCTATCGTCCCCAGCAAGCAATAAGAGGCAGAGCTGCTTGCACAAGGAGAACCATTTTAACCCTGGCTGTGTGTTTGGTGACAGTCCCCAGCAGTGCAAGTGAGGGTGTTTCACGCTCGGAAGAACAACTTTTATCTTAGATGCTGTCTGAGAGCAGTGCTGGCTCTGCTGGCTGGGCTGTTTGCTTTAGGGAAAGGAGGTGGCTTTGTTGTTCTTTACGCTAGCAAAACTGAAATGTGAGCCCTGAATTGCCTGTGTGCTTTAGCTACACTCAGTGGGGACTTAGCCTCAGAGGCTCTTGTTCTAAGTTGTTGGAGGCAGGGAGTTGGAATAACAATGTGTCACTAACCGAGGGTGAAATACAGTCGAGCCAGGCCCTGGCAGGTCAGGCTGAGCTTGCTGGCACAGCAGAACCGAGCCTGGGCAATGTGAAGTGCCCTCCACTTGATTTGCAGCTCTGAGCTGTTTGCAGCAGCTCTTAGTTGTCAGAGGGTAGCTCATTTAGTCTGGAGAAATGTAAACAGGAAAGCTCTCAACTGCCTGGGCAAAGGCAAAGGCCAAAGAAAGAGAGCCAAAGGAAGAAGAATGAGCACAAGGCCAGCAGCTTCTTCACCCTGCCTGCCCTCTGCCCTCTTGCAGACAACAAGGATGTGTCAGTGATGATGAGCGAGATGGACGTCAACGCCATCGCCGGCACCCTCAAGCTCTACTTCCGGGAGCTGCCCGAGCCCCTCTTCACAGATGAGCTGTACCCCAACTTTGCTGAGGGCATTGGTGAGTAGCAGCGGAAATGACCTTGCCTGGCTGAAACTCTTCTACAGGAGACTGCTGCTGGAGCAGTCCAAACCCTTGTTTATGGCACTGGACAAAAGCCTGGAACAAGCTGTTAGGGAAGTGAAGTGAAGCTCAGAAATGGGTGTTGGGATGACATCTTCTGAAAGCTTGAGTTGCTTTGCTTTCCTGTACCCTGAAAATATGCAGGCTTCTGAAGGGTGGGCTCTCAGAGTGACAGCCTCCTTGTGGGGCCATGTCTGCTGTTTGCCCCATTTGGCCTGCCAGAAAAGCCCTCCTGGGGATGTGGAGTTATCTTGGTGCAGGGCAAAAACCTCCTGCTGGTCGAAAGTCTGACAGCACTTGAACTGCCAGGGAAAAAAAAGGATTCTCCATGCATCTATTAAATTAAGAGACCCTGTAGGGTGCTGATGTGCCCCAATCTTCCAGCCTGTGATGTATCTCAGCCCAGTCAGGAGCATCTCTGCTGGTGTGGGAAATACTGCAGCCAGGTTCTTGTTCCCTGCCTCTGGTAATGTTCTGTTGTTTTCTGCCTTGCAGCACTTTCAGATCCTGTTGCAAAGGAGAGCTGCATGTTGAATTTGTTGTTATCGCTTCCAGAACCCAACCTTGTGACATTCCTTTTCCTTTTGGACCATTTAAAGAGGTAAGGAGGCTGCTTTAGGCAGGGTTGGATCTGTAAAACTCTGTGCTTTTGTAGAGCAGAGTCTTTTTCTGGGCTTTCTGCTGAGTCACACAGGTGGAGAAGCATTTGCTGCTGCAGATGCATACCAGGTAACTGCTGCCTCATCCTCACTCAATGAGGCTCTAAATCCTGAATTCCATTCCCACTTATACTGAGAGGATCAGAACTGGGTCAAAGGGGGTAACAAAATTCTCATGGTTTATGTACTGCAAATGCAAATTCCTGCTGTAAGTCACTGCAAAGCTGCACCTGCATCTGGCTACACAGGTCAGGGAAGGCTTTAGCATCAACTGTGCAGCTTTGGCCATGGTTCAGGGCTTGCAAGGCCTCTCAGGAGGTGCCTGCAATCCCACCTGGTAGACTTGTTCAAGCTGGAGCAGTCCTGCTAGCTGGGATTGGCAGCTCTTTGCTTAGCTTGGGCTTTCCGAACCTGTCTGTGGAATCTGGCTGCATCTGCAGCAGTTCCACGTGTGTGATGTGAGTGCAGCAAGCCTAAAATATGCAGAGTGTGATCATTGACATGTTGAGTACCAGGGCCTGTCATTGGAGAGGTGAAAGATGATCTTGTGACTGAGCTCCCAGATTCAAATCCAGGAAACCTGGGTTTCACTTCTATTTCTGCTCAGACTTTCTGCCCTTGAGTGAATTTTTTACCCTTTGTGCCTCAGTTTCTCATTTGTAAAACTAAGGTGGAAAACTTTCCTTTATTCCTGTGCCTATTCTGCCTGCCCAAGCAGGAAGCACCAGGCAGAACAACCAAAGCTTTTCTCAGCTTGTTCCCCGAGTTTCAGCCTTGACTGTAGAGTGCCTGGAGACTGTGGCTGTGTCAGACCAAGTTCTCTGAAGTTCATTTAGGGCCATGTGGAGAAATTGATTCCTTGAATGCATCTAAAGCTCCTTACAGAGGAGTCATTGTGGTTTCTAAGTGAAGCACACTTCCAGACCCAGGTGTTTATGAGATCTGCCTTGTTCCTTGTTTCTTCTCCCAGGGTTGCTGAGAGGGAAAGTGTCAACAAGATGTCCCTGCACAATCTGGCAACTGTCTTTGGACCAACGCTGCTCAGACCTTCAGAGAAGGACAGCAAAATCCCTGCCAATCCCACTCAGCCTATCACAATGACTGACAGCTGGTCACTAGAAGTCATGTCCCAGGTAAATCCTGAGTGTACTGCTGGAATTTCGGGAAGATAAGTGTGGGAAAGGGCAGTCCTCCAGCAGGGCCTGGTGCAGCCAGCACTGTTCTCCTGGCAATGATTCTGGGGAGCACAAGTGGCCACCCTCACAGCTGTGTTAGACTTTGCAGAGCTGTGTCTGCAAGGCAGGTCACTGCATCTGCTGGACTCCAGCTTCTGCTGAAGACCCGTGAGGACACGGAGTCCTGTCTGGGCACAGCAGGATGGCTTGAGGGCTGTCTCACAGGGCCCTCTTGTTCACCTGGGATTAAAGGACCTCAGGACTTAAATCACCTTCACTGATGCATGCTGAAACTCTGTGCTAAATTCAGCTTTCTTTGGCTGCTGCTGCCTTTTGTACCCCAGAGCTGAAAAAGCTGTCTGCGAAGCAGTGTAAGCTGTCACGTTGCTGCTGTTACACACAGCCTTCACCCAAATCCAGAACTGCAGGAGCTTCCTGTGGTAGCCAGAGTGAGAATGAGCCAAGAGAGCTTTATTGGTACCTCTTTCTTTCTCTTCTTAGGTTCAAGTTCTTCTGTACTTCCTGCAGCTAGAGACTATCCCTACCCCAGACAGCAAGAGGCAAAGCATTCTCTTTTCCACAGAGGTGTAGGTGCCTGTGGTGCCAACAGGACACAACAAACTGCTCTTGGCACAGATCTGCCACACCTGAGAAAGTGACAGCTGTGTTCCTGCAGACGTTTCTGGCCTGCTCTTGTCCTGGGGATCGAAGGCCTGCAGCGTTCTGCTGTTTGCTGACCACAGACAAGCTGAAAAGTGAGGAGAGAAACCTCCGCTCTTGATTGGCAGGATCAGAGCCAGGCTGGAGATGGAGCTGTGCAGAATCTCTGCCAGAAGAAGCAACAGACACTTGAACAAATGCACCACAGAGGGTGGCTCTTACTGTTGGGAGGGGACTGAAGGTATTCCTCATTTTGTGGATTTAATTTATCATTAAGAAACTTCCAGATTTCTACTGCACCACTTGCTAGAGTGCCCCTCTTTGGGCGAGGGGGAAAGGATAGCTCACAACTGTGTCTTTAATAACTGCTGTTTTTAAAGTACTGTTCTAGGCCACAACAATAGCATTGCTTTGCAAGAGGAGAGAAGAAGGGAAGGGTCTGGGATCTTAGGATTCCCTCCTCAGAAATTCACGTCTTGATTGGAACAAGATTCTAAAGAAGGGGAACAGTTTTGCATACAGCTAGAGCTGTTGATTTGTTTGGGAGTTTTGTTGGTTTAGGTTTTGTTGCTGTTTTGGGTTTGTTTTTGGGTTTTTTTGTGTCACCCACCCCTTCCTTTGCAAACATTTATCCAGCTGTAGGGAAGGAGATGTCCTGCTCTTGCCTCTGCTGCACTTCTGAGGGTTTTTTGGGGAGCCAGGCCCAGTGATGCTAAACAAACACAGCAAACCAGAGGCAAGGGGGGCTGGAGCCAGTGGTGCTGTTTGTGGCTCTGCTGTTTGTTTGCAGGCAGCCAGGCAGGATTGTTGAACTCCTCAGGCCCCACCAAACTTGATGGAAACGAAATGTTAGTTGCCAGCACTCCAGAGCTGTTAGCAATGCCAAAATGAGTGAGGCATTTGTGAACAGAAGCAGCTAATCAATGGCCATTCAGCTGGCTGCTTCCTCCAGACTTTGATCAGAAGATCTTTTTTGTGATACTTGAATTTTTGGAGGCTTTGTTCATTGCTTCCACAAGAAGCTTTTTCTGGTAGACACAAGTACCTGGGCAGCCTTTGTCAGAATGTACTTAATGGACAGTCTGACAAGAAGATTGCATCCTGCAGGATCTCCAGCCCTGCTGGGAAGCAGAGCAGTGAGGACATCTCTGCACAGCCACAGGCAGCAGCACACGGGTCAGATACCAGCGTGATGTTTTTCCTCGCTGTGGAAGGAACCTGGGAATGACCCAGGCCTACAGGGCAGCAGCACTTCCTAGGGAGTTGAAAGCATCATCTCATTGCTGGACCCAGAGTAGAGCCTTCTGGCTCTGAAGCAGTTGTGCTGCACACCAGGGGTGGGAGCAATTCCACTATCATGAACTACTCCAGCCCCCCTTGTCCCCTGTGCAGCCTTTTAGTGGCATCCATCCATGACCATCCTGGTGACAGGACAAGTTCCGCCTGAAGACAAGGGAAGGAATCAGCATGAGGAGGGGAGGGAGGGACAGACTTTGAAAGATGGGTAGAGTTTGGTTGTGTTTTGAGGGGAAATACAACAGGGAAAGCAAACCCTGCTGTGCTGAATTTCACCTTGCTAAACTTCAGCCTTTCAGTTAAACCAAAACAACAGAGGAGTCTTTAAACAAATGGAAAGGGGGAAAAAAAAAAAACAAACCAACAAAAAGGAAGGGACATGGTTTTGTAGTCACTGCCATTCTGACTGCTGCATAATGTTAGAAATTACTGTACTGTGAAGTTGCAACTTCAAGAAAGCAAAAGCAATCTCCATTTCGATTTTGTGAGTATATCAATATTTTGCATGCTTTGTAAGGATTCTTATAGGAATTTAATATTGCTTAGTGTCCCTCCCTCCTTAGGTCTGGGAGCAAACCTCTTTGTAATGTAATGTAATGTACAACTAGAAATTCCTTCTCTCTTCTCTGTATTTCACTACATTCCAACTTCTGAACCCGTGAAGGAGAAAAAGTGTTTATAGTAGGAGGTGCTTTTTTTAGGGGAGGGAGGGAATGAAGGCAAGGAAACTTGAAAGCTGAAGATTTTTATATTGGTGTTTTATTTCTTACTTTTTTTTTGCCTTTCTGAAGGTAAACATTAGTCACAATCTTGAAAACTGTTGACTTAAGGGAAGTCCTGGGGAGCAGCAGCCACACTCCCTGGGTTTGTTTCTGTTTGCTCTCATGTTCAGGCAGTGGCTCTGTAGCAGTGCTGTCGCTGCAGGCTGGCCCCTGCACGCCCTTCGGCATGGCCGAGGCAGGGGCACCACTGACAGCTTGGCTTGGAAGGAACCCACCCAACCAAAGCAGGCCGGGTGGCTGGGGACAACCTTTTCCTTTGGTGTTTGGAGTCTGTGGCTGCTCTTCACAGCGTTGGAACTGGAAAGCAATACCATGCTGACTGTGCCAATTTCCTTTTGCCCAAGCGTTTTATTTTTATTTATATAGGAGTTGATTTTAGTAACTGCTCCAGAGCGTGTGAACACCGGGGAGTCGCCCCTGGCCTCGGTTGCTGTTATACTGTTACAGGTTGTTGCTTTTAGGCTCTGGTTAGGATGCTCAGTTCTAGTGTAACATTGTCTAACATGCAGGCATGTGGATCAGGGGGAAAAAAAAAAAAAAAAAGTTAATTTAACTGAACCCGTTAATTATTTCTGTTACGTATGAAGATGTTTTCCCCAAAGCTGGTGATTTTGGGCTGGAAAAGATAGCACATCTTGTTGCTGCTGCTGCTGAACTCCTGGACTCATTTGAAACGTGAGGTTTGATTTCTGCAGTTCCCTTTAATCTTGAAATGAAGGGGTTTGAAATAGGGGTTTGCAGAAGGGGTTTCCAAAAGGTTTTCATGTTCTTTTTCCAGGGATGTTGGTTGGTCTCTTTGTTGTTTTGGGTTGGTTTTATTATTTTAATTTTTTTTTTTTATAAACCTTATCAGACATAAGCAAAAAGGGAATTGCAAACCATGGCTCGAGAGAAGGCCTCTTGATTTCTACTCTCACATCCTCCCTTGTGAGTTGTGTCAGAAAACTGAACTCCTGTGTTTTCTCTGTCAAAATGGTACAATAGCAACAAGATAAGAGCAAACTAGCACAAACTTCCCCTGCACTTGCGTGCCCTGGCAGCTTCTGCTCCTTCAGTCTGTAGCATGTTGGAGAGGTCTCTTAAAAGGAAGCCCTCAGTCACAGTCTGTGTGTCTCCAGTTGAAGCAGAGGAATGAGCAGCAGTTTCCTGCCACTTAGAAACTATTTGGAAATTCTCATGAAATTTTTTTTTTTCCCAAAACATCGAGTAGGTTGTTAAGTAAAATGTAAAAAAGAAATAAAGCAAACTGTGGGTAAGGTTTCAAAGATAGGCAAGAAATAAGTTCCTCATCAGTCTCAGCGTTGTGTTGGCTGAGTGTGTGTGTCAAAAACCAAACCGAAACCATCCATTCACGCGCTGGTGTTCTTTACTCTTGCACGCTTCTAACGAGCTGAGGCAGTGGCTGGGCTGGTCCAAGCTGTATTTCGATGCTGCTCTTTCCCCGCGTGTGGGCTAAGGGCAGAACACAGCGGCGTGGGGAGTACCTTTGCCGCCTGCCGCGGCTGTGACGCGCAGAGCCTAGCGCAGGCAGTCGGCACGGAGCGCACCTGCACCGCCCGTGCTGGCCACAAGGGGGCGGTAGCAGCGTCCGAGGGGTGCCGCAGCCCCTGGCGGCGAGGTTGGGTTCCTGAGCTCCTCCGGGCAGTTTGTTCACACAGCTGTGCTGCTCTTGGAGTTTATTCAAACAGACGTGCAGCTCTTCAAAGCTTACCCGGATCTCCACACTGACAGGTGTCACAAAGTGTTCGCTGCTCTTACCCTGCCCCTTCTTGCAAGTTTGTATCAAGAAAATTTGCTTTAAAAATGTTTAAAATCTGATGGAAAAACCTCGACCTTCTCTGTTTGCTCACTGGTTTGGTCCTTCTGTTGTAACACATGGAAAAGAGAGGCATAATTGGGAATCACTCAGATGACACGGTCTGGAACTAGGAAGAGGTCCTCACTTGGGGTCAGAGAAGTAGGCCTGTGCCCAAGATAGCTGTGAGCAAGGACTGGCTCACCAGGAAGTGAGTATTAATGTAGGAGCACCAGGAACTGAGCTTCTGTAGCCTCCCAGTTCTGATGTGCTGCAACCTCTCTGCCACTGACAATGAACAGTTCAGCACTGAGAAAGCAAAGCTTAGCTCCCACTCTCTGCCTTGCTTTTTTACCCTGTGGCAACAGCTAAAAGGGAGCAGTTCCCAGAGGTGAAACTCCGCTGCAAAGAAGGCAAAAGCTAACAGAACCAGGTCAGGCTGTTGTTTAAACCTCTGTTTCTGGCCCGCAGGGATAAAGTGTCCCAGCGTGCTGAAACAGCAGGGCCAGAGCAAACCTGAGCACACAGCTTACCCTCCCCCTTCTGTGGCCAGTTGGCTGGATTTAGGCCTTACAAGTCAAGATAGTACATAAATGCTGTTGCCAAGAATCAAAATACTATGACATGAGCTGTTTTGCCTCCACTGCTGATTCTGTGTCACCATCTCATGGTGGAATTGCTGGAGAGGGGGTGGGACTAGATGGCTTTCAGTGGTCCTGTTTCTTCTCTCTGTGCCTAACTGAATGCTCAAATGCCAATTTACACAGAGGAGCTAAAATTTCCTCCCTTTTTGTCCCATTTTGGGGGAAACTGGGAGCACAAAAACATGTTACACAAATAGTCAGCTGGAACTGATCCGTGTCTAACAACACTTTCAAATGCAGTAGGTGGCAATGCACAAGTTGCTGTAGCAAAAGGACATTTATAAACCACAAACCTCTTCTAATCCCTTATTTATTGCTTCTCAGCCTGAGAAGTCTTGGTTTGAGCATCACAGTTACAGATGAACTCTTACCAAAGCCCTTCAGTAATGTATTTGGAGTCCTGGATGAGACTTACCCATGCGGGGACATAAGAGATGGGACATAAGTGCTAACCAAGGCAGCAAAGAGAGCACAAGAAATGCTTGTATTGGGTGGCTGGGAAGCACCACACTGACAGACTGAGTTCTAAAATGATCTCACAGCAGGACACTGAGATGTCCTTCCCATGTCTGTCCAATTAAAAAAAACCACCACCAACAACAACCAATAAACCCAAGCTGTGTAGTTTGTTCTTATCCCTAGGATTACAAACGTTCATAATATGTGAAGAACTGCAAGGAAAGGAGTTAAGGCTATTTATTTAAATATAAATACAATTAAATTATATGATTAGTGCTAAATTATCAGGTGTAGAAGACAGACAACTTGTTAATGTTTGGATAAGTTTGGGTTTCATCAGAGTTAATCTTGCTGGCACCATTTTAAGGCTACCACATTAGGAGTCCGTTTGTGACATTTTACACTGCTGTTGCTTAGTGCTTCAGTACCTCAGAGTGCTCTGCTTTGGGGCCAGAAAACCTAATCCCAAGAGTTTACTCCTGAAAGGTGTTGAAACTCTACTGCTAAACATCTTTCAGTTTAGGCCCGAAAAAAAGGAGGGAAAGAAAAGGGAAGGGGGGAAACTGTCATTCTGGGTAGTTTATTTTTAATTTCTGAGAAAAGTGGTATGAAAAAAGGGATCCAAAAACNTTTGGTTCTTTTGGTCTTATTTAAGTGAAAAGTAGGCAGCTATTAGCCTGACTGTGTGAACAGCACTCGCACCTGCTAGAGGTGTGGAACTCAACCATGCTCTTCCGTGTTTTACAAGGTAAAAGCTGTGCCCCTTTAAAACTAGAGAGTGGCTCAGGGTGATGGCTGAATTAAAGTAAACCAGCTATAAGGTGTGTAAATAGTTAACAGGTAAGGCAGAGAAGTGGCTGAGCTAACAGTCTGGCTCTGTACTAATCCTTTTGTCGAAGTACTGTACTTCAAGGTGGAAACTGAATCAGTTACTGAAGTTCTCATGGTGCTTTATTTAATAAGAAATTATTAATGTAATTGAAGTCCAGATTTAACATCGTATCTAAAGCTCTCTGTAATAAAAAGATACCTGCCTGAAAACTCTCCAGCTGACTGTCATGCTGCATGGGTCACAAAGTTGGTGTCTCAAAGTGCAGAGGTAGAGAGCCAAGAGTGTTTTAAATCGCTGAAATGAGATGCAGGTCAAGGAAGCAGTGCCTTGCTTACCCCCAAACTGGGAGGAGAATGGGGAGCTCAGTGACAGTCATTCCTGCTGCCTGCCAGGGTTGTACCTGTGGAATATCAAGTAGCTTCAAGCCCATTTCCAGCTAGCCCCAGCGTGGCATTCTGCAGAAGGGCTCTCACTCAGTTCCGAAGCCTGCCTGTAGTGCGAGGGTGCCCCCGAGGGATCCTGGAAGGTGTCATGTCCTGCACCAGCTGCTGGTTCCTGCCAGGAGCTCTGCTCACAGCCATGCCCCTACCACCTTACCACTTTACTGTCTACCAGACTGGTGCTTCTCAGCTGCTTCCCCACAGCCTGCAGAGCAGGGCAGGCAGCACTGCCACTGGCTTGAGCTGAATGGCAGAGTGAAGCTGGTGCAGATTCAACCGATGTGCACTTACAGTACCCTGCCTGTCTGCAACGAGACAGAATGAATGAAACTTGAGGCTGGAGCAGGATGAGAGAACAGACGAGTACATAACACCCACCGGTGTTCCCTGCAAATTGCTGCACCTAAGCAGGTGTCTCTTGCGTTCCAGGCAGCTTTCCTGCTGCTTCCTGAGGCTAGGAGCAGGCCTCCCCCAGGCAGCTGCTCCCCCGAAGCCCTGCAGGACACAGTGCTCAGTCTGAGACAGGATCAGCTGTACCTGCTTGACTCTGAGACGTTTGTCTGCTCTTTGTTAGAAGCCTCCAATTATGGAGATTCTGTAATCCTCTTGGGCAATCTAATCCCAAACATAACCACAATGAGAAAGTTTCCTCAGTGGCAGCTGAGCCACTCTTGCACACATGACAGGATATAATGCTGCCTTATTGTGCAGCTTTTTCCAGCCACCTTTCAAGTTCCTGAGCTAGGATACCAGCCATATGCACCAGCAGCCACTAGCTTGGTCATTAATTCACTGAGTGCACCAGCCACCTTCTGCTTCCTGCTGGAAAAGAGAAAGCAGAGCCCCTGTGTGGGCTCCTGTGAGAAATACACTGTGCAAAGCAAATGCATGCATTTTCCACACCCCTAATACAGGAGGGATGCTGCTGATGGTCACTGAAATACCAAGGGGTTTACTGACAAGTAATTAAAAAAACTAGAAGCAGAACATTTTATTGAGCATCCCATGGATCAGAAAGCCTGGTGGCACGGCACTGGCCACGTCCTCAGAAAACAACCACCAGAAATACTGCTCCAGTACAAATGAGCCTTTCAGTGTCACACAACTGCACCCTGTGTGAGCTGCAGCCTTCCAGGGGAATCCCCAGCAGCTGGGAGTGGGCAGAGTGACAGAGATGGGCTGGGAAGGATTGTCAGGATAAAGTGACTGACTTTGTAAGACACATAAACAGAAATTTTTTTCCCACAGTGTAAATCCAACAATGTTGTAACATCAGGGAGGTTGTGTCTGCTCCCTCCCTGGATGTGTTCAAGGCCAGGCTGGATGAGGTCTTGAGCAACCTGATCTAGTGGGAGGTGTCCCTGCCTGTGGCAGGGGGCTGGAACTGGATGATCTTTGAGGTCTCTTCCAACCTAGACCATTCTATGATCTGCAAGCATACATCCTCTCGGGTTTAAAGGGAATTCCAACGAATTATAGACTCACTTACATGGATTTACACTATTAGAAATTCCATTTCTCCCAAGGTGACTGTCAGTCGTACTTGACCTCAACAACCTGCAGCCCTATGCATTCGAGGAAAGAATCTAGCCTAAGGAAGAGGCTGCTGCATCACAGCCTTACACTGAAGTGTTTCTTCTGACAGAACAACGTAACAGCTGTTGGGACAGAGACTTTAACCCACGGTCTGGGCTAAACAGAAGTCCTGATGGGGACATTTTCACAGGGGTATGTCAAATCAGCACATTTTCACAGCACTTTCCATGCCTATGAACAGGGTCTCTCCTCTATCTCCCACTAAAGCATCAACATTCGTTTGGGTTTATTAACAGCAGTTGTTTGTTAGTCACTGCCACAGACATATCCTGCATAACAACACCGAGCTACAAAGCTTAGCTTAGTGCAGTCTTTTAAAAGGAGCTAGAAGCCTGCGAGCTGATGTTCACACAGCTCCTGTGACCTAGCACACAGACATATCCTGCATAAAAACACAGCTACAAAGCTTAGCTTAGTGCAGTCTTTTAAAAGGAGGTAGAAGCCTGCGAGCTGATGTTCACACAGCTCCTGTAACCCAGCACAAAGTTATTCTCTACCACAATTACACACTTGCTTCTCACTCAGATGAAAACCTAAATGGAAAGCAGTGAGAACATCCTTTTATTTTATATTATTTTAAACTAGGAATCACATGGAAAAAGATGACTGGACACAGAGGACAATTTTTCATAGTAGCACTAAGGCACTGAAACGATCTTCGCAGGGAAGTGATGGAGTCCCTAAGACAGGACAAGAATCAGCTGGACAGAGGCTGGGCCACCCCAGCTAGACTGTGCTTCTGCCGAGGAAGGCTGGCCCCGATGAGTCAGAGATTGGTAAAACGACTCAGGTCGGAAGGGGCCTTAAAGGTCACCTGGTGTGTAGGGCACAGATTTGCGGCTCCTCCAGCGGCGGCTCGGGCGCGCTGCGCTCCCTGCCAGCCGCACCCGGCACTGGCGCTGCCCGCGGCTCCGGCCGCACCTCCGAGCTTTGCTACATTCGCGGGTTCGCCCCTCGCACGAGGTTCCGCTGGAGCATCGAAGCAGCGGTTTTATCCCAGACTTAAAATCCAGCGCTGTTTCTGCCACAGCGACAGCCAGGCCCTGGACCACCGCCTCAGACGAGGGGCATCTCGAACCCTCAGCGCCGGGCCGCCGCCGCAGCGAAAAAGTGCAGAGCGCCCGCGCAGCCTCGCCGGCAG
>VWZI01001184.1:672586-740324 GCA_013396835.1 Psilopogon haemacephalus
CTGTCAGCCCTGGGCGCCTCCTGCGCTGCCAGCCGGCGGCGGCGGTGACAGGCGCCTCGAGCCCGCCTCAGCGCTCCCCGCGCGCCTCGGGGCCGCCCCGCGCCCCCATCCTGCCTGCCCCCGGGCTCCGCGCGCTGCGCCGGCCCTGTCACCCATTTTGTGCCTGTCCCTCCGAGGCGCTGCCGGCCACAGCCGCCCGGGGAGAGGCCGGCGCCCGCCTCTGAGCTAACGGGAGGCTTCGCGGCTCCGGGCTAGCGGGCCGGGCTCCGGCTTGCCTGCGTTTGCATCCCGCTGCGGGACCATTTGTTCCGTGCTGCTGGGTTGTTCCTGTGGAAGGGGACGGTGGTGGTGTCTGTGGGAGCTCTCTGAGGAGAAAGGTAGAGTGCCTTGCACTTCATCACCTTTGGAGCTAGGTTGTGGTGTGGTGGGGAGGATTTTTCTGGATACCTGTCCCGGACTTCTCCGGAGTGCGTTTTTATAGCAGAGGGAGCTCACAAGTTCCAGCTGTGTGCTCGTTCTCTGCCTTGTGCCTCAGAGTGTTCCTTCTTGCAAGCCCTGTGCGAGATGGTAGTGCCAGGGATGGAGGCAGATAGGTTCTCATGGCTGAGCCAAAACCAGAGTCACCAGCCTGCTCTAAGAGTCTTTATCCTCTGCGTCGAGAGGAAACCCAAGGTACTGCCGAGGCACAGCAGGCTCTGTGTGTCTCTCCACAGCAGCATCTCGCTGTCTGTGCTAAGATCTGGAAAACAAAACTCCCCTGCAGCAGAAAACCTCTCTGTGAAATAGTTCCAGCGGGTCAGAAGTGTCCTGAAGGGCCGTAGGTTCTGTCAGAGGACATAGTCTGTGCAAGCTCTACTCACCCATAAGGCAAACACAAACCTGCTGCTGCTGCTTCCTGCGTAATTAATGGTATGGACTTTGGCTGCTGAAACGTGGTCAAGCTAAAGCCAGTGGCTGCTTCTAACACCCTGCGGGTCGTAGTAGAGATTTGTAGTGGCTCCAAAGTGCAGTCTCTTCTCCCTGCCCTTAGCCCAGTTGATTGTCAGTTAGTTGCTCGCAAAAGTGAAGAGCCAGCCATTGTAAACAGTCTGATGCTAAATTTGAGAAGCCGAGTTGGGAATGCTTTCTTGTGACGCTGCCGCTTCATTTGCAGCTAAATGGAAAAAGCAGACCCCGGGCTGGTGGGCTCTCTGAAATCAGAGAAAAGGAAACTTGGTTTTTCAGCTGCTTTTGTCTATCTGAAGACCCATTCCTTGTTTGGTTGGGTTTCGTTCAATGCAGTGTGTAACTGGGTAACAAAACGTCTCAAATGTTTAAATCTTGTTAACTGCTTGCACCATTTCTGTCCAGCACAGTGCTGCCTGGGTAAGCATTGCAGGCCACGTTTCCCAGCTCTTTTATCTGCTGCTCAAGCCCAAGAGCTGTTTGTTGACGTGAGTGTTGCTGTGATGTTGATACAGATCTCTGCTCTCTCTTTAGTAGCACTGAGGGCTCTTTTATTAAAATCTGATGATGGGGGAACATTGCAGCAGGCAAACCTTTGTGCAGGGATTTCCAGTTCCCATGGACCGTGCTTCTTATTGTGTTTTGTAGCTTAGCAGCTCTGTGGCATTTTCTCTTTCCCTCTGTGTTCTAAGGCAGTGTCATCTCTGTGGTCTTCCAGGCAAGCTATCAAAGACTTGAGGGGAGTTTTCCCTTGCTGGAAAGTGTGTCCACAGTAGCAACTCAAACCTTGGGTTGTAGGCTGAGGCCTTTAACTAGTAGGGCTTAGCTTGGCCATCTGGCACTTTCCTAAGCCATACTGCGCATCGTTTAAAGGTGGCACTTGACACCCTTCTGGCCATGGAGAGGGGAAAGTGATTTTGGCTGTATAGTCACAAATCAAGTAGTGCAGGTGTGGCTGCAGCGTGGAGAAAAGTGTCTGGCATGGACTGCAGCAGTGAGAGTTGGAAGTTCTTGTCTAAGTGCATGTTGGAATAGTTAGTTTGATGCTGTAAAGGTGAGGTACAGTTCACCTTTTCACAGGCTCACAGGATGTTAGGAGTTGGAAGGAACCCAAGAAGATCATCGAGTCCAATTCCCCTGCCAGAGCAGGATGAGACAATCTAGCACAGGTCACAGAGGAACACATCCAGACAGGCCTAGAAAGTCTCGAGAGAAGGAGACTCCACAACCTCTCTGGGCAGCCTTTGCCAGTGCTCTGTGACCCTTACAGTAAAGAAGTCCCTCCTTGTGTTGAGGTGGAACCTCCTCTGCTGCAACTCATACCCATTGCTCCTTGTCCTATCCCAAGTGAGCAGAGCCTGTCCCCCACCCTCCTGACCAGCCTTCAGGTATTTATAAACGTTTATTAAATCCCCTCTCAGTGTTCTCTTTTCCAAGCTAAGAAGTCCCAGTTCCCTCAGCCTCCCCTCATAAGGGATGCCCTCCAGTCCCCTAATCATCCTCATAGTCCTCTGCTGGACCCTCTCCAGCAGATCCTTGTCCCTCTTGAACTGGAGAGCCCCAAACTGAAGGCAGTATTCAAGATGAGGTCTCAGCAGGGCAGAGTAGAGGGGGAGGAGAACCTCCCTTGATCTGCTGGACACGCTCTTCTTAATCCACCCCAAGATCCCATTGGCCTTCTTCTAGCCATGAATAAATATGCTCTTGTAAGTGATGTGGTGAAAGGAAATAAGTTTGTGCCGGTTTTGCTTTACTGTTAGTGTGGCAGAGGAGACTGAGCCCTCAGCAGAAGGCGGCGTGTGCTGGAAGCCCACTGATGTGCTTCACAAGTTCTTTGTTTCTTGTCTTAATCTGGTGGTGCTGGAGCCTGCCTTTCCAGCCAGGATCTAGCTCTAGAGGTGTGTGAAAGTGACTGCTCATGTCACCAAACCTCTGCTGCTCGGTGGGAAAACCAGAGTAAGAAATGTAATGCTGGTACTTCCTGCCTTCAGGAATCACCTCCCTTCATCTTTATGCTGAAAAAGGCAGAAAACGCAGGTGTTAGAAGCTGAGTCTATTCCTTGTCGCAGCCTTAAGTGACTACTCAGGGAACATGTTCCTAGTTTCTTTTGAGCTTATTCCAACTGAAAGTGATCATAGAAGCCACCATTTGGAGCACTGTCCAGTTTAATGCAGCCTGCAAGGAATCACAGGGCACCTTTGTTTGAACATTTAATGTCCTTAGAGTTTGCACACACACGAGCAAGGCTTTGGGGAAGTGGAGTTCACTACTGTCAAGGCACTGCAGCTTCTGGTCTTCATCTGTATAAGGAAGTGTCTCAAGGTGCCTTCGTTTTGCAAAGACCTGACACTGTTGCAAGCAAGTGGCAGAACCAGTAGCTTCCCAGACTGCAGAAGAGAATAATGCGAGATAAATCGTGAAGTTAGGTGAAAAGAGGCTTTTGAAAGAGGATTAATCTGCAAGACTTCAATACTAAAAAAAGTAATAATTTAGAACTAGTCTTTTTTTTTACATAGGAAAGGGTTGTAAAGCCACTTAAAGAAACTTTCCAGCGAGAAAATAGCTCTCCTTCACTTACTTCAAGACTTGGTTTGACATTTATGAAAGATGAGTCTTGTGTGATCCTCAATTAATTCTATTTTCCAGGCCTGTTTGCCAGAACCAAGGCAAGCTAACGGCTGCCTGCAAGTAAGTGGTACATATGCAGTGCTGTGCAGGGAAACACACTGAGCAGCCAACAACTTGTGTATTTAAATAGCATTAAAGAAGAATAAAGGTAGTATTGAAGTCACTGAGTGATGTGGTGGATGACATCAGACTCTGATGCTAGAAACATGTCCTTGACTTTAGCCATGGAGCCAATGTAGGATACGTGTTCTGCACAGGTACGTGCAATGAATAATGATTTCCTATGGGATGTACATTTGAGGGGGTGGGTGGAAAGCTTGACCAAGAGCTTGGCATTCACAACTCTCTGTGAAACTTTCTGTGTTCTTACTACATTTCTGTATACCTTCTTAATTAAAAGCACACAGCGGCTTTGGCAGATGGAGAGGTTTCTTCAATGTATTTCCCTCTTCAATGCCAAAGTGTGGGCAATGTTCACATTGACAAGTCTTAACTGACACAGACAAGCTCTATTAGAGCTTAACTTTCTTTAGCTACAGGATTTTAAAATGTTGGGTACCTTTTTACTGAGCTGCCAACTTGTACTGAGCTTAAAGTTTCTGTTCTTCAGCAAGCTAAATGACAGAGGTTTGGTAGTGGGCATGCATTTGAAGTTGTACCTGCTCTGCAGTGAAAAATCTTCCTTTGCAAACAGCAGTCTTGCCTGTTGCCATTTGCTTTTTCCTAAGAAGTAACCAGCATTGCAAATAGTTAGTGGCAAGTATTTCCTTTCAAGTCCCTGAAGGAATATGAGCTTTTCTGAAGGAAGAGAATGAGTTAAAACTGTTCTCTATAGGCATGGTTCCTACCACAGGTCTAACAGAGGAGCTCTGCTTACTTGAAGTTTTAGTTTTGCTTGTATTTATTTCTGTGACAAAAAAAGGGCTTTCTTTCCTAGCAATGGCAGAATCATGCAAAGCTGCTTTTCATCTGTACTCATCTCAAATGAACAAATTACAGAGTCACAGAATGCCAGGGGTTGGAAGGGACCTCAAAAGATCATCCAGTCCAACCCCCCTGCCAGAGCAGGATCACCCAGGGCAGATCTCACAGGAACACATTCAGAGAAGACTCCACCACCTTTCTGGGCAGCCATTTGAGAGTGCTGTCATGCTCTTCTCCAAAGGTCACTTGCCTTCATCTTCCAGCTGCAGTCAGTACTGTCAGGTACACACTGAGGCTGATGGAAAGGAGGGAGAGGCAGAAAGGAGAAGAAAAGCTGCTGGAGGTGTGTGTCTTGTGCTGCCAAGATGCTACCCTTCATGTGGGCTAAAAACCCAGGGGCTTGGCCCCCTCTCTCTGGACCACTGTCTTTTTGTAATCTATGGTGATTGGTAACTTCCTTTCTTCCTTTTGTTTCCTTGCTAGAAAATTATCTATATTTTCAGCCCCAAAAGCTTATCAATAATGGCAGAAAATTTGATTTGTTGTGTTTATGCATCTGTTTTCACAAAGGAACAAAACCTGCTGTTTGTCCCCTCTGCCTCTAAGCTCTACATCATGCTTTCAAGGTTTGGTCTTCCCTGTGCTGATATTTTAGCCTTTGGACCTATTGTGCTTTTCTGTTTCAGCTCTCCATGTCTGATGGGCAACACTTTCATGGTAAGCACTGTAAATTCTGTGGCAACTCACTCAGAAGTATTACAAACACTTTACAGACTATAGTTATGAGTGTGGACATGAGATCTCACTCTGCTTGCTTTTCACACGCAGAAGTGAATTTGGTGCATGAAAATGCATTGTAAGAACTTCTTGCCAGATTTCTGAAATGTTTCTGATACATGAAGAATGTAAACAGTATTTCTCTACAGAAGAACATTCCATTGCCTATCACTTATGGACATGAGCATTGTTAGTAAAGGATACTTGAGGGCAAAACCCCTGTAAGTACTTGAGCATAGCCTTCTTCAGTAGAAGGATTACGTTTCTCTGGAGAGAATGGGAAAACTACCTTTGGCCTTCAGCCAGACATCAAAGGCTGTGCATTAAACGTGAAGGTCTAAGAGTTTCTCAAGGAAGTACCATAAAAGTGTTTCAGGGTGCTTGGGTACTTGGTGTTCCGTGGTGGTATCACCACCTCAGCTGTCACAGCATTTGGGGATGCCACACTCATCCTGGGCTTTTAGTGCTTTCCCAGGCTCCATCACGTGCGGAGTCCTGCATTGCTCCAGCACCCAGGCTGTTCAAGGAAACAAGGACACCATAAACTGCTTAGTGATTTACTGTTTTCTGGAAATCTTGGAACAGAAATGTCGAAGAGAGACAGCACCTGATCTTTTATCCTCTGGGAGGGATAAAAATAATGGCTGTAGATGGAAGCTTCTCCATTCTGTCCCAGGGTCTTTTCTCCTGTGTGAGTCAAATGTGTGTGTCCTTGGGCTCCCACTGGAGTAGGTAAATGCTGCTCCTCTAGCAATACCAGGATGTTTAGGAAAGATTTGCATGCAGTTCTGCCTCTTCTCTGTCTGCCAAGCCTGAAGGATTTCAAATTAAGTGATGAGTGAGCTGCTGGCAGATCTTGGAAGTGAAGGAAGCTGTGAGCTGGAGCACAGAATTCCAACCCATAGATAGCCAATCTTCAGCCCTGCTGCAGTGGTCCATGCCCTGGTTTCTGTTGATTGCTCAAGAATAACACAAGTCACTTCTCACATCAGCTCTCTTACCACATGTGGCTTGGAAAGTGGTGGTGGTGGTGGGTGGCAATAAGTTCCTTGAAATCAGGGCTGCTATGAGTGCCCAGCAGCCTGAGACTGAATTAAATCTGGGGCTATACCATCTCAGGTGAGCCTTCCTTCTTGTTCCCAGCCCCACTGCTTCCCTTGCATATTATCTAGCAATTAGAGAGTGAGTCAGAGCAGGCTTGATCTAACTGAAAGACCAACTCATCAAAAAATGAGCTATGATCTCTAGAACTGAAAGAAGGGAGAGGGCTGAGGAAGGGGAGGGACAGCCTCTTATAGTGACAGGGTACAATTATCTTCATGACTAGTTTAAACAATCTCCAGCAGGTCCTTGCCTTCTCCAGCCATAGCAAGGCTGGCTTGTGGATAGGCTGTTTCCATCCAGGCTATGTCCTTAGTCTGGCTGAGGCCAGAAGAGTCCTTCAGGAGCTGAGAATTCAGAACTGTAGGCACCTGAGGGTGGGGAAGGTCCTGGAGGGGGACCTGTTGCTGTAAGCTTCTCCAGGTCTCCTATTTTTTTTGGTGAAGTGCCTTCAGGAATGTTGCCAGACCAGGTTGTTAGTGGACATGGTGAGCACCCACTCACCTCCCAGTTCCAGAAATCCAGAAGGTAGTAAGTCTTAAGTTGAGAATAGGTTAGTCAGCAGCTGGTAAGAGCAGATTTATCATTGTAACCATGGTGGAAGGAGGACTGGGCTATTTTGGGGTTTGCAGGAACTGAAGGTCTGATGTATGATGTTTTAGTCTATCTGCCCTTACTGTTGAAGCTGGCCACTGCTTTGGCTGGGAGATTTGTTGGATTAAGGTTTTGGGTTTGGTTTGGGGTTTTTCTTTGTTTGTTTGTTTGCCTAGACAAGCTACGGTGTTGGTTGTGTGCTGTTGGAATATAAACCTAAGGGGATTCTAGAGAAGGTTGATATTTCTGCTGTGTTTGAGCCTTTACAATCCGAGATAATTACCGTGCAGGGAACAGCTACATATTACATCATCTGTCTGTAACAACTGCAGCTGTGAAATATACCAAAAGGAGAGAAAAATGGAGCCAAACCCAGGTTTTATTGTCTCTTCATGTTTATCATACTAATGCTCTGCAGATTGTATCCCTTCTTACCTCACCTTTCTCATGTTCTGCTGGTTGGGGTTTCTCTGAGCTTGCACTGCAGGCTGCAGGTGGGAGGATAATTGTTGCTAGGTGTGTACTGGACAGCAGTGAAGGGAAAGCTGTGCAGCAGCCACGGGGGTGGGCTTCACATCTCTAGTGTGAACAGCTGTGGCAAGGGGTCTACTATATGGCACTTAGCTCTAGGATGGATACCAGTGAGGTGTAGATTTATCTGGTCTCCAAAACTGCAATTAACTCCCCCCTCTGCCGAGCTTCTGAAGGTGCAATCAGTGTACAAGTTGATGCTGAGACTGAGTCAGGGAGCCTGCTCCCCTTGGCTGTGGAGCAGATTGCCCAGGTCAGGAGGAGTCAGCCGGGTTCAGATGATGAACTGTTGTTTTTCCTTTCCCCAGCAGTGTTTTGAAATAGCGATTGTTTAAAGTAGGAGCTTGAAAACAAGACTACATTATTTAATTTTGTTATGAAAAGGCTTTTAGAGCACAGTTGGTAAGTTTAGGAGTTCAGTAAATGTTCCTGTCACTTGTCTGGAATGTTGAGCATTGCAACGGCTACACATTGCTCACAGCAGTTCCAGCTCTCAAGTTTTCTCCAAAGAAGGAGCAGACAGATTTAGGTGTGTAACAGCCAATTCTTGGCCAAAGCTCTCGTTTTGCCTCCCTTCTGTTTAAAAAAGAAGTAGCAGTTGCAAATGTGGCTTAAAAGTAGTGAATGGGTAATCTTACTTAAAGGTAGAGCTCCTGTATTTGTAATTCCACAATTGGCGATGTAAAACTGTCAAGGCCCTTTGACATTTTTAAGGCAGAAAGTAATAGTCTTTCCTCTCTAAATAACTACCTGCGGCAGCTGCTCCAAAACTGCAGCACTCACAGGTCACTCAGGTCTCTGGATTTCCCTCACGGCATGAGAGTGTAGCAGACAGTGACCTGACTGGAGCAGGGACCCACTCCACCTGCTACTCAGCCCTGGCTGTGAGCAGATGCCTCAGGAGGAAGAATCGAAACCGAAGTCTTTTCCTTCTGTACCCTGACTCCTTTCCCACCCTGCGATTATGTTTGGCTCAGAGGTGTTTCTGAGCCAATTGTGCTCAGCTGTTAAGCATCCTTTGGGGAATTTCTCTTCCTTGTGCATGTCCAGTCTCCCCTTCCACTTGTGTTTTGTGCACCAAAGCATTCTGCCAATCTGCAATAAAAATATGGTTCGTTTTTCTTATTTTGAACTGGGCTCTGACCTTGCTGTGTCGGTCCCTGATTGCAGTGCTGGAAGAAATGATTGACAGTTCCAGTCTGTCTTCTCACTGTCATTCAAGATTTGATACGCTTTTGTCACATTCCCTGTGAGATGTTTTATGGGAGCTATTATCGACCTTTGATCATGGTTTTGCCCCTTTATTATATATATTTGATCTTACTTTGGCTTCTTGCTGCATCTTTTTTGGGTTTGTAAGAAATGAGGGGGTTTGAGGTTGAGAAACCAGAACTGCAGATGCCCCTGAAAGTGTGGGCAAAAGAAATGATTTGTTGAATGCAGTATTTGTGTTTTATGGTTGCTTCTCTGTTCCTTTCTTTAATAGTTCCTGGAATTGCCTTTTTTTCCTTCTTTATTCCAAACACCATGCTAATGAAGCTCTAAATCAAAACACTGAAGTCTTGCTGAACAGCACTGAGTTGAGAGCACATACATATGAGGGAAAAGCTGAGGTTGCTTTTCCCCAATAGATAAGTTGCTTTTTTGTTTGCCTACACTTAATTTTATTTGCTCGTTTTATTGTCCAGTTGGTTTCATAAAGGTCTTCCGTGATTCCATACAGTTTCCTGTTCTCCTTGGTAACTTAAATGACCCTCTAGCATCAGGAGCCTTTCATGTCACTAAGTCTGATGTCTTGATGCTGAGCAGTCACAAAATGCACTGCTTGCCCTGGGCTGCCAGTGACTAATGGATTATATTTCTGGAATTATTAAGCAAGAGATAGAGTTTTTAGAGTGCTCATGCAGCTTGCAGGTTGAAAGTTTGAGGTGTGGACATGATAAATCTAGACAGCTCTGTCTCTTAGTCTGGAGCTTATTTCATGGCCCAGCTGACTGCTGTGCTTGCCTGCAGAGACTTGGGGAAGATCTGAATCTGTGCTTTACAAGGGGCTGCAGAGCTTGGATTTCATAATCTTTTCTTCACAGTTCTGCCTTTTGGGACCATGCAAGTGACCTGAAAATGTCATTCTCCAATTATTTGGGCAAAGGTTGTCAGCCTAAATATATCAAACCCAAAGAATTTGTACAAATAGAGAGTGAAAGTGTACTGACACTGTTGTCCTCGGATGTGACTATTTCTGTTTTCCTCTGTATCTTGGGTATTTGATGTTTCAACAATGCTCATTATCCTCAAATTTAGATCACTTGTTCCTATTTCTCTGGAAACCTGAAAATGTGATTCTATGATTACGTACCATTTTCTTAACGATTCACAGGATTTTAATAGCTGAAGCTGCTTAATACCTCCTGATATCTTTGTGTTTTAAACCAAAGGCAGAAGACTTGACAACTTCTTTGCTGCTTAACCCTCTCTGACGCTGTGTTTTAGAATCATAGAATGTTTTGTACTCTTAAAAGTACTGATAGAGTTTTGTACTCTTCTAATTGAGCCTTACTGTAGTGACAGCAATACCAGCATAAATGAGCATATGAAATAAGGAGTGAGATTGGCATAATCACAGTACTAAATCGTACTCACAGCCCTTCAGTTTGCAGGCTACTAAAGAGTGCATAAGAGTAACCCTGAAAGCATTTCGTGTTGGCTGGGTGGATGTATCATATCAGTTTACAGCAAAGAGCAGAGCCATTCTATTGGGCCAAACACTTTAAAATTATTATTTATGGAGCTGCATTTGCAGCTGGTATAAAATGCAGGACTGGTTTCACATGCCTCCACCAGAGCAAGGAGAGCCTGCTCCCCAGCACCGTTCCCTTCGGTTTCCTGTGCTATGTGCGCTGTGGAAAGAGAGACGGCGGGGAAGGGGTACAGGTTAGAGCAAATAGTTACATTTTCCTTTAGGAATGCTGTCTCTCTATCTGATATTTGGGGCTTGTTTTGGCTCTTTTCCATCCTGATTAACTTTGTAGTTGATAGTGTAGTGTGAACATTAATCAGAAGTTTTCCAGTAACATCTTATGTCTGTTGACTGTATTGTGATAGGACCTCCACGGCTGTCTAGTGGAGTTAAACTTTTTAGTGTTAAGCTTCTACTTTTTCCCTTTTTTTTTTTTTTTTTTTATGGTGGGAGGAGGTGTGTATAAAGGGAAAGGAAGTCTTCAGTAGTTTCTGTCTTTCTCCCTAGGGTGAAATGTAAACTACAGTTTTAGATGCAGTATTTAAGTTTTACAGCAATGGTGAACAAACATTTTAGCTTTCCTTTGAATTCTTGGTCCTGTGTGTTCATCTTCAGAAAGCTTCATTTGGCGAATACATGTTTTGCTCCTCATTTCAGAGTGTTGTGTTGGGCAGAGACAAATGTATTTTTGGTTCCTAGTAGTGTGTCCTCCTAAGGAATGTGGTGTTCTTTGGAAGCATAGAGGTAGCCTTTATCTGCCACATCTGCCTTTCAGAGACTGGGTGAAACTGTGTTTTGTTTTTTTTCTTTCCCACTTACAATTTAACAATATTGATGTCTTCTGTTTTAAGTGCTGAAACCCCATCCTCCTCTTCCTTCCTGGAGAAGGCAGGAGGACTGGAGAAAAAAATTGGCACCGAGAGGTCTCAAATTCACTTTAGGAGCCTGAGTGAGCAGCTGCTTTTAGAACCTGTAATGCCAATTAACATCTTGTCCTTTGTTTTAAGCTCATTTGTGTCTTTTGCTCAGTTTTAAAACTACGATTACATAATCTTCTTTCAGCAGAAAGTAGCCATACTGGATCTTTGCTTCTCTAGGAGGAAAACAGGAAGACTGGTACCTAACCCTTCCCTGTCTTCTAAGTATCTTTGAAGTTTCTGGAAAGGTGCTTCTGCCTCACAGAAATCACCAACAGTGTTTTTCATGCCAAACTTATGGATGTTGTGAAACAGTGCTGTGATGAAACGTGGATTAATCTTAGTTACTCTGTTTAGCTTAACTTACTTACATCACTTTGCTGTTCCTGAAGCAGATACTGGTGTATGTTTTCAGGAAACCGTGTGTTTTTTACAAGTCCATTATGGATTTTGTCACGGATGGCCTCTGTGATGTGTTTGTTGGTGTCTGTGGTTTGTGCTGTGAAAGCTGTGTTAGCTCTGTTTGTTACTGAGATTGTAGATGGGTGGGTTATGTTGCTGCATCACCTGCATGAATAAGAGGATCCCAGGCCTTTCTGTGCATGGGAAGATGCTGTGTGCAGTGAGTACCTGGCACCTTGTAAGGTCTGCAGGCTTGATGAGTGCTCTGTAGAGTTGATAAATGTCTCCTGCAAGTGGCTGTTGCTGGTTGCAGGCCAGCTGGAGCTACTGCTTTATGGAGATTGCCAGACAGGGCTGTCAAGCTCTGCCCTGGCATGACAGTCATAGCATTGCCAGTAGCCTAACTTTCACTAGGGCACTATGAGCTATTAAAAGAACCATGGCTCGGATTAACTGGGTTTGTTGCTAAAGTGGGACTAATTTTTTTTTTCCTTTGGAGATACTTGTTTAGTGCAGTCAGCTTCACAGCAAAGTGCACTGGAATTGGTTTGGTTAGCTCTAGAGCACACCATGGGCAGCTTTGATGTAGTCTGTAGAACACGTCTCAGAATGATGCCAGTTTCACTGAACAGCTCTATCCTCTTTGGTCTTTTCAGTTTAGGTTTTCAGCTGAATAAGATCAAAAGCACGAGAAAGTGTTCAGCTGATAAACATGAAAAAAGCAAGAAATATAAGTGTGGCAGTGTGGTCCTACCTGTAAACACCAGCATCTGCTTCTGGAATCTAGTAGGCAGTTGCAGCCCTTCAAATGCTGTGTGTACAGCAAACATACCATCATGGGGCTCTTCTGGTTTGGGCTTTGGTTTTCTGAGGAGCGTCTCATTTCCAATTATCTCTCAGTTATTTCATCTGCTCTGAAGGTGTTTGGATTGCCAGTAGCTGCATGGCAGGACCGGTGCATTTTTGACATTCTGATGATGAAACTGCAACAGCAAACAACATTTTCTGTGTCTGTTCTTGCCAGCTTTCCGAGCTAAAGGGAATCTGGAAGATATAAACAAATACTTGCAGTGTCTTAAAAATGAAACTTCCTGTTGCTTCTTTAACAGCACTTAAGGGTCTGAGGAGGCAAAGTTCCTGGAGTTAAACTGATACTGAGATATGCTTGTGTGAAGCCCAGGTCGTGATGGGGAGGAAGGAGTGTGTGTAAAGATAGTGTTAATTTTGTTAGCTGAAAGGAATTAGTGACTGATCACTCTGGGTTTGTTACATGTGTCATACACCTAATGACCAGTCTGCTGCTTCTGCCTTTGAAATGCTTCACTTTTTAAGACATGGAATCAAGTAGATGTGTTTCATGTTTCTAATCAGCCACAGAGCTTTAGTTCAGATAAACCTGATCACTTACTTCCACACAGATTCTGAGAGACTGGGAGTGGAAGTTTCCTCCTCTTAATCTTCCATCCTGTGTCATCTGACTCAGGGGAGGAAACAGCTGCGATCTCACTCTTGCAAGGGAGAAGCAAGTCCTGATGTGTCTGGTCTTCCTGGCAGTCCATGTTCCTGGCTGTTGGCTAGTTGACCCTTTCTTAGGTTGTCTTCCAGAATGAGCTGTTCTTGTGTAGTGTAGTGTTTGGGTCTGCTGCAGCTGCTCTGTTTTGAGGAATGATGGCTTGGTTGTCAGGGGTTTTGTTTTTTCGCCCATGGCTGGAATGCCAGGATTGACCCTTGTCTGCTGTTTGAGAGAACTTGAAGGTGAGGTAAAGATGCTGCAGTGTCCTGACTGTGGGCTGTGGAGTGCGGTGGGTTACTTCTGGTTTCTCCTTGGAGATAATCCTCATATGACTGGTATTAAAGTTAGTAAAATCTCATTTGTTTACTAATTTGATTTTTAATAATAGCTGGTTTCAGGGAATCTGTTTTTTCATCTTCTTTTAGTTTTTATAAATAGTTTTTTCTCCCTGCAGCTGCTGTTCCTGTCTCAGCACTTTAGTTACCAAGCTGGTGGTAATGGTTTCTCAGATACAGTGTTGTTGGTAGTCAGGCTGTTGCCTGAATACTCCCACGGTGTTTTCCTTCCCACAGTCAGAAATGAAGAGCATTGCTGCCCTAATAAGCCTTTTTTCTGCTAGCTAACCAATGAACTCAGCAGCATGGGTCACTTAGAAAATGCCCTCGGTTCAGTGCTGTTTGTGGAAGGAGAAATGAAAAAAGCCCTGCAATAATTTGGAGTGGAGCTGTAGGGAGCACTTAGAAGGAATTATTACCAAGAACTATAAAGGCAAACCCCATTGGTCAGTCACATGCATTCTCTTTGCCTCTAATTTGTCTTTTCTGCTGCTGCTCTCTCTTTAAGAGAGCATTGGAGAAAAAGACATTGCTTTTCCTTTGTATTTTGTATTTTAAAATACTTTCTTTCTGCTTGCAGATTTGTTTGTAAATGCATCATAAACAGACAGCCCAGAATGAAGAAAGCAAGCAGGAGTGTTGGCTCAGTGCCCAAAGTGCCTGGAGTAAATAAAACTCAAACAACTGAAAAAGCCAAACCAGAGAACGGCTCCTCAGTGTCTGCAGTAACTAAACTCTCCAAAACTGGGACATCAGCATCTCTTTTGAAGGTAAGAACCAACAGAATGTTTTATTTGTTTGTTTTTGGGTTTTTTGTGTTTTTGTTTTTATAGTAAAGCTTTAGAAGGAGTCAGTTTTTTAAAGTTATACTTTTAATGCAGCATAGGCTAGAGGTTTGTCGTGTGGTTAACTGAAGGGAATTGGTCTAGTTACACAGCACTGGGGCAGAGTAGCAGGACCTGTGTGGTATTTGTACTCTGTTTTTCATATTGCAATATGTGGTGTGATGGAAGGCAACAGACTTTGCAGAACTTGGCATCTCTGCAAGAGGTGCAGAGTGTAGAAGCTGCTTTCTGGTGAATGTTATTAGTAGTGTCATGTGTTATGCTTGAATGGTGTGTCAGTGGCTAATAGGATTTGATAAGAATTTTTTACTAATTCTGGAAAAAGAAGAACTAATGAGGTATCTAACGTGAGAAACTTGCTGCTAGCAGTGATCCGTGTCAGGTCACTGCAGCTGCATTCTTCTAGCTGTTCTGACCATTGCTGTGTGTGAAGCACTGCTTGAGCTGAAATTTCACAAGTTGATTCTTGCTTGTAGAGAAAGTTCAAAGGTAGAGGTTTTTTCTCACATTAGCAAAGCAGGGCAGTAGATTCAGGAGAATATGCTTCTCAAAAGCCAGAAAAAGAAGGCACAGTGAGGTGTGTTGCTGTGGAGCTCTCACCTGGGAGAGAACAGGTCTGAGCTGGGTGGGTGGTATGAGCCTGCCCGGTCTGCCTCCCTCTCCTGGCATGGCCACATGGCTGGCCCACCTCCTTTGGCCGTTCTGCGGCTCAGCGTGCAGAGCTGTGGCGCTGCTGCTGCTGCCCGGGAGCAAATGAGCAGAGCAAGGAAAGGGCTGCTGCCTGCAGCTGGGACCTGAGCGCCGTCACCTGCGGGGAGCCAGGCAGCTCATGGCAATAACTGGCAAACAAAGATCTGAAATTAGAGAAGTGGTAAGGGGTGAGGTCTCTCTGTAGTCGTTATGCAGAATGAGTGAGGTCAGATGTGTTGTTCTCTCCTTTCTTCTTGCCTTTCTCTTCTGGAAGAATATTTCATACTTCTGCCGGTGATCTTGCAAGCCACTTTTCAGCTGGATTTGTCTTCTGATTTCTTCCCCCCACCCTTCCCCTGCTGCCCAACATATCTTGCAGCTTTCTTAGCTTTTAGTATTTTGATGCTTGCTGACACTACTTATTTTATACTTCTAGAAGGCTCTCAAAAGAATATGGAAACAGAAGTCCTTTATAGTTTACTTATCAAGTTTCTTATGTCATGCCTCTCAGTCAGATAAAAGAGAGAGACGATGATGAAATTAGACCCAGAATGCTTTCACAATTTTACGGACATTAGTAACACTTATGGCTGTGTAGGATTAGAGCTTCTGACAACTGTATGTTTGAATTTTTTTTTTTGTCTTAATTACTAAGATTTATCTCAGCTCTGCATTGCAGCCAGGCTTACTCATGCAGTTTGATGTCTTTTACTTGCTGAGCTGCTGTTTTGCCAAATCTGTGACTTGATAGTGATGAATCTTGTCTTTGTTGTATAAGAATGGAGCACTCAAAGTTAATTTCTTATCTATCTATATCTATCTATCTATATATTACTTATTGATACTGGCAAATCAAAATAATACAGCTAACAGGCTGTATTATTTTTATAGTAATTTTGTCCAGTTTTATATTTCATCTTGATGAAGCATTTGCCACATGCTGTGTTCCTCACAGCTGGTTGTGAGAGCTTCTCTCGGAGCTGATGAGTTTGGTGTGTCTGTTGTAAATTTCATGTAATGCTCCCTGGAAAAGAAAAAGCCGACAAGGAATAACTTTAATTGCAACAACTTGCTAATTGATTTGGTCCTCAGGTGTGCATATAGAGAAAGACAACATTAAGCTTATATGAATGAAAGGCCACTGCTGAGGAGCAGCACACACGTAGAGTGCTATTCCGATCTTAATTCAGCCAGTAAGTGTTGCAAAATTGGAGACTACTTGGTAATTACAATGCAGGTTTTTTTTCCTGTCTCCAGCACATGACCATAGGCTGGTGTTCAGGTTTCAGTGGGCTTCTGTCACTACCCATTGTTCCACAGATTTGTCCCTTTTTGTGGACTTCTCAAAGTGTATAGACAATGAGCACAGGAAGAAACTGGGGGACCCACCCTTATTGTCCAGCTGAACACTGTTGCAGAGGTCGTTTTGTCTGTCTGCCTCAGAATACCTTTTAGTTGATTACTTCCTGGGTTTTTTGGCTCCCATCTTGCCCAGGACTTTTGTAAGTGATCAGCACCCCACACCTATCATTGCAGCAGAATGCTGCCAGCCAGTTGTAGTTTTTAATCTGTCAAAAATACTCTGCAAATAACAGTGTGGTCTTGTTTTGAAGATTGCTGCTTCTGCCTTCTTTAGCAAAGGAGCTTGTGATCACGCTAGCACTAACAACTGTAATTAGACAGCAGCTGTACTTCATACAGATGAATTGCAAAAGCCAGTGCCCCTGAAAAGCCAAGACTTGGACACAAATGTTTGAATATTAAAAATTAGAATGTATTTTCAGTCTTCATCTGTCTGAGCTTCAATATTCCGTTTGCAGAATGCAGTAATCTAATTACACTGCATTAGGTGTTTGAAGCACTCAAATACAGCAATAGCAAGCATCAAAGGAAGGAATAATTATGTATATATGTGGATTTGAGTGAGGTGCAGTAAATAGGATGTATGTGTTGAGAAGCAACAATGAACAGAACTGTGGAGGTGATCACCCAAGTTTCATTGCACTGTAAGATGTGAGGGAGAACAGAATATGAATTACATAATTACAAAGGATTTTATGTAGAAAACCAAGGTAGGTCTAGTTGATCATTTCCCATTATGGCATTTTCTATTTTTTTTCCCCATTTTACTGTAGAGGTTTTCATGCTGAACAGGATTGCAGTGTTCTCAGCAACTGAGAGCAAGCTCTTCGTTGAGGAACAAGCTGTTTAGTAAGCACACAACATCGATTTTGCTTCCATTAAAAATAAGCACCTCCAAAATACTTTGATTTTTAAAGTCAAGAATGGTTGCCATTGTGGAGCATTAAGAAAAGAGAGCTGCTGGTTTGTAGTTTTTCCAAAGCTTTGCTAAATAGTTTTCTTTGCCAAGAGTGTAGTGTTACACTTTGAGAAACTGTTTATTAATTGGCTGCAGAGGAGGCAGTGCCTTCCAGCCTAGCTTAGGAGTAGTTGATGGTGAAGTGGGGGGAGAATGGTTGTCTTGCAGCCCTTTGTTCAGCAAGGGCTGAGGATGACTAATATCAGAAATTGTCTATTTTACTTAGCTTTTTTTTTGGGTTGTTGTTGTGTTGGGTTTTTTTTCCCCCCCTCCTTTCAAGCTGAGTCACATCTTGACCTATTTGGCAT
This sequence comes from Psilopogon haemacephalus, assembly GCA_013396835.1. Lineage (NCBI taxonomy): Eukaryota > Metazoa > Chordata > Aves > Piciformes > Megalaimidae > Psilopogon > Psilopogon haemacephalus. The sequence goes on from VWZI01001184.1 coordinate 690,155, forward strand.
GATAACATGTACTTATACTCTAAGTGTCTAAAAGCTTAGTCTAATTTCCCCATTCTTTCAACAGGATAAAAGTGCTGACAGCTAATAGGCCTTTTGAACTAGCACGTTTGCAGGCTGATTGGCAGACTCACTAGCAAAACAGAAAATCACTCTTCCATACCTTTCTGTAATACCTCGTTTTAGATGGTGGCTGCAGCACAGGGCTGTTGCCCTCCCCTTCTGTTCCCCATGCCCACAAAATGAGTTTAGGTTAGCTATGAAATCTGATGAGGGGTCGTTGGAGGATTGTCATGCAGTAATAGTTAGTGGTTAGCTTTTCTCCCTGCACAAGCAGTGTGAGCTTTGTTGATTTAGTAGCCCTCTGCCCTTTTTGTTTTCCCATTGATACTTGCATTGCATCTGCTGGTTTGCATGGCTCTGACATGGCAGATGAGGGAACTGAGCTGGCTCCTGGGAAGAAGGAGTTGTGTGGAAAAGCTTCAGGTTGCACAGCAGAGTGTGTAAGTGCATGGAGAGAAGAGCAGGACAGAGCAATGGTGGCTTGTTTGTAGAATAGCCAGCCTAGATGCACATCAAACTGAAGCTTTATTCCAGCTTTTTATAACCCATGTCAGAAGACACTATCATTTTCTACATGACTCAATAAAAGCACTTGTGTCTTAGAGGCTTTTACCCTTACAAATACCTGTTTCTCTCTCTATGTGATCTATATTTCTAACAACTGCATGCAGAACCAAATACCTTCTCTTCCCAAGCTACCTTCTCTTTTGCAGCTGCTCTTTATAAACGGCACAAATCCCATCTGTGCCCTTCCCACAGTGTTGTGGTCAGTCTTCCTAACTGTTTTAAAATTCTCACTGGCAAGAAGAAACTGGCTGGTGAGATGCAGCTTGCTTTTTTTTTTTTTTTTTTTTTTTAATTAAATGTACCTTTATTCTGGATGTACAGACTCATCGTGTCTGGCATGTGTTTTTTAAACGTGAATATGTATAGGAGCTAGAAGTTATAAACCTGCAGAATTCGAAAGCCATGATGTAAAGCAACTGCTTAATTCCTAAGCTCTACCTTTTAGCTGGGATGCTGGTTGAAACTTCAAATGTGTTAGCCAGATGAATAATACAGTTGCTCAAGGAATGCTGCTAACACAGCTGTTTTCTTTTATTTTTTCCTGCTTGCCCTTATAATGGGAAAAAATGTTTAGCATATTTTATTGTTTTGTCATTTCGAAACTGCATTTGGAAGAGTTGCAAAGACTGCCAATTAATGCTCCAGAGCTGAGTGTTTCAGTACTTTGCTTTATTCTGAGAGATGTACTCTAGAGTTGGGAACCTGGTTCTTGAGACTCCTGTGCTTACTGCCTTGTCACATTCCAGACAGCTTTTGTGGCTAACACTAGTTTCAGGAATGATCACACGTGGTCAGACAAGAAGTCCACCACACAAATAGTCCATCCCCGAGAATGCCTAGAAAAGAGCATGGAAATGAGGTGAGGATATATGGTGAGGATGAGCTTGAAATGTTATTTTATCACTGATGGATCAGTTTTTATTGTTAGGTTGATAATTTTGTAGTGAACTTGCCCACCAGAAAGCACTTTTATTGAAAGATACTCTTAATTTCCTCATATTTGGGGGTTTAATTATCTAAGGACTTGCTTCCTTTTAGGCTTAAGCAAGCTTTTGGACAGATCTGAGATGTTTCTCTGTCTTGTGTTCCTGGGTTTTCTTTCTGTACTCATTTATGTTCTCCTTGGTATTGAAACATGACTTATTTTGTCTGGGAGGTTGAGAACTTGGTTTCAATGGTCACTCATATGCAAGAAGCTGGAGTGCAGTTCCAGCTGATGCATGCTGCACAGTGCATCAGCTGGAATGCACATTTTAGGCTTTTCAGTGTTCCTCAGAGACGCCTGACCAGTCAAATGTGTACTTTTGAAACTGGTGGAATCCTTGACAGAAGTAATGTTGGCTATGCAGCCTTCTCAGCCAGCTGTCTTAAAGCTGCTTCTTCCCTTTCTTTCAGGCTAAGAGTAACGATGACCTCTTAGCAGGGATGGCTGGCGGTGGTGGAGTGACAATGACCAACGGTGTCAAGGTAAAGAAGAACACTTGTGTAGCAGCAGCATCTTCAGCTTCAGGGATGACCATGAACAGTCTGGAAAATAAACCCAAAACCATTGCAGGTAAATGGAGGTGTTGATGCTTAAAGATGGAATTTGGATGGCTTTCTATTTTCCTATAATGTGTGGGGGATCCAGGTTGCCCATCAAAGAGGTCTCTAGAGCCACAATCAAATCAAACACATCCTGTGCTCTTCTCCCAGTTTGTAATAATGAAATTGCCTTTTTGGAGGGTATTCCTTTTTTATTATTTTTGTTGGTAGTTATTATGCAACTGCTACATAAATCTATAATTAGTATAAAAATACAGAAAAATATATCTATTAATCTATCAGTAGTATAAAAATATAAAAAAATATATCTATGAATCTAGAATTAGTATAAAAATACAGAAAAATATAACTATGCATCTATCAGTAGTATAAAAATACAGAAAAATATATCTATGCATCTCTAAAGTAGTTTTGTCTAAAATAATTTGCCTTCAAAATTACCAGTGCCACAAGCACTGCATCTTTAAGATGGGATCACTCGTTGCAGTCAGCATTGTGCATATTCTGTAGTGGTTTTGAGAAATAAGGAGAGCTTTCAGGAACTGATCAGAAAAGTGCAATTTTGTGGTGTGATCAGTAGGGATGCACATATGCCTTGCCCTTCCAGTGCTTCGTTTTGCGTTCAGTAATGCTTGCAAAGCTGTAAAGCATCTGAAAACAAAGCGGTAGTAATTGATCCTCATCTGTATGAAGCGAGGTGAAGATACAGAAAACCTTAACCTTGACTTTGGAGTATGTTAATATGCAATTCAGTTCTTGAAAGCTTGCATTCAGCTGAAAGAGAATGTTTTGATTCTACTGAAAAGAGACAGATTTGGCCTTGTGGAAACAGCACTGCTGCAGTTTTGGTACAGTCGATGAGAAGTTGTTGAAGACAGGGAAAACAAAACCTGCAAATGTTAAACTTTAAGGTTGGTTACATCAGATAAAAAGTACTGGTTACTTCCACATAGTGGCGAAACACAGCAGTTGGTAAAGCAGACTGCACTGATTCAGAGTGCAGGTTGTGCAAGTGTAGTTTCTGCCACATCTACCCCGGTGTGCCTGCGTCGCTGCTGTAGAGCACCCAGCCTACTGTTACCCATGCTTCAGTTGTAATTCGTGTCCCTAACTTTCCAACCCCCTCCCCCAGGTGCAGGTTCTACAGCGAAGCGCAGCACTTCCTCTGGGACTAAAGAGTCCAGCTCCTCCCGAGAGAGAATGCGCGACCGCTCCCGCTTGAGCCAGAGCAAAAAGCTGCCCCTGAGCGGGCAGGGCGGCGCCGAGGCTGTGCTGGCCAAGCGCTCCCGCAGCCGCACCAACCCCGAGGCCGACGTTCGCATGAGCAAGTCCAAGTCAGACAACCAGATCAGTGACAAAGCTGCGCTGGAAGCCAAGGTCAACGATCTCCTGACGTTGGCAAAAACTAAAGATGTGGAAATCTTACACTTGAGGAATGAGCTAAGGGATATGCGTGCTCAGCTGGGCCTGAACGAAGATCAGCTTGAAGGTGATGAAAAATCTGAGGAGAAAGAGGCCATTGCTGTCCATCAGCCAACTGATGTGGAGTCTACCTTGCTGCAGTTACAGGAACAAAACACTGCCATCCGAGAAGAGCTCAACCAGCTGAAGAATGAGAACCGAATGTTAAAAGACAGACTGAATGCATTAGGCTTTTCCTTGGAGCAAAGGCTGGACAACTCTGAAAAGCTCTTTGGCTACCAGTCTTTGAGTCCAGAGATTACAGCTGGCAGCCACAGTGATGGTGGTGGCACTCTGACATCTTCGGTAGAAGGTTCTGCTCCTGGATCAATGGAAGACTTGTTAAGTCAGGATGAAAACACCTTGATGGACAACCAACACAGTAATTCCATGGATAATCTAGACAGCGAGTGCAGTGAGGTTTATCAGCCGCTCACATCAAGTGATGATGCCTTAGATGCTCCATCATCTTCAGAGTCTGAAGGAGTACCAAGTATAGAAAGATCTAGGAAGGGGAGCAGTGGCAATGCAAGCGAAGTGTCTGTGGCTTGTCTAACAGAACGGATACATCAGATGGAAGAGAACCAGCACAGCACAGCTGAAGAGCTCCAAGCCACGCTGCAGGAGCTTGCGGATTTGCAGCAAATAACACAAGAGCTAAACAGCGAGAACGAAAGACTTGGTGAGGAAAAAGTAATCCTCATGGAATCTTTGTGCCAGCAAAGCGATAAGTTAGAGCACTTCAGCCGTCAGATTGAGTATCTTCGGTCCCTTTTAGACGAGCACCACATTTCTTACGTGATTGATGAAGACATGAAAAGTGGTCGCTACATGGAGTTAGAGCAGCGCTACATGGACCTGGCCGAGAATGCTCGGTTTGAGAGGGAGCAGCTGCTGGGTGTTCAGCAGCACTTGAGCAACACTTTGAAGATGGCAGAGCAAGACAACAAGGAGGCCCAAGAAATGATAGGGGCTTTAAAAGAACGAAATCACCACATGGAACGGATCATAGAGTCGGAGCAGAAAAGCAAAACAGCCATTGCCTCCACCTTGGAGGAGTACAAGGCCACCGTAGCCAGTGACCAGATTGAGATGAACAGGCTGAAAGCTCAGCTGGAGCACGAAAAGCAGAGAGTGGCTGAGCTCTACTCCATTCACAACTCTGGAGATAAATCGGACATCCAGGATCTGCTGGAGAGCGTCAGGCTGGATAAAGAAAAAGCAGAGACGCTGGCCAGTGGTCTGCAGGAGGAGCTGGCACACACTCGCAATGATGCCAACCGGCTGCAGGATGCCATTGCTAAGGTAGTGTTGGAACACCCTGCTGCTCTGACAGCCCATACACACCAGTCTGGTGGTCACTGCAGTTCTTTTACAAGTAAAGGAGTCATTGTGAGCTTAATTGGATTGAGGTAGTGTGAGGATTGATTACTCGCTCTTCACCTTTGTAATGGAAATGAGAGGCCTTTTAAAAACTTCACTGGTTACATTTGGCCCCCGGGGAAACTCTCATGTCACTTATTAAAAACACTGGAACTGAAACTCTGCAACTTACATCAAGGGCCAAACTTCAACAGGATTCAAAATCCTCTGTGAGTTCTGTGTCTAAGTTGTGTGCCTTCTGTAGGAGTTTCAAGGAGCTAGTGCCAAAGTGGTGGAAGAGGAATGTCTCTGAGGCAGCCCTGGGAATCAGTCTCAAGTGATAACCCTGCTGGTGCTGGGAGAATACATTCAAGTTAAAGCTTATTCAAGCTGGTTCAGTTGAATTAGAATAAACTAATAAGAAAGAATGCATAAAAGGGTCTCCTCTCTTGAAACAATAAACACTTTTGAGTGAGACAGATTTAACCTCATTTAGTTTACTGAATCCATGTTGTAGTTGTAAATGAAAGAAAAACCAAAACGTTTTGATAGGCTTCTAAACAATGATTATAAAGTATGACCAACAGTTTTTCACTACTGATCCACCCAGGAATGGCTTGTGAGTTGTCTGGGATCCAAGTGTATATTTCTAGCTGTAGAACAGCTACTTTGACACAAGAATGACTAATTTATGTAGTAAATACATCTAGTGAAAGCATTCACCATAATCTAATGTAAAAATAAGAAAGATGAGATGTCCTTAATTTTAGGTATGCATTTAAAGGTGCATTTTCTAGATGAGAAAATCCATGCCAGATGTAATCTCTGCACTATATATTAGATGGAAGCCAGCAGGCTAGTCATGATCACCTGCCAGTTAGAATCCACCTTCATTTCATAGGAAAAAAAGAATCAGAATTTTAATAATTAAGGTTGGGTAGTGCTATTCAAATAAAAATTACCGAAACAGGTTATTTAAAGCAGGGCATTTGGTCTGTTAAAACTGACCCACCCCAAGCCATGACCTAGTTTCTCTTGGTTTTTCTGACACCCTGTTTTTACTGTAGGTTTAATGTTACTCTGCCTCTGATCCCAGCCTGTCACTCCCCTTACAGTTTCAGGAGGCAGGCTAAAATAGCCTCCCTGCTCCTGACAGGCAGAAGGCTGCTACCTCTTCCTTTCCCTGTTTGTTTTTGTTTAATTCAGTTTGACAGCTTTTCAGACTCCTCTGGGAACTGCTTCAACTCACTAACACATCTCTCACACAAATATGAATCCTGCTTCTTGGTTAAGGAAATGAATCATCTCATAGGTCCAGCAAGTACTAAAACTGGAGCACAGCAGAGACCAAGCTTTTATTTTTTGGCAGAAGAGTAAAGAGCTTTCCCCCTCCACCTCCTCTCTTTTCCATTGCAGTGAGATGTTAAATTGGATCGGCTGCTCATGAAATCACAGCCTGGGCACTGTGGTGGTGGTGATGTTGCTTCACTTGAATGCAATATACTGCTGGGGAAGGCTCATATAATACTCAGCTTGGGAATAGAAGAGTTTAAGTCCAGCTCTGGAAAGCACTTGCACTAAACAAATACATTTTTAAAAGCTTTATTTCCCACACATTTATATGACTTCAGAAATACATTGCAAGTATGGCAGTGACCAAACTAACAGTGTGTTTAAAATCCAACCAGAGTAGTCATGATAAGAGAAATTGTCTTTCAGGTTGAAGATGAGTACCGAGTGTTCCAAGAAGAAGCCAAGAAACAAATTGAGGATCTCAATGTGACCCTGGAAAAGCTTCGAACAGAACTAGATGAAAAAGAGACCGAGAGAAGTGACATGAAGGAAACTATTTTTGAGCTAGAGGATGAAGTAGAGCAGCATCGTGCTGTGAAGCTTCATGACAACCTCATCATATCTGATTTGGAGAGTAAGTGTTACGAGTGGCTCTGGAGAGAAAGGTGGCTTCAGAACAGCTGAAGCAGATCACTGCAATAGTGAAAATATTTTCACTTGTCTTTCAGATCTCCGTTTTCAAGCCAGATGAGGGTTTGCAGAGCCCTCATACACTGGCGGGGAGAAAAATCAAGTTAGCTTTGCTTTTCCAGTCTTGGTATTAGTTGGTGTGGGAATGAAAAGCTGTGAGTTGAGAATAAATATCACATCAGATAATGCTGTTTTCAAGTTGTTTTTCAAAGCAGAAGAACATATAATTACAGACTTAATAACAGTGTGCTCCTTGTGTATTTTGGAGGCTGGATGATTGATTTACTGGTTTGGTGGTGGTTTTTTAAGATTGGTCTCACTTTTGAGTACCCAAATAGTAGGAGTTACTAGGCACCTTGAGAATGTTTGTAATTCATTATTTCTCCCACCTGAAGAAAGGTCTTTTAGTGGAGAAACCAGTGGAGAGAGGCCCTGAAATATTACAGCTGCCTTGGCAATATGAATGTGTTATGTGTCTCATTCTGGGTAGGTTTGCTTAGGTCATGAAACTGATCTTGGACCTAAAAATGAGTCTGACAGACTTAAGGCAAGCTAAAACTTTATCTGTTGGCTCTTGCCACCATCTAAGAAATGGTTTGGGCTTTTAATGAAATCTCTGTTTACTGTATACTTGTTTAGCTCTCTGTGTCTTAGTTCCCTCTCTGATCTCCAAGACCTGCTCAGACATTCCTACCACAGGCTGCAATTCTGCAATTCCTCATCATCTAAATAAGAACTTGGGCAACTGCACCCTGGCAAGCTGGATTTCCACAGCACTACTTCCAGAATCCACATGTTAAATATTCTTCCATGGCATACAAAACATAGACAAGACAGCAGAAAAAAACCAAAGCAGGATCCCATTTAACAGTAAAGGAAGTACTCATAGAAGGGCTTTTAAATTGGTCTGCTATCAACAAAAGGGAGTGTCTGAAGCAAGCTCAGTGACTTCAGACATGTGGCTGTCAGCTTAGTTTCCCTAAACAACTCTTCTTTATCTTGAAAGACAATCGCTGTATGTATTTAGTAAAGTACTTTGGCTGTTTATTCTGCAAGGTTTTTTTGGCTCTGCCTGTTCCCAAACTAGGAGCAGGAGCTGAGGCACATGGTCAGTGGCTCTGACTGTTCCTGGAGTAATTTTGAAGCAAAGTCTTTAAGAAGTTGAAGCTTTTCAAATTTCGTTGGTTTTTTCCCCCCCACTAACTGAAACACATTAAGACAGAAAGCAGCACTGCAGTCAAGTAAATATTTAGGTATCTACTTGTTTGCAATGCAGCTCTAATTTACAGGTGCTTCTGCTTTGGGGGCACAAACCAGCTGCCAGGTATCTCACTGGTTAAAATTTAGCCAGCGAAACTTCTGCCTGGGCAGAAATTTTCAACCAAAACTGCGACAGTCTTTGTTGCTCATGGCTATTGGACTAGTTCGGAAAGTGCTGCTCGCTGCTGGCTGTGCCGGCTGCAGCCTGGGGTGCTTGGGGTACACCAGCGGTTAGCGGTCGCAGGAAGCAGAGTGACATCTAGTGGCGGTGCGCGGGGATGGCACCTGGAGAGCAGTTTGAACTAAACTTTCTCACCACTTCCAAACGCTGTTTGAATTAAACCAGTGGTGGGAGCCTTTAATTAGAGACAGCGAAGAGCAGCAGCTCAGAAAATCTGGGGCTTGGAGGTAGTACAGACGAGATCTAAAAGACAGAATTTTAATAAATTGTTCAATTGTTGAGGCCTTGAGCGACCTGTTCTAGTGGGAGCTGTCCCTGCCTATGGCAGGGGGTTGAAACTCGATGATCTTTGAGGTCCCTTCCGAACTAAACTATTCTATGATTCAAGTGATGAAAAAGCTCACTGCAGGAATAAGCTATCTTCTGCTGATCAGGTATTGTAAACTGCTAGTTGGAAGGATGATGACTTTTCATCCTAAACAACCAAGTGTAATAAAGATCCATAAGGGTTTGCTTTAATGAACTTTTTTTAAAGATTTTTTAAATGTGAGGAAATCTCCCCCACCTCTTGAGAACTGGCCTAAGAGCAGAGTTCCTGAGTGAATGGCAGTGATGGCAAGATAATGCTGAGGGGTGGAAAATGATCACTGGAAGGGTTCACAAAAGACTACAGCTAGGAAAAGGGTGCTTCCTAGGTGGGGTGGAGACTGTTCCTTTACATTAATGGCTGATCAACAGGGATGTGAAATGGTCTAGCACTGGTACTTGGGACATGCTTCCTTGGGGGCTTCCCAAACACATAGCAGCCATCGAACGAAGCATTTGTCACAGTGCTCTGCGTATTGGTCTGTCACGTTTCAGCTGTTTGTCTGCTTGCAAACCCCTGCTGTGGATAGTGGAGTGGGATTGTATTGCGTGCAGCGTGTCCCTGATGCCCATCGTGCCGCGACAGTGGGTGCCGATGGGATGAGCAATCTGAAGCGTAGTGCTGCTGTACTGTATCTCTGACAAGTCTGAGTTCTGAGAGCACAGCTGAGAGGTGTGCGGTGTGCCCTCAGCAGCTCCTGAGGTGGCAGAGCCTGCGGCGAGTCCGCAGGGCTGTCTGCGGGCAGGGCGGGCTGGCAGTAGGTGGCGCAGTGCCTCTGGGTTTCACTGCCGGCTCGGCGAAGGCTTCCCTAGTCAGGTAGCCAAGCTGTCACATTAGTCATCTTTAATGACTAAGGGGAGGAAAAAAAGAAACCTATTATTCTTCCAAGCGATTAATAAGAGTTGGTGGGGGATTTTTTTTTTTTTTTTCCCCCCAGAAAACTCTGTCTCTTGATTTGTGGGAAATTGGTATTTGTAGGCTAACTTAGCAGGTGTCAGCCTGAAAAACAATCCCTGCCTGTTCTCTTAGCACAAGGTACAGCTGCTCTTAGGCTGTGACTGTTTAAGTCAGTACATTTTTTGGACGAGTGTAGGTGAGCAAGAAGGTTGTGATATAGCTAATGTTCAGTGAATAAATAGTTCTTTTATGGAACTGACAGTTGCTAATTCTGCCATACCTCATCTTGAAAAGGGTTGTGATAGCAGTTGAATTATTACGTTACCATATTTAGACCTTTTCTGCCACAGTGTGGGAAAAGTCAATTGGATGTTAATTTTCTAATTGTTAGCAGTTTTAGGGGGGCAGGATGGCTAATGTTGGACCCTTACAAAAATCATCTTTCTTGCTGTATAGACCTGGTGTCTGCAGCAAAGCACAAGCAGCTTGCTGATTTGCCAGATTTGGTCATCTGGATGGTCTCTTTGTTCTTCACTTACCTGAAATGATAATTCCTAAACCACTCCTTTTGTCTCTTTCTTGTCCATGCTCCCTTAAAGGGGGAGAACTCAGTTGTGGTAGAAGCATTTGTCCTGCCCTACTGAAAACTGCAGCACGTAGGGGTGGGAAGGGTTTGGGGTGTTAGAAAAGAATTGTGGTGGTTGTGAGGGTGCAGAGAGGAAGGAATTCACAAGGCAGCTATTCAGAGGACTGCTACTTGTGTACCTGATTTAGCTACTTGAGTTTTCAGGCTGTAACTGGTGCCACAGTGCAGAGAATGGATGGATTTCAGGCTGTAAGAGATGAAATTACTGATCTTAGCCTTCATTTCTCCCTGAGCCTCAAATCCAATTGCAATTTGGTAGTTCTCTTCAGTTCTTCTAATGTCTTGGATTGACTGGGGGAGAAGACTGTTTCCAACAACTGCTGCAAATGGCTCTGTATTGTTTATAGTAACTGCAGAATATTCAGACCATTGTGTTTTACTTCAAAGCATAAATATACTAAAACTTAATGGTGCATTTCATATCTCACCAAAGCTCCAAACAATGGCATTACACAAGCTTTATCTCTGGTTTGTGGCTATTTTTAGATGAACTGCAGCTTGCTTTTAGTAGTAGAACAAATGTTATGTTTAAGAATGCATTTTGTTTGAACTGGCTTTTAAAGAGGAAAGGGTCACCCACTAAATTCTGTTTCAAAATGCCCTGGGAAGCTCTTCAGGGCATGCTGGCTGGCTGTCACTCTTGGAAGTTATCTCATGTGCAGCGGGGTTTTTGCGTGTATCTAAAGGAAAAAATGGATGGGGGAGGGGAGTGACTTTTATAACTTTGACCTAAAGCTGGCATCTCAGTACTGACTTGATCTCAAACAAGTTATATATACAGAGACAAGCCAAGAACTGAAGGGCTCTGCTGAAATACCATGGCAGCATCAGATGTGAGTGGCACGCTCTGCTGGGCTTATCTTCAAAGCTCGAAGATCACTTGGATACATTTGAAACTGTGCAGTTTTGTAAGGAGCAGATAGATACAGAAGGGTTTCAGCTTCTCTAAGCCTGAAAGGTTACCATGTGTTCAGACCAACAGAGGTTTGCCATTCCGGTGAAGAAATTAACTGGAATTAAAAGCCTCTCTGCTTGGGACTGTTGAGGCAAAATTGAAGAAACTCAAACACACAGATTTTGCTTGCCACGACTGACAAAATGGAAATGTTCCTCTGAGCGTAGCTGAGGCTCCTCGGTGTAAACATCTGCATAAATCAGCTTCATTATTCCAAGCCAACTGGAAGAAACAAATCTTTTTCTTATATATTTGAAATGCTTTTTCTACCAGAAGGTTGAAGCCTGTTTAATTCAGGCCTTTCAAAATGCAAAAGTATGGCAGGAATCAGTGGAACTGCAGGATAAATGTTTGACTGCTCAGTGTCTTGGGTCGTATATACAGGTGATAGAGTGAAGTTCTGCAGCTCTTTCTCCTACATGGAAAACTTGAAGTTGGGTCTCAGCTCTCAGAAAGCCCAGTAACCAGAGCTTCTTCAGGGTTACAGGTTGGAAATGGCCATGTGAAGCTAGAGCAGAAAATCATCCTGGAATCCGGTGAAGTGGCACTGGTTAGAAATTTACGCTGAGTTCTTCTTGAGGAGTTGCTTAGTTATAAGACTGGAGTAATCAGTCCCATTGTCCTTGTGCATAGAATGGAGTCACTAATGAATGATAATTGCAGTGCTGGGCTGTCAGACAGCCCGGGGTCAGAGACTGGTGCTGGTCAAGCTGCAGACCCTTGTACATCTGACAGATTGGAGGGCTCATCTTTCATAAGGTGATCTCTAGGCTGCCTGTCCCCTTCCAGTAAATACAGCATGCTCATCTTTGAGTAGGAGCTTGGTAGACAAGAAGGTAAGATCCTTGAGGCCATGAGAAGCATTTTCTCCCTGTTGAAGGCATGGCTGTGAGTTATGTCAGCAGCTTTATGGCAAGGAATAAACTGAATCAAAAGGTTTTGTGTAGCCACAGCTGACATTTGAAGAGGGAAACCCACCAAATATTCAGGTTTTTAGGACCCTTTTGTGTTAATATACCTACCTTGTTTATTTGCTCTGTGTTACTGCTTTGTCATTTTAATAGTTTGAAGGGTAGAGACTGGGGTTTATGTAGGAATTGAGCTTGCTTCTGCTGCTCCCCTCACCAGTGACAGAGAAGTATGTACCCACTGACATTTGCTGTCACATTCTTTCTGCTCACACTGTTTTTCTCCAGATGGCTTTGGTTATAAAAATGTATCCTCTGAGTAAGGTTTTAAAAACATTTGCTTTTAAAGTAAACAGATCCCTGAAGAAGATCTTACAGATAATTCTACTTTCTTTTCAGATACAGTTAAAAAACTTCAAGACCAAAAGCATGACATGGAAAGAGAGATAAAGAATCTTCACAGGAGACTCCGGGTAGGTTAAAACCGAAAACCTCAAGAACCTTGGAATATTATAAGAGCTGCATATAAAAAGTGACAAAGCCACGGGGTGGGCTGTAATGCCATTCAAAGAATTGTTTCTGAAGGGGCACGTGCCATGGGAATACACTTACCTACCTGCAGACACTAAAGAATCCTAAGACCTGAAAGATATGGCTTTGGGCTGGAGAGAAAATGGTCCTGCACCTTCTCTGCCACAGGGGAATGGATGGATGGGTTGGTTGATTCTCATCCACTCTGAATGTTTTCTTTGCTTGTAGAAAAGAAATTCTTGCCCGTGGAGGCCTAATTCTCTCCAGCACAACTTCTTCAGTTTAACTTGCAAGTTAGGCTATGCCTCATGCCTTTATCGCTGCTCTAAATTGTTTCCTGTAGTAGCATTGGGAAAGCATGGATAATGAGGATAACTCCTGTTTTTAATGTCCACATTCCTTAAGTGTAAAGTTGAATTTCCTTACAGGAGGAGTCAGCAGAGTGGAGACAGTTCCAAGCTGACCTGCAGACTGCAGTGGTTATAGCAAATGATATCAAGTCTGAGGCCCAGGAGGAGATAGGAGACCTGAAGCGTCGACTGCACGAAGCTCAGGAGAAAAACGAGAAGCTCACCAAAGAGCTGGAGGAGATCAAGTCACGCAAGTATGCAAGAGGCAACAGGATATTGTCTGTCTCGTAGCTGGGTAACAGTTATGGAGATCCACTATTTTGATTAATATTGAGAGCCTGAAGCTGATAAATCCTGTCACTGGGAGGATCTGTATTGCAGCAGGCTGCTAAACACAGGCGTTAAAGGCTTAAAATAGATACACTTACAAGAGCAATATTTGTGTCTTTATCCTCTCTGTTTAATCCATCTCAAGTTGAGTTTGGTGCTTTTGACAAACCAGGTCGAAGCAGAGGTTTTTTTCCTGTTTAACAAGTGGATATTATTTCATAGAATCACAGAATCATTTGGGTTGGAAGGGGCCTCCAAAGGTCATCTATTCCTACCCTGCTGCAGTCAGCAGGGATGTCCTCCTCTAGAGCATGTTGCTCAGAGCCTTGTAAGGCGGACAAGGGGAGGATGCTGGATCCCTTTGATTCTGAGGGGTTATTTTGTGGCGACTGTCCCTGTCTCAGGGAGTGATTCTACATGTCTGTCTCCTTCTCTAACTCCCAGTGTTCCTTTAGCCTATCTACTTTCTCTCTTAGCTCTACCAGAAGGCTGAGCAAGCAGTCCCCCTGCTGCCATCTCAAACAGCCGTTGTCCCTTGTTCCAGCTGCTTGCAGAGAGAGGCTGTGGCAGTGCTGCAGGCAGAGCTCTGGCCAGCTGTGTGTTCTTGGGGCAGCTCAGTCTGAGCATATCCCTCCCTTGTAGCAAGTGCAGAGGAAGCTGTGCCCGTTCTGTGAGTGGGCACTGTGGCTGAGCTTCCTCAGTGCTGCTGAGCTTGCTGCCTTACGTCTGGGCTAGAAGAGAGATTTCTGTGAGTGGTGAGCATAAGGTGATCATCAAACTAAGCCATCTGATTCTTGCTATTACATTTTAGCCATTACTGCTTGCAAGTGAACCTTTGAGGTTACAGTTGAGTTCTGGGTTGCTAGTTCCAGTCAGTATATTCATTACTACTTATACACAAACATCTTCTGAGATTTGAGTCACTGCAGACAGAGAACAAAAAGGAAACTGCATCAGATTCCTTGGAAGTGGTATGGCTGCTGCATTGGAGGGAAGATGGCAGGAAAGTCTACTGCAGTGTCTGAAGCAAAAAAATCAGTCAATGTTTCATTATTGCAGACTGCAGAAAACAGATTGCTTTAAACATTCTTGTCTTGTGAGTGACACAATGCAGTAGCCACTATAAATATTCTGTACTCAAAATCCAATTAGTGTTTTTTGAAGTGATTCATATGTTGCCTAAAAGTGGATACCAGAACCTCCTTAGTACTCTTTGGAATTGTTTTCTGTTCATGCAGGTGAGAAAACAAATCCTCCCCTCTGAGATGATAATTTCCATGTGAAATATTTAAGGCTCTTTTTTTTTTTTTTTCCCATCCTTGTGTACTTGTGTGTGTGAGATAGGAGCAGAAATTAAGCCTTAAATCAAGTATTGATTGGATAGAATTTTCACCTGGTACTTAAACTCTCCAGCTGACAAGCAGTAAGAATTTACAGTGATCATTTATTCCTAAATTACAGTGAAAAGAAAACCAGATTAATGTAATGAGCAATTTGGACTATAGATTGTAATTTGACTTCAAAATTGTGATGATTTTTCTAAGACTTTGCATGCTGAAATGGCTTTTAAGTTCTTTTAAATGGGCTGCATATTGATTTCAGGCAGGAAGAGGAGCGTGGTCGAGTGTACAATTACATGAATGCTGTAGAGAGAGATCTGGCAGCTCTGAGGCAGGGAATGGGCCTGAGTCGCAGATCCTCCACCTCCTCGGAGCCAACTCCCACTGTAAAAACACTCATCAAGTCCTTTGACAGTGCCTCCCAAGGTAATGGTTTTCAGCTGGTGTGGTACCTGCACCAGGTTACAATTTTGCATGTGTTGACAGACACTTCTAATGGCTTAGCTAATTCAAAGGAGAGTTGTTTTATTGTGCTGTCATGACCTGTAAGTGGTGGCTGAAACAAACCAACCAAGGTGCACAACAAATTGTTCACTGTGGTTAAGTGCAAGCATCCTTTTTTTTTTTTTTTGTCCTGTCTTTATTTTTCTTGCCTGCTGCATTGCCAGTGACTCATATGCTAAATGCTTTGATTCACTGCTCCTGTGTATCAGAAATACATAAACACATATTGCACACATAATGGTAGCTGGCAGCGCAGCTGATTGCAGCCTGGCTCTTAAAATGGGATCTTAATGCAGCAAATTAAACATTCTGAAAGCCATCTAATAGCTAGAGCCAAGTTTGCTGCTTCTAATAACTTACATTCTTATAGTCTAAAGTGCTGATAGATGCTTAAAATATGGTCCAAGCAGTCTCATCTATTAAAAGATACAGGCAATATCTTCTAAAATTAAAAAGACCTCCCTGTTGAGACACTGGATTTTACTATAACTCTGATTGTGGAAACAGCTGCTGTTGTCCTCTTCTCTGGTTCAGCAGAGTGAGAAATCCAAGTAATTATTCTGGAATGAGAAGCACTTGAGTCTGAGCTTTGACTGCATATGAGACTTTGCATGGATCCATATATTTCCCTCAGCAGGCCTTTTGGCTTTGAATTTTGTTTACAGTAATAGTGTCACTCTAAGTCCCTGATATGAAAGGCTTGGCTAGAAGTAAACTCAAAAGTCCTATGCTGTGCATGGTGCAAAAGAATCTCCACAGGGGCAAGTCTATAAATGTATTGCCACAAGTGTGTTCTTTGTTCATGGGTGCTTACAAAGCTTTCCTTGCCTAGTGTTAATTTTTTTTTTTTTTAATCTGCTACTGTCTCAAGGTGCTTACAGCCAGAGTTAGTTTGGTAAAATGATCAATCACTTCTCCCTTTGGTTCAGTCTCTTATTTCAAGATTCTATCTGCCTTCCTCCTCAGCATTAGAGTCTAATCATGCTGTTAAATAATCAAATGTCTGGTTCACCAACTCTGTCTGGTTTCATAAGTTTCAAACATGTTGTTTAAGTCCAGAATTTTGAGGACTCCCATAGTATGTTGTACCTGTGGGCTTTAGCTGGAAATGAGAAAGGAAGAGGAGGAGGTGATCCATGTTACTTGTCTTGTCTTACTGGCAGACCCAACCAGTCTGCTACCAACTCCTTAGTTATCTGGAAATCAGAGAACTAGTAATGCTGTTGTTTATGTCAGCCAGGGTACTAGTATCCTGCAAATCAGCATTGTCCACCTCCAGAAAACTCCTGTCTTTGCCATGGATGATATGCTCAAGACAGTGTAATTAGAGAGGAGTAAATGTGTAGGCATACTTGTGAGTGATTTGCAGTCAGTTACTCATTGAAGTTCTGAAGGCTGTGATCTGGTAAAACCAGTAATGTAAAGGCCAGGCTGAGAGCTGGCTGTAGCCAGTCTGCTGTGTCACTGCAGGACAGAGTAGTGCTCATTATAGCTTCTCTTCTCTTTCACCTAGTTCCAAGCCCTGCTGCTGCTGCCATTCCTCGCACTCCCCTGAGCCCGAGTCCCATGAAGACTCCCCCAGCTGCTGCTGTATCCCCCATGCAGGTGGGTGTCCTAGGGCTGCACTTAGCCCTTTGTAAAGAAGAGCATGCGAAGCTGCAGGTGGCAGTACACCAAACTGCCTGACTTTGGGGGGCCGTAATGTTAAGATGTTGCCCCAGGTAAGTAGCTACCAAAATGTTCAGTCTAGCAAAAGCCTTACCCTGAAAACCATGTTGGCATCACTTGGGAGTTGAACATTCCCAACCTTTACTATTCCTATGCTCCTGAGAAGCACGAGAGGGAAACATTATCTGCATTCCTTAGTTCTGAAGTTGCTGTTTGTCAGTTGAATCCTGGCTGGTATGAATACTGCAGTAATCCCCTTTGGGCACAAGCCTGGGCTCTGTGCAGAGTCTGTCAGCACTCATCAGTACAGATGTATCCCACGTTGCCTGGGCTTCTGATAGCAGACCTGACCAGGGAGGAGCTGAGTTACTGTGATTATCTTAGATCATTTTGCACTGACTGAGAGCTTGGCCAGATTGTGCTGTGTGTTCTGTTCTGTCCCTCTGAAGCTTTGTTGGTTTGCTCAGCTGCTGCTGGAGCCTCGGTGTGCTAAGACTGGGTGAGCAGCACCCTGGTGCCCAGCTGCATAGTGCACCGCTGGTTCTGTGATCTCTCCGGCTGCATCAAGTGAGATTTTGCTAACAGCCAGCAGGTTTAAAGACAAAGCAGAAAGGTCCAGATTCACAAAGAAATGTCAGAGCATGCACTCTGCTTTACTCCTTTACCATCACTAACTCTGCCACCTTCAAGATGCCATAACCAGAAGCAGCACAGCTTGGTTCTTGCTGGAGGTCAGCCTGATGTTTTGGTGCTGAATCCTCACTGTGCCCATTGAAGAATCTCTCCGTACTGGCTTGAATTGCTCTAGCACCAATACCTGGAACAGACTGGCTGCTCTCCCGTGCTCACACTGGTGCAGCTTTTATTCGTTTAGGAGTGGATTTCATGCAACAAATAGCCTCAAATGTTTTTGTGAGAGCTTCTGCTACCTCTCAGGGCTCAGCCACTCCTGACAGCAGTTTTCTAAAGTTAGATATGACAAGTTCTCTGACAGATTCTTTGTTCCTATTGATCTATCTTTACATTTCTGTTTATTTCTGTGCTCTTATAGGAAGAGGCACTCTTAATCTCATGTTCTGAAGGGTTAGAGCACAGGTTTAGCAGACAGGAGACTTTTTGAATTAAGCCTAAGGCTTATTTCACTTTGTTTACCTGTAAATTAACCACAAGCCAAAGAAATATCTTCAAATACTGCAAGCCTGCTCAGGTTTACAGCTCTTGAGCTGATGTTCTCAATCTGCCAAAATTACTTGGGTTTGGAATTCTGCTTCTGGGGTAGAACCAGGTCATTAACAGCTGGACACCCATTAGTGGGAAGCATTGCCTGAGGAACAAAGAGTGTGTAAATGAGAACAGTTTCTATTGTCTGTTGGAAGATAGGTGGTTTTCTTGAAAGTATTTGTAATTATTCAGGGTTTTGTGACCTCAATTATGTAAATTACATTTAAAGAATGTTTTCTGCTCAAGAGAGAAAAAGGTTTGGTTTCAAAACCAGTTTTCATCATCATTTCCTTTTCCTCATTTTCGTGTTGCTGCCTTGTTCTCTGCTGTGTTGTTTTATGGAATGTTTGTGGGGTTTTTTGTCTGTGGTGTTTGCTCTCTTGCAGTTGGAGAGTAAGATGTTAGTAAGTCCTACCTTATAGAAGTCATCCATGGTTTCAGATCTCAAGAGAAGGTGGAAGGATTGATATCTCCGGGGGTGTTGCAGTGCTCATTATCATTAATCTCAGTTGCTTTTAAATGCTGCAAATAGTGCCAAACAACTTAGGAAGAGAGGCAGAAGGAGAATGCTCTTCAGAATGTAAAGTCAATCTTGCTGGGTTAGCCCAAAGCTTAGCTGCTGTGCCACTGAGAGTGACCAGAGCAGATGCCTAGGGAGGAGTTCAAGAACAGTAGAAGCCTTTCTGTTGCTTTCCCCAAGAACTTTGTTTCTCTGCCCTATGGAGAATGCCAAGTGGAGCTAGATAAACATTAGCTGATTCATCTTCCTCTCATTTGCAGTGTGTTAGTCACCACACTACTACTGGTAGTCGTCACAGTAAGACAGGCAATAAGGAACTAGGCACGGTGAAAGTAAGCCCTGTCTGCAGTGTCAACAGCAGCAGAAAGACAAACACTTGGCTTTAGAACAAGGACACAGGGCCAGTGCACAGCAGGTTACCAGCTGAGCAGTGCAGCCACTTTCTGGGAATACCTGTCAAGGATGTTTGTTCTTCAGGGATAGCCAGAAGCAGAAGAGGGTGACAAAGGTGCTTGGTTTAGCCAGCACTGGGCTTGCTCCCTGGGTTTCTTGGCTGAAGCTCTCTACTACGCTGTAGTGACAGTCCCAAAGCTAACCACAGTGAAATCTTCTAACCTCTTTATTTACTTTAACAGTTTCCTTGGGGGTGAGTAGTGGAGTGGCACAAAATGTCTCTCACCTTGTCCTATACTTAATCAAATGCTTCCCTAAGTGGCTGAACTTTAATGCAAGCTGGAAGTGCCAGCTCTTATGGGAAGCAGTGCTAGGGACTTTTGAGTGTGACTCAATTGCAGACTTTTATCTGCACATTTAAAGCAACAGCCTTTGTAATGTGTGCAGGGGTTTTGGTAGGCAAAGGGCTGACCTTCTTCCTGTTGTGTTGGCAGTTGTGTTCTCCATCTGGTTTCCAAAAGCACAGCTGTAGTTTGAGTCCACACGGTCAGTAAGTGGCCCTGTAATACTGCCTGTGCTATGAGATGCTGCAGACTCTATGCTGTTAACTTTTTCTAATCCCAGTTCTGGATTTGTCTGTCAAGCCTACATGATTTGGCATGGGGAACATCTGAGCTTTATTATCTTATGAGATAAGGCTTGTTTAACCTTCTCACCTCATCCTGGGCCAGACACAGAGCTGAGTTTTCAGAATAAAAGCATTACTGAGCTGATTATGATTAAATATTGGGCTCTCTTGGAGAGGACAGGGTGAATAAAATGTGCTATGAATTGCAATAAGCTCTTTGATTAATTACAGAAGACTGTAGTAGTGGGTGGTTTTCCATGAGCCTTCATCAGCAGAAGATGAGTTTTTGTAACTGTTTTTCTTAGCAGAGGGCAGTTGGTGGCAGTGCAGCCAGTGCAGCATTTTGCTGATTTGCCGGGAAAAGGCAGAGGCTGTAGAGGCACAGGTTAGTGCCACACATCCATGCAGAAGGCTGTTTAGCTTCACCACATCATGCTGAGCCAGAACAGCTTTGTACAAACAACATAGAAAGGAAGGTGAAAATGAATACAAAATGACAAGAGACTTCCCAGCCTTAATTTGCAACATTGATCTGAGGAAGAGGCTTCAGCTGGAAGAGGTGGATGTCGAACTGTCAATGCCCAGTGTGTGTCTGCATACATTCAGCTGGCAGATCAGCAGGTACAGTGGGCACAGCCTCTTTCACCAAGTACTTTTAAAGCTTCTGTTGTTTTGTTAGGTCTTTTAAGTCAGTACTAATGCTGTATCTGAGTTGCTGAAACTGCCGCTGCATTTGCCTTTGGATGTGTTTTTACCTTCTGTGTAACACAAGTGTTTTTCCATTTCAGAGGCATTCTATAAGTGGACCAATCTCGGCTTCCAAACCCCTTGCCACACTGACAGACAAAAGGCCCAGCTATGCTGAAATCCCTGTTCAAGGTACTCAGTCAAGGTCATTCCAACTCTTGTCAGCCTTGCTATTAATACTCTAAAAATTAAGTTGTATAATTAATTTATGTCATATTTCTATTCAACATTGGTTCGTATCCTATCCAAAGCATTATGATGTGTTTTTAGTCATCAAAACCTTTTCATAGACTGTCTGAGGCTCAAGGTTTTATTCTTTGTTTCTTCTCACGTGGTGACATATCATAAGGATGCTTTTTGGAATTTCCAGCAAGCTCCTGGTTGCATGCTGGTAGCTTGGCATTGTTCTGACTGGTTTTCATCTGTGCACAAACTGAGGCCACTTGCCACATCAAGCTAAGATGCTTTCAGGGACATGCCTTGCAGCCGGCTGCTAGCTATTGAAAATCCACACCTCTGGGGTTCTGTATTGTGTGGCTGCAAGGCTTTCTTCCCCCTCAAAGTAAAACAAGGTTGATGGTTGTCATTGCATGTCGTGGGAATATAGAGAGCCTGACTTGTTGAGTATTGGATCTTCAGGAGCCAGATGAAAAATGGGATGGGATGAAATCGAGTGTTGATTTATCTGTTTCCCAATATTTCCCTGTTCTGTGAACTTTGTTTTGTCTCTCCAAGCCCTGCTCACAATGTGCTCTTCCTGTGAGAATGAATAGCTATCATGTGGTGGGTGTAGCTCTCTGATTAATGCCTGCTTGAGGGGGGTTTTTTGGGTAGATCTTTCTCAAGATAATCCCCATATGACTCCAGGCTGAATATTTCCTTTCAGTTTGGTATTCCCGAGGTCTGAGGCTTTCTAAAGGCCTCCAAGGGTGTTGAGGTTTTTTTTTTCTGTAGCAGACCATAATAGCCTGCGTGTGCCAGATTTCTTTCTTGCTTTTGTCAGATGCACAGGGAGGTTATTTGCACAATGCAGCTGGAGCTTTAATTTTAGAAACCTGGATATTTTTAGGAAAATTGAAATGTCTTTCCAAGAAGATAGCTTAGGATTCTTTAATTGTTCCAGAGGTCATAGGGAAACATAAACTTAAACACAAGCTGAGGTCTGTGCTTTAGGTGGGTTTTATGTTTTCAGGGCTGCATTCCAGTGCAGAGTGTCTCAGACAGAATTCTTGCTTCCAACCATACAGATTTTAAAGCAGCTCTGCAGCAGTGTCATGTTTTCAACTAACTAATGAGGCTTTGCTTTTTTGAATCCTCATTCTTCATTTTCATTATTCTTTTTTTTAATTTTCTAAGTAGTGTTTCTAAGTGTTTCTACATACTCCTATGTCAAAGTTTGGTTACTACCTAAAGGTTTTATTTGAAGGAATATTTCTTCAGTACTAGGAAATGGTTTTGATTTGATGCTACAGAAAATGAATTTTGCTGTAATTTGGTTTTGATCATTGGCAGTAAACAGAACCACTCTTTCTGTACACCGTGTGAAATGGAACCTTTTTGGGCTTTGGGATGAGGGAAAAAGCATCTTTTGATTTAAAAATTAATTAAAAATCCAACAACAAACTAAAGGAATAAAATAATCCTGGGGGACAAAGTGATCTCATTTCTCAGTCTGCACTGGGAGTGGCACATGGCATGTTTTTGGCTATGTGCTAATTAAGAAGTCCTTGCTCAGCCGTTTGGTTTAACAATTCTGTTTCTATAGACCAAGGCAAGTGGATCATGAGGAGTCCTTAGGGAGAAAGGATTAAGGAGGTCATGATGTATTGATAATGAACTTCATTGATAATGAGCAAATTGAGGCCTTTGCTGTCATGCAGATACAAAGAGTTGCTCTCACTAAACCAATGAGACTCAGGCACTGCTAAACCATATTTGTGACTCATACCTGAATGTTTTACACTGAAGTGGGATCTTTGTTAACAATGTTCTCTCTTCCTTTGCTTTGCCCAGAACATTTGTTGAGAACATCCTCTACCAGCAGGCCAGCATCGCTGCCAAGGGTACCCGCTATGGAAAGTGCCAAATCTATTTCTGGTAATGCCACAGTCTTCAGCTTATTAGTATCATTAGGAATTCTCATTTCAGTGCTGTACTTGGAGAGCTACTTTATTTTTTCAAGAGAGAGCTTTGGTTCTTGTCACAAAAGCTCTCTTTGGGTATTTGGAATACCTGCTTTTTCTGTTGGAGTTTTGGGGAAAGAACGTCAAGTCCAGTGGTAAGCTACTGTTCTGGTTTGTTGGGTCAGGTGGAGCCAAAGAGACTTTTTGTAACTGCTGCTCTGGTGCTGGTGTTGTACATACAGACCTGTGCCAACCCAGTGGATGGATGTTAGTTACACATGGAACAGTTGACTTCTATCTCATCTTTCCTTGTATTTGATGTGTATGTGAGGAAAGAAACTCTTCTGACCTGTCACTTTTTACTGCTTGGATGTAGGATTACCTTTTTTTCCTCCTTCTTTAACTGAGCAATTCCATTTTTGTTTGTGAAAAGAATTAATGGTTTCAAATGAGAGGATTGTTCTTTTTTGGGCAACATCTGCATCCTTATCCATTGCCTAAAACATAGGAATGGGTTTGCATATTACCTAGTAAAACTTCTACCCATTCTGTAGGACAGAAGAATGTTTGCAGTGTTTTGGGTTTTTTTTAATAGTCCATTTTGTGACTGGCATAACTCACAAAGATTCTTTAGTATTACTCACAGTGGCTGCTGCTGCACATTTGATGCTAACCTTGGAGTTTTGAGAAATAGATTTCCTAACTAAAAGTTGATACAGAGTGGTGGGAGTGTTAGTTTACTGCCAAACTGACATCTCAGTATCAACAGGGCTTCTAAAAACCCAAATCTTTTAAGATCTGTCATTCAGAAGAAAAATTGTTTAGCCTTTGATAAAATGAAGCAAGCTGTGTGGAATGTGACTGAACGGTCTTAGGTCAGTCTCTGATGTACTTGATATTTAATAATGTCTAGAACATCACAGATGTGCCAATTCTTGATGAAAATTAAGTGGAAGTAAAGCAGCTGTCATCTCTAAACTGTCTTAGCTTTGGGTTTCTTTTTTCTTAACTGCTTGAAGCTTAGCAAGATGACTACTTAGACTAGAGCGAGTGATTTTTGTATTAAAACTCCTTCTCATTCTTTAAATCCTTCAAATCCCTGTGGTGATACTACATGAAGATCCATTTGTTTGCTTCAAGGTACTGGTTGAATTACACATTGGTAGTACAGCCTAAATCTTGGACATTTCCTAAAGGGAAAGTATGAAGGAAGAGTACCCTGGTGTTGGGTATGGGTGTCTGGCCATGGTTCCTGGCCAGCTTTCCCTTTGCAAGTGTTAAATACAAGGACATTCTCCTGCTTAGTCTCTCGCAGAAGCAGTGAAGAAATCAAGAGGGATATCAGTGCCCCAGATGGAGCATCTCCAGCGTCCCTCATGGCAATGGGCACCACCTCCCCACAGCTGTCACTCTCCTCTTCTCCAACAGCATCAGTCACCCCTACCACCAGAAGCCGAATCAGGTGAGAAGCTTTGCAGTGGTGCACTCAAGTGTGTTAATTCCATAGCTGCCTGTCTGTCTGTTTCTGCTATGTGGGACTGGCACTAAGGCTGCAAGCTCTGCTGCCACCCACACTAATCACAATCTTTGAGAGCTTCAGTCAGTCAGGCTTTTGCAGCTCACTGTGTGTCTTAAAAGCCAGGCAGAGAGGCTTTTTAGAGCTTAGGAATTTAAGAGCAAAGCTGAGCTCCACTAGCAAACCAGGGAAAGTCATCACTAATATCATCTAGGTCAAATGCCACAAATCCAAACTCATGAAGCAAGTTACTGGCATGTTGAACAAATCTTTGGGTGACTTGGACCACACAATAAACCCTCACTTTGTAATTACAGCTGGAGACAAAAGGCACTATGCTTAGGTCTTGATTCTAGCCACTGCCAAGTCTTCTAAATAGCCATGAGTGAGCAGGCCACAGGGTTAATTGTCCCCCAGGTGAAATCATAAGGCAAGTCTAAGTAACAAATAGACAGGCAGCCCCCTTCATCCATGAGATAAAAAGATGAGTGTGATAAATTTGAACGTTTTTCTGTCTGTGACATTAGCAGTCAAAGGACTTCAAAGTATTTAAGCCTCATGTGAAGTTTGTGCTGAGCCCTGCTTCACTGACTGGAAAACTGGCAGGCAAAGGTGAAATTGCTTTCTCAAGACCATTTAACACAGGGCTTCCTGGCAAAGCTTTTGTCCAGCAGAAATATGAAGCCCTCAACCTTCTGAGGCATTTGCAACATGACACAATTACGTTAGAAATTGGGAAGATCTTTAGCTGTGGGAGCTGTTGAAAAGGATTTCTCTGCAATCAGCTGAGGCATGCCTCTGCTGCTCTCCTTTCACTGGACACAAATGAAATGGAGTTTGAACCTGTGGGTACTTTCCCAGCATTAGTTAACAGTGTGTGCGTGCTAGAACCTACATTTACACTGAGTACATCCAGGCATTAAAAAAACATTAAAACACCTGTATGTGACCTTTGACTTGGTAGTGTACATGACTGCTTGCTGGCAGCCTGCAGTAGAGAGGGTGGCACTTGATGGTAAATTGTTCAGTGACAGTTCTGACATCAGTGCTCTGCCACCTGGCAGTGGAGTCTGCAGCAGTGCTGTGTGGTGAGGAGCAGGCTCCCTGTAACCATCCTCAGAACGTCGCTGCTGGGCTGCAGTTTGTGCTCAGGGTTCTCTCTGTTCCCTGCCTTCTTCTGGAAGTTGGTGTAGAATAAACAGTTATTGCTGCAGTGCACTAAAACAAACACTTGAGGTTTGCTGTCCCCTGTGCTTCGCTGGCCCTTTGATTTGGAATGGAGCTGACCTCATACTCTAACTCACAGGATTTATTTGTCAGCCCATTCCTCATTGTCTCCATACAACGTAGGCTGATTTATTTTCTTCAGCAGTGTTTTCAAAGCTGTGAGAACCTGATCTAAACCATGTGCTTCCACTGCAACCCGAGAACAGGCTGTGCAGCTCCCTCCTGGCTGAGCAGTATGGGGAGCGTAAAGAGAAGGGAGATTGAGTTTGAGTTCTCTTGTGTTGTCCCAGATCTCAGTTCTGAAGTCCCTTCAGTGCTGCATAACTTTCCCATTGTTGTTTGGTTCAGCCATTTGATGCAAAAAATGCCCCAGCTTGGGTTGTTGAAACAGGGACTGCTGGAAGAGCTGAAGTACAGAATTTCTTGAAGCATCCTTGTGGCTGTGTGGTGTCTGTGGGGTTCAGATGCAGTCATCCATTCATACTTTATTTCCTATTTAAAATACCCCATCAGCGTCTCCCTTGTGCTGAATCTGTCTGCGATTAGCAGTGAGGTTGGAAGGCTCCCACTGCTATCTTGCATGCTGAAAAGCACTTTCTGCTTCCTGTTGATTCTTCTGCTGTGCATATTTTCATGGCTGTTTCAAATGTTATCTCTTTCTAAGCAACTCAGATCTTGCCATCTGTATTTCAGTGAAGGCAGCCAAGCTAACTGCAATGAATATACCTAAGATTAGTGCCTTAGAAGCCTTCCTGCACGCTGGCACATGTTCTCTTTGATGTGCTGAGTGACAGATGGGGGTGCGTGGAACAGTCTCTGGTGTTCCCTTGGTAGCACACATGCACGAAGAAATCCACATTCCCTGCATGGTTTCTTTTTCCCTAGCAGGACCTGGAGGGTTGCTACCTGTAAATGTGCAGCAGAGAATGCCCTGCAAATACTCTGCATTTTCACATTCCGGCCCTCTTTCAAGTCACTAAATGGGTTGTAAAGAACAAAGAGTTGAAGATTCGAGAGCAAATGATACGATCTGTGTGTCCTTTTGGAAGTATCCCAAAGGAGTGACTGAGGCATCATCCCTGTGGATGTTGGGAAAATCTTGCTTACACCTGCAGAGAAGTCTTTTTAGAGATGGCAGATAAGGAGATCTTTGCAGTGTGGATTCACGGGTGAACATTTGAAATTTCCAAATTGAAAGCATTGAAAATAGGAACTGCAGGCAGACCTCACACTTAGTAAGGCAGCTCCATCATGGTAGCATAGTCAGAGTGCTCACTACAGTAGCTACAGAACTACTGAATCATGTTATGAGGCTGATACAGAAGTCTTAACTTCTAGAACTGATTTTCTTTAATCTAAGCACTCATTTCTAAAAGCTGGTAGAGAGATGCTGATGATGTAAGACTTGAAAAAATGGCAACTCGTGTAACATTGTTCTTTTTTTCCATGGCATTGTTCTTTTTTCCCCCCAACCTTTCCCTAAAAAATAATTAAAAAAAAAATACTTCAGATGCTCTGACAGCCTGGCAGTGAGGTTACTTGGTAGCTTTTGCTGTGCCATGTATCAAATGGCAGATCAGCTCATTTAGATCTCCCTCCTCTCTTCTGAGAACTCCAGATCCCAGGCGAATGTTCTGTGCACACCACACTGCTCATATGCAAAGTTGTTGTTTCAAGGTGACATTTGTAATCATCCATGAGCTGCCAGAGATAGCATCAGCTTATTCTCTTTCTAAATACAAAATAAAGTCACTTGAGTTAGCTTAATGGTTCAAGCTGGAACTTAGCATGTTGTGAGTTTCATTTTCTGAACCCTTAGAAAAAATATCATTAAGGTTGAAAGACTCAGTGGGGAAAAGGTTTGGTTTGAAGGAAGAAGGAGGATGATTTGCTAACAAAAGAAATGCTTTGAAATAACTCTTCCATCTCTGCAGGTATTTCTGTGTCCTGCTTTTCAGGCAATAATGCTGTACCTTAGTGCTTTCACAGGGACAATAACTTATCCTTTTTTCTTCAAGCTTTTACAAGGTAACTTTCTCTTGCAAAAGATAATGTTACAAGCTCTGTGTTGCACCTCTGCCTTGTTTCTAGGGAAGAGAGGAAAGATCCCCTGTCTGCTCTAGCCAGAGAATATGGAGGATCCAAGAGAAACGCCTTGCTGAAGTGGTGCCAGAAAAAAACAGAGGGCTATCAGGTAACTGTAGAGCTGTTTAACACTGCATGCTTCTAGCTGCAGCACGGCACAGCCTGCCAGTGGCATAAAGCAGGCTGCTCCACAGTTGACTGCATAGATTGCAGTGGCACTGGCATGTCCTGTACTCTGTCCTGGGAACACGTGCTGCCAGTCCTAACTAACCACCATTAACAGCTCTACTCGAGTTGCTCCGTGCTGGGAATAGCTTCTCTTAAGGGGGCAGCTGACCTCCACTTGAGGCACCTTAAACCAGCTTGCTGCAGGTGGCACTCTTGAAAGGGTGACAGAGACTTCAGCAGCTGAAGGTGCCAGTGAGTGTGTCCCGAATGCAGGTCAGGCTGCAGAGGCATTGCTTTGGCAGTTTGTGCATGGGGTTTGGATCTTTCAGCAGACCTCTGTTCAGTCTCCACTCGTGGACAGTTTGTTTTGTGAGGGTTGCATTGTCTTGCATTCTGAACTTGGCATTCTCCTGCAGTTCCAGACTAATATTTTTTTCCCAGTTAGCCCAAATGTTATCAGAAGCCAAGAGAACTAACAAGATAACTCTCCAGAGTGCTCCTGATTACATTATTTTTGCAAAAGAATAGTGGCTTCAGCAAACTAAACCAGGATGTTAATAGTCTGCCCATGATGTATTTGTTTGGTTAACTTGTATTGAAAGCGTTTGGAGTTCCCAACACAACCCTCAGTTTCAGAACTTGACTCTTTCCATGACTTGAGGCTCACAATGCAGGAGGAAGTGGAGAGCTGCATAACAGGATGGTCGCCCATCCATAGGAAAAGTCGTCTGCAGGACAATGGACAGGCCGTGACAGCAGCCCTCCCCCTCTTCCTGTGGCACGTCTGGTGCTAAGGCTGTGCTATTTCTGAGGCTAAGCTGCTGTGTGGAAGGGACCTTTCTCCTTCCCCACGTGCTGGCAAAGGCAGGATGTTAGATTTCCTTATAAATCCTCTCAAACTGAAGGCAAAAATATTTTCCCTTATTGTCTTGAATTGAAAGGTGAATTTGACAGCTTCTTTATCTCGTTTGGATAAGTCATGGAAGGTATTCCCAACTTTTCATTCTGTGGTTGTGTGCACATGCAAGAGGATGCCTTTGGGTTTTAGAGATTGCTGCTTATTGTCACTTGAGTTTTATAAAGAAGAGTGAAGAATAGGGCTCAAGACTTACTGTGCTTGGCTGGCTGTGTTGCTAGTGAGAAGGCAGAGCTGGAACCGGCACAGGTCTGCTTTTGAAAGAAGAGGATAACAGCAGCAGGTGATATTAAGTTAGGCTTTGAAGGAGGATGTCTTTTGCTTTAGGCACCCTCATTTTTCATTTCTTCGTTGAGCAGAATTAGATTATTCTTCCCATCCCCTGAAATTCAATTCCAGCTGAACGCTCTGTTAGTGGTGTTCCAAAGCTTTAAACACACCTAGCATAATACTCGCTGTGAATTGTGCTTCTCTGGCCTCTCAACAACGTTATCAATCTCAGATAAGGATTTATTTTAATTGAAGCTTCACTTAGTTTTAATTGTTTCAAAATCTCCATGGATTCAAACCTGATAAGTGTTAGAATAAGGAATGGGGATTGTCTGTTGAGCTGGATCTTGGGAACAGTTAAATCTCTGCTTTGTGCATGGACTGATAAATAGCAACCACAAAGTCAGCCAGATGCAAATCTTCATTTCAGAGGTTTTGTTCAAACTGTTCCTTGTTGTACCTGAGCTGCCAGTGGCTCAAAATGTCACTAAGGAGGTAAGGTGTAGTTGGCTTGCCCTTACGAATGAGCAGCAGCACACCAGTGAACGTTGTTCTCCTTAGGCAGCTCTAGTTTTTGAGCTGCTTTTTGTTTCGTGTCTTGAAAATACGGAGGAGGAAAACCAACCAAAAAACTTCCCACACCAAGGTCTGTGCTGCTTCACAGAGGGAAGGTTTCCCTGAGTTGAGCGCTACTTGATCACTTGATACAATTTGTATTTTCTCATCTGCTCAAGTGAAATGGAAGAACAACAGCTTCTCTCCTGTCCCTTCTAGGAAATCATTTTCAAACTTTTGATTGGAAGTCTAAATACATCTGGTTCAGAAGCGCAGTGTTTTGCGAATGCTGAGTAATTCCAAGATGATAGTGCAGTGAAGCTGTAATTTCAGACCATTCTGGTGGAAAGTTGTTGTTTCTTTTTTAAAGCCCTTCACACTCACATTTCCACCAAACTCTGCTTTCCACCTGACAAACAGTTCCACGTGGCAAGATTTTGAAAGGTATCAGAAGACTTCCTCTTGTTTGAGTGCTTTATGAGACAAACTAATACCTAGCCCTGAGAAAAAGTATAGTAAACTACTTTGTTGTGCAGTGTTCTTGCTTTATTGAAGCAAGTTCAGAAAGGAATAAATGAATAGATTTCTTGAAAAGTGTAGTAGCTGTTAAACAATATTTAATTGTGTTCCAGATCCGCTATTTTTTTAAAGAGCACCTTAAAAAAAGCTACAAAAAGCCGATAAAAAGAAAATAGTTAGTGGTGTAAAATCCTTCATGGCTTTTCCCCTCACTGTGTTGTTGCTTTTAATATCTGTGCTGTTGTGTTGTTTGCAAGCAGAATTTCTCCTTGAAGCCGAGGTTTGGAGAGAGGTGATCTGCAGAAGGTCACTGCAGTGCTAACAGCAGGCAGGTTCTGTATTAACTTTCATCTAGAGCCTGTTCAGTCTAGACAGCATTGTGCTCACTGAGGTACTGAGCTCAATTCAGGGCTGAGCAGATCCCTGAGCCATGAAAGAGGAGAGTTGCTGTCTGAAGATAAGAGTGGTATTTTTATGCATTTGGATAAAAGAGGAGCAAATTACCTCTAGTTTTCAAAGAGGCCAAACATGCTTGTACTGTGATGGTGTTTGGCTTTGCTCAGCAGCTGATTCTGAGTGCAGTGCCAAGTGCTGCATTTTCCAGAGAGAAGAGAATCCTCCTAGCTCCCCTAAAATATGTGCAGTGTCATAAAACTGTCATAAATTCCAGATAGCTTCAAAGCATCAAGTAATCCTGTCCAGCTGTTGAGGAGCATTGAGCCTGTATGGGGCACAGCTACTTTCATTTTGAGTCAAGAGCTGAGCAGTCCAAGCAAGGCAGTGAGCTGCCTGTGGCATCTGGAGAAGGCAGCCCGTGAACAGGATACACCCAGCCTTACCCCTGCTTATCTCCAGCAGTATTGTCACTGCTTGTCAGCTTCAACAGACAATTCACTTCCAGAAGCCTGACACCAACAAGGCCATTGTCACAAGACAGCAGCAAGAATGGACTGCTTGTCTTTTAGCCTTTCTTTAATCTTTCCCTGCTTCCTAACTGCAGAAACACTGAAAAACCTCCCTACTGTATTACCTGACCTCTAATTCATGCAGCACAACCTTGCCTGCAAAGATCACTCAAGTTTTACCTGCTATACCTATCTCAACAAAACTAACCCCTCTTACCTACATGACAGCAACAGGCAACAAAAGTGGTGCCCAAGCAGTGTGCTTGAGTGGGAACTGGGCCTGGCCCTGCTGCTATGCTGAGCGTGGCTGGGGCTGAGCGATGCCTTAATTTCTCGTCAGTAGGCATAGAGTAACAAAGCTAAAGGTAAAGGATGGCTTGAGTTGCTTCTTTTAAACCCCTTTCTTATGTGCATGGCTTTGTCAGCACTAAGCTGACATCTTCCCCTCAAGTTCTTATATTGCTGTAAGAAAGCAGGACGAGAGGGGCAGGCTGCGTGCGTGTGGAAGCCTGTGTTGGAGGGCTGGCTCCTGCCCGTGCGTGCTTTCCCTGCTGCTCTGTGCTTGCTGCTTCAAAGCAGTGGTGCTGCCAGAACACTTCTCTCCTTGGTCTGAGCTGTGATGCTTTAGCCAAAAGCTGTTGAGCTAAGGAAGGACATGCTTCCTTTTTCTGTTTGGATTGGATTCCGATACAAGAGACTTGTCAGCTTGTTCGACTTAATTACCACGGAACTGAGAATGAATTATGAAGCTGTCTTAATCTCTCTGAGTGCTTCAGATGTTAATGTCCAAAGCTATTATTGGTTTGTTTGAGAGTGACTGCTCCTTTTATGGTTCTTCCTCGTGCCAAACTGAAGAGAGAAACATTAACAGTCAATATTTAAGAGTTTGGGTGGCTGATATTTGCCATTGACAGCCTTTGCAGATGGAAGAGACAGTTGTTGGGACTGTTGTTAAGTCTGCTCTCACCTGCTGTCAGAAATACATTGATAGCTTCAGCTTTATTCCATGGTTTGAGAATTGGTGACCCTCGATTCAGTGAAGCATGGGCAGCAGCAGTTTTGTAGCTTACCTTTCTGATTTTTTAAGGTTACTCTTTGTGTGTGTGCTTCTAAAGCCTGAAAAGCTTTTGAACAGTGTTTTCCTGCCATGGGAAGAAGCCTGCCAAGCTCTGTACACTTCAACCTTTAATCTTGTTCTGATGGTTTAATATATTATAGTACAGAATCATATTAATGCTTTTGCTTTCTCAGCCCACTTATTTCATTAAGTAATCCACCAGAGACACAGACACATGTTTTTATTTTCTCTCTGACCTAACTCGTTTGTGAGCTAAACTCAGTTAGGATGTGGGAACCCTCTCCTTGTGCAGAGCAAGGGATGGAGAAATAGCTGCTCTGCAGGATGTTCCTCTGCTCAGATTCTGATGAACCTAGTTCAGGGAGTTGGAGACAGCTGTGGATTTGTCCACTGAAGAGAGAGGTAAAACAGCTTTGCTCTTGGTTTGTAATTCTTCAGTGACTTTGGGAGGACCAAAGCTGTCTACAGCATTGCAAATGTAGACTGCAAGGTGCCAGCAAAGTGTAAGAATCACTTCCCTTGACCTGCTGTCTGTACTTGGTGTTGCAGCTCAGCACACCGTTTGCCTCCTTTACTGTCAAGATCCCCTTCTGATCTGTGCTTAAATCCAGACCTTTACTGCCTAACCACTCCTTTATTTCAGCCTCAGCTGATGGCTCATGTTCTTCCTATTGCATTTCACCCTTGGTTCAGGAAGAATCTTTTTTCATTTTCTTTTTAAATATATGACCATAGGGAAGCACTCATTTAGTGCTGCCTACTTCTGCTCTACAGATTACTAAGAGCTTGAGTCATGCTTGGAATGCTTTTTGGTTGCAGATCCACCAGGGTGTTCCCCTGCCATCCATTTTTCTCCTCTTTGAGATGCCTCTCAGATGGACCATGGGATTGGTCCATCTCTAGAAAGGCTTACAAAATTTTAACTCTGCTTTTTGTTCCTGCTCAGAAGGTGTCCTCCACAGAGCTGCCTGTGGCAGCAGCCTGGTGCTTAACTCCTTTGGACAGAACTGCCTTTATTTAAAGACAAAAGTCTCTCCCCAGTACTAGAGGTGACTTTGCTCCCATCCCAAGTATTAAACATTAGTGGACAAGGACTCAAACTATCAAGGTCACCTATCTCTGAAAAGGCTTATTTCTCATTTGACAATGTCCCAAACTGTGTCCTTCAGTTGCTTTAATACTTTGTGGTCTGCAGTGGCTTGAAGAAAAACTCCAGATGAGATTCCAGCAGAATTATCTTAATAGAGCCAATTACTTAATAAAAGCAGTAACAAAGAAGAAATTCTGTCAGAGACTTTAGGCTGCTGCTCTGTTTACCATCAGTTCTTTGAGAAATAAGAGCTTAATGCAAGATTGATTCCATTATACTGCCCAAGGTTTTTCAAGAAACCGCAAGTAGTTAAAAGCTTTTGGGAAATAAAATTGTGCTGTATTTAAATGTGCCAGTTCTGTGCTCAGAGCCTTACAGGAAAAAAAAAAGGCATTTTCAGTTCAAGTGACAGCCTGTCCAGTTGATGGATTTGTTTTTTTAGTGTCTGACCAGTATTAGACTTTCTCAGTCTGAGGGGTAATAATAATTCATAATGCTCACAGCAATTGGAAACAGAAACCAGTCCCTTTTAATTGTTTCCTTCCTCTGTGTTGAATTCAGCTTCTTTGGCTATGTGAAGGTTCTGGGCTGATGGGTTTGTTTTCTGCTCACTGGCTTAAGAGTGAAAACTGGACTCTACAGGAAGGTTTTGAGAAGTAGGGTCTTCTGAGCTCTTTGTGAGAGCCATCCATCCCTGCAGGGGACCTTGGTGAGGTGGCCCTTTGCAGCAATGTTTATGTGCAAAATTCAGCATTCTGTGGATGCTGCTAATACTGAAAGGTGCAACTATAATATTTGCATTCACAGCACCACTTTGTTCTGTTCTCCTTGCTCACATGTTGGGCTGAGAGAGGGAGAATACTTCAGCCAAAGGGTGAGAACCTGGACCAAGATTTTGTCCCTCAGTAGGTTATGTGGCAGAGGAAAGGTGACTGTTCACATTTCAGTACCTTGCTTGCCAGCAAGGAGAGGGACGTGATAAAGCCTCACTCTCTACTTTGATCCGTCTTACTGGCATGGAGGTGGTACCCCTCAGTGGGGAAAGAACCTCTCAAGAAACGACTTTGTAACCAGGCACAAGTGGGAAATTCTTAGCTTTAACAGTGATGTTTTTTCCCTAGAGCCTTGCACTGTTGCATTTGTTTGCCTAATTTAAGTAACATCGAAAAAATTCTGAGTGAGCATCAATTTCAATCCAATTTCCTGTCTCTTTTGAGAGAAAGGGGGCAGAGAGCTTCATTTTTGCTGCCTTTTTTTTTTTTTCCTCCTCATGCTTTTCAGTTTTCCCACCCCTGTGGCTTGAGGAAGCTGTGTGAAGAGCAAGTTCCCACAGACTGGGGGTCTCCAACAATGCCATTTCCGTTTGCAGGCAGGCAGCGGGCGGCAGGAGAGGCTCCCACCGCTGCCCTGGCACTGTGAGCCCCAGCACGTAGTCCCGCAGCACCAGGGCTTGGACCTGTGCTCGCTGGGCTTTGTAGGAAAGTGCTAAAGCTGAGCAGGAAATGGAGATTTCCCTCACATTCTTCGAGAAACTGCCTTCAGTTGTGCCTTTTCTTCCTCTGACAGAGGGGGTTGCAGTTGTTTTTCATTTGTAATCCAAAGCACTGAGTCGACAAGGAGTCTAGCTGCCTTGGTTCCCAGCTGCTGGGCCCCAGTACCACTGATTCTAGGTGGAGTTTTCAGCATTAGCACGATTTTAGTGCCTTGTCAGAGCAAGGGGATGGCTGTTAAATAGCTGCCAGGTGAAAGGCCTGATGATGTTTCTACAGTTCTGGAGCTGGAGGTGAATGTTCTGCTGCACCAACAACTTTTAAAAGCTGGGTAGGGGACCTGGTTAGCTTCTGCTTAAGCCCAGTTAAGTGAGCTGGATATTAAAGCACATTTCTGTTTCTCCATAAAGGTCTGAAAGATAAACTGTGGGTTGTTGTTGCTGGTTGTTTTTTAATTAGAGTTTAAGTTGACTGCTCTCCACTTGGCCTCTTTGCCGTTGTTTGACTGCCAACAGCCAAGTCTACAGTAACTCCAGAGGTCACTGAGGCATCTTGTTCCTAATTCTTCTGGCCTGGGCTGAGTCTTGTTACAGTAATGTGTACAACCTCAGGAGATGCATTTACCAGTGCCACTGAGCTTCCTACTGGAACTCAAAGATCAACAGTGCAAGCCTGCAGGTTCCAATTTCAGTTTCAGTCCCAAGGATAAGGATTCCCTGCCACCGTCAGTATTAACTCTCTTGGAACATCTTTGGTTCCGAATTCAGTTCCAGTTTTGGTGGTGATTTTAGTTGCCCAAGCTTCTGTGTAGAAATGGTTTGTTTAGAAGAGCAAATACTTGTCCTGATCAGAAATTCTGTCTGCAGATGAATGCTGTCAAAGCTGAACAGTACAATTTTAGGGTAATGGAGATACTGTCCCAGCACTTGGTCTGGCCCGGGGATTCTGGGCTTTTGTCTCTGAAGTCATTTGCTTTACTGTCTTGGTGTGTACAGTTGGACCAAACCTTTAGCACATTATTTTGCACCTTTAAACACACCAATTTCACACTTTTGGGGAGGCAGAGGGAGGTGAATATTACCTGGAGTTAAACTAGAATATGAATTACTTTCTTATTACATCTTCTGTTGGTATCCACAGGAGTGTGCTTTGGTTTCTCACTACAGAGCTTTACTATGAGGCTGCTCACTTTATCTGCTGATTTCTTCAAAGCTGTTTTAAAAAAAAGAAACAAAACCAAACCACAACAAACCCACAGCAAGCCCTGGCAGACTGGCGGAGCTAATTCTTGATGATTTTAATATTCTTTCTTTTTTTTTTTTTCCCCCCTCAAGAACATTGACATAACAAACTTCAGCAGCAGCTGGAATGATGGCTTGGCTTTCTGTGCAGTGCTGCACACTTACCTCCCAGCCCATATTCCCTACCAAGAACTAAACAGTCAGGACAAGGTAAGGCACTCAAAATCCTGTTCCTGGGACCGCCAAACTAAATCAAGTGAATAGGGGAGAATGTACAAATTTCAGTTCTAAAAGAACTAACATCACTACAAGTCAGAATTGAAACACATCAGGCTGCCTTGTTGCTATTTTTGTTATGACCTCTTAAAGTTGTGAGCTCATTGGGTTAACTGCAGCTTTAGAACAAATAGAAGGGAACAAAAAAGAAATCACAGAATGTAATTATTTTAAACCCGAGGCATTTGATTTAATCTTAGAAGTTGGGAAGGGTTTTCAGTTGGGGTTTAAAACAGATTTGTAACCCATCAGATCTGTATTTTGACATGTTTTGTTCATCTCTTTCAAACTCATAAGGATATTGTTTCAGCCTACTTTCTCATACTGATAAGTGACTGTGGTATTCCCCTCAAGTGATAGCAATCAAGGAAAGGTAAACTAGATACAGTCAGTACTGCAGAGTAGTTTGTGTGTATTCTGCTGTGCTGCTGTTAGTACCTGCTGGTGTGTTACCTGCAGCTGTAGTATTATCATACATCCTAAAATAAGTCAAGTGCTTCATTAAGCCACAAAGAGATTTCTTTTTTTAATTTATGCTTTTAAAAGAATAAATAATCTGTTCCTTAGCATTGCATAGCTCAGTCACTCTTCAGTGGCAGTGGTTTTTGGATGAGGAATTGATGATGGATTGATGTTGGGACATGCTTCTTCCTATGGCTCTTGGAATTGCTGTAACCAAAGCTAGACTCCATTAGAAGCAAGGGCAGCAGCGTTGCTGTGAACGTTCCTAGCACTGCTTTATTGTGGCTGAAGGAGCATTTCCTTGGTTTCTAACATGTCTTCTGTCTCATGCAGAGAAGAAACTTCACCTTGGCTTTTCAGGCTGCTGAAAGTGTTGGCATCAAATCTACTCTGGTAAGTTTGAAATGAGTTAGAGCCCATTTCTGAAAGTCTAATTATTCTGATTTGTACTTCTGAATGATTGTCATGCTTTGTGCTTAAAAACAGCAACAGATGAGCTCAGCTGAAGCTCCTCTATCATACTTGACTGAAAAAGATACTCTCTGCTTTAGTGACTTTGTTTATTAAACCCACTCATCATGTTTTTATCATGAAACAGTGACTGAGGTACAGAGCTGCAGTCCAACAGCTGCAGCAAAGGCAGCAGTGAGATAGCAGATAAACTCTGAAGTTACAAAAGGAAGAGTCACCCAACTTGTCATGAAATGCTTTGGGTTGGAAAGGGCCTTTAAAGGCCTTCTAGTCCAAACTCCCTGCACTGACAGGAATAGTATCAGAAGAAACAATAATAAAGGCAATGAATTTGTTGGAAAATCACATGATAGAATCTTCAGGAATTCATTCATTCCTGTCTGACCTCCTCTCAAATGGTTTGGTTCTCTTGGAGTTCTGGAAGCACAAGCCAAGCTGTGGAATTTGTTCTCTTCTCAGTGTAACATGAGGTTCAGGATTTCCCTCTTAAATTTAGACATCTGCTTTGTCATCATTCTAATAATTATAAGGGTTAATTTGCAATTATTGTTTGCAATTAGCTTTCCTATGCAAATTTTAACTGAAAAGAATTAGTTTTCCGTGGTACAGTGTTGGGTAGGAAAGGGGAGATTTCTGAGGGTGTGGCTTTGAGAGTGTCCCATACCCTTCTGAATAATCACAAAGCTCAGCTGAGATTATCAGTATCAAAAGTGATACTGGAGTGGTATTTTTGTAACCTGAGTTTGAACAAGGCTGCCACAGTTAGCAGCTGCTAACAGGGCAAAATCAGACCCTTTAAAAAGAACATTTTCCTTGATCTTTATCACTGCTTTTGCCTCCCCTGTATTGTATTTGCTGACAATGGCAGTGCCACTCTTGGGCTTTGTCAGTGATTTGCAAGGTGGAAGTTTCTTAGCAAGTGCTAATGTCAGAGCTGGGTTGTAAAAAATAACTGCAGTCACTTTACAGAATTCAGCCTGGGTCTGAGCTGTTGCTGTCTGTCCTTTCTTTTTGCTGGGGACTGACTGACAGCTGCTCAGAGAAGGCAAGCGGAATGGAATTAAATCTAAGCCAAGTCTTTTTTATCTGAGGGATTTGTTCTCTGTTTACACACCTCCCTCCGTTTGCAGTGTCTATGATGTGTGTGACTATGGATTCCTTTCCTTGCCCATATTACATAGGTGAAGGGTGAAGGAGGGTGTGAAAACCACTCTGTGTAAACAATATTGGTAACATAAGGGGAAGTGACTTTTTCCCCGAGCAGGAGAGTGCTCAGCTGCTTGCGTGTGGGAAATAGAAAAAAAATAAATAGCATTAAAAGTACCTCTTTTTTTTAAGTTATGGAGGTTCCTGGACCCAAAACTGACAAAATAGACCCTCAGAGTAAACAAAACTGATGCTGTCCTTTGTGCACGTGCTGAAAAGGGCAGCTCAGACTGTGTGTTTGCCAACCTGGTGCACTGGCACTGTGCAACGCTGTGAGCTGGCCTGCCAGACACAGACTGATGGCTTTGTGTCTCAGCTACAGCCAAGCCAGGAATACCCAGCTTACCTCTTCCTTGCCTCTTCAGAAATCCCTGGGAAATATCCTGACTTGCAGGAAGTCTGCTGGACAAGGGGATTCAATTCTCTACTGATGTTTGGCTCTTACCCTGCTAGGAATTTTGAACTTCAGCTTCAGTCAATATCTGACCCACAGTTCCTGGATAGATTGTATTGACAGATGAGGCTGGTGTGAGGCTCTATGAGCAGAGTCCTGACTGCTGCCTTGGTTGTCCTGAGTGGGGGACAGCTCAAGCACCGCCAGCAGTTAGGCGCTGCAGTCTTGAGTCAGCAGAACTGCCTACGGGAGCGCTGTTCATAGCTGTTTGCAGAGCTCTCTGCATCAGTGCTTTATGCTGTGACTGCTTTGCAGATTTGCCATGCTCAGGAGGCTCTGGGGGCACTGCTGCATTGCTCAGGAGGCTATCCCTCCAGATTCTGACCAGTCTGTGTTCTGTGGCAGGACATCAACGAGATGGTGCGAATGGAGCGTCCCGACTGGCAGAATGTCATGCTGTATGTTACAGCCATTTACAAGTACTTTGAGACCTGAAACACCCCCCAAAACTCAGCAGATCCGTGGGATAGAGCCAGCATGAGCTTCCAGATGGAAATCTTCCTGAAAGGCTAATCCCCATTTCACCAAAAACTGGCAACATTTGAATCCCCTCAAACTCCAGTGACGCTGTCCTGGATTGCCTCGGATTGCTTCAGCTACTAAGCCTGGAAAGCACTGCGTAGAGCAAGAACTCATTGCCACAGTGCTCAGAATAACCCAAGTTATTAAGCTATTCTGATTAATTAAGTAGCCTAAAGAGCCTGGACTACTTCTGTGCTGCCTTGCCAGCCAGACTTCCTGAAGCTTTCTTTCCTAGGAGAGTGAGATGGATGGCTCCTCTGTGGGACACCGCGTGCACAGCTGAGCGGCGAGAAGGCAGCGGCTAACATCACGTCACTCAGCTCCCTGTAGCATCTGAGTACCAGAGAGTCTGAGTGTTCTGCCCATAGCCTGTGGCATCCTGATACAGTAGAGTTCTTCATGGCAATTTAGTTACTGCCTTCACAGCTGTTTTTCCCTCTCCAATGTGCACAATATTCTAGGAAAACAAGGAAAAGAAGCTTTTGTTCCGTAGCAGCAGAGGAAGTGCAGAAGCACTCTCCATACCTCGGAAAATTTGGCACAGAAGAACTCATCATTCTAAAGCTTCATTTTAAGCCTACCTCTGTCACACTGATGTGGCTTCCAACCTTATCTTACAGATTGTAGAGACTAGCACACACAGCTCCTGCTTTCCAGGGTGTGCTGCACTTCAAGGAATCTGTCCATACTCCCTGTGCTTCCATTGCAACAAAGGAATTGGTAATCAGCCCCTCTCTGGCTGCTCCTTTCTCCTCTTCTTCCTTTGCCTGTGCAGCACACAGCTACCCCAGGCTTTACAGCAATACAAGCATGGATTTCTGTGGGAGAATTTTGGAACTGGGATAGGATTTCCTCTGCAGAGAAGATATTTTCACTAAGATGTAACAATGAAGTAGTTTTGTCTTGAAATCCATCTTTGCCATGTGTTCTGTGTGGTTTTCATTGCTCTTGCACATCTTCATCCCACTGACAGAAGGTGAGGTGTCCTCTGACAGGAGTTCTGGAGGAACTGATGTCATGTGTGTACACCCAGGAGTCCTGACCATTGTGTGGAAATGACTCAGTGTCATAAGGACAGAGCTGAGAACTTTGTAGCCTGCTCAGCTTCTGCTTCCCTGGCGTGTACCTGAGTTCATGTAACAGCTCTGGGGCAAAAGAGTTGAAGTAAGTGCCTTAGTGATCATTGGAGTGATACATGCTGGCACTGCAGGGCCTTGTGCAGAGTGCTCGTGGCTCACAGGGCTCTCCATAGCCATTTGTCATACTCTGTTTGCTGTAATCTTGTTCGTCAGATCAAGGGAAGGCTTTGCTCTGTCATTGCTTCTGTCTCTGATTGTTCTGCATACTTATCGGAGCTGAACATCTCTCATTAATATTAAGCAGAAGCCTACTTTAGAAGTGAGCTCTCTAGCAGCTGCTATTTATAAGCACATGCTCTTCCAACACACTAACCCTCTTACTGACAAAATGAATCTGCCATTCCTATGGTGCTCTTATAACTGTTAAGGACAGTTTGAATGTCATAGATGTTAACTCAGTTAATGCAGTTCTGCTCGGCATCTGCGAAACTTCACCATGGTGTAAAAACACAGCTTTCACTCCAAGTTATTGCCAAATCCAAAGCCCTGTCATCTGAAGAACATAGCCCATGTGAAGAGCAATCCTTCAGCATGTCCCTAGCAGCTAGCATTGTGTACAAATGCACTCCTACATTGATATGTGCCTGTGGGAACTAGAGATCTGCAAAGCAACTGCTTCACGCTGGGGGCCTTGGGAGTTTTTAGAGCAGCAGTGTCACGTTCTTTAGGATCCTAAGAGTGGTTAATACTCTCAGATCATTAGTTGGTGCATTTGAAGAGCCCCATGTAATCTAAAGGCAATTATTGCAAGAGAGGGTTCAAGTGAAAAACCTTCACTGACAGATTTTAGTACTATTTCCTCTCCTGTGTATTTTCTTACTTCATTTATTCAAGTGAGTTCCAGCAAGAGCAGGCTTACTGGAAACACACATCACTGCTGCCTCATGTTACAGCTCCTTCCCAGTCTCAGGGTTTGCCAGTTTCTGTTTCAAACCCTTCTATTCTCCCTCTGAACAGATGTCCTCATCTGTGATTGTCTTTTTCATTGCCTTAGATGTTCAGAAAATATTTTCTAGAGTTTCTTGTTCTAAATTGCCTCGTGCCCTGTTTTGGTGAGGCCATTCGAGCTAATGGGTAGCTTCATTTACTTGGGAGGTCATATTAGCCCCTGGCTGAAGTAACACCAACAGTCTAACCATGTGGGAATGGTGGAATGGCAGCTTCCAGGCCTTTCTGTTAAAAAAATGAACTGCTGAGCTTCTGAGAGAGAGAAAAAAAAAAAAGTTGTGATTAAAGTGATCTTGTCAGAGCTCTGTAAACTTCTGCTTAGTGTCACCTTCCTGATAAACCTCTGCTGAATTCCTGTCTGTAGAGGACTATTGGGCTTCATGAAGAGGATTTTTATCTAATGATATATCTGAGCCTTTACATCTAAGGTGCTGCACAGTTGGCTGAGTGGAACCCAAGCATAACTGCTGACTGCACTCCACAACGTGTTGTGTCTGCAGGTTCCAACCACATTCAGATTTTCAAGAGACAGAGCAGCTGTAGCCCTTCTGGACGTGGAGGACAATGTTGTG
The DNA here is from genome assembly GCA_013396835.1 of Psilopogon haemacephalus. Classification (NCBI taxonomy): domain Eukaryota; kingdom Metazoa; phylum Chordata; class Aves; order Piciformes; family Megalaimidae; genus Psilopogon; species Psilopogon haemacephalus. The sequence goes on from VWZI01001184.1 coordinate 731,812, forward strand.
CTTGGTTCCTGCTCCTAATTTATCCTGAAATACCCTGGGTTTTGTACAGCTGAAGTGCAAGATTATGCTACTTTAGTTTCTTTTTAATCCAGAAAATACTTCTGAATGTACTAAAAAAAAAAGAAAAGGAGAAATCTTCTGTCATCCATTTCTATTATTGCATTTTAATATGTGCCTTGCAAATTCCTGTGCTGTAGTATATCAGGATTACCCATTGCCAGCTGTAGGGAAGGTGGGCAACAGAAGGGAGCTGTTGAACATCTGGATGCAGACACAGCTGTGTCATCTTCTGCATCCTCTTCACTGAAACATGTCTTTCATTTGTCGAAGTTTACTCTGTTGTGTTCCCTGCTTTCAGTTTCTGTGACTGTCAAGGCCAAGACGTTCAGGATCCTGGGACATGCAGCAAGTGTGCTTCTGGTAATTAATGCTGCCTAACCAGGCTTGGACAGCTCTGGTTTCTGCCAGGGGCTTCAGAGCAGTGTCTTTTCTTCCTTAGCTATTCATGCTTGCCAGTTTTTGGGATGCAACACACTTGAACTCAGTTTGACAAGGCTACTGTCCTAGCCTGCCTAAGTGAATTCATTCTGTGCTGATAGAATTATTTCCTTACACCAAAACCTCCCCAAACCCTCCGACAGATGACTTCCTTCCAACTGACATTAGCTTTTGCCTGGAATATTCCTTACCCTTAGGCTGCTGCCTGCCACAGAGTTGCAGGTGAAGTTGCTGCCAGCTGTAGCAGGGCTGGTAGGTGCAGAGCTGGTGCAGGGTGTCCCAGCAGCAGCACGCAGCTGAGCCTGGCCAGGGACTCCTTTTCAGGGGTGTTCACTGCAGCCAAAGCCCTCACTGGGAGCTGAGGTGTGGCACGTTTGTTCTCCCCTGGGAAGCATGCTTCTGTTTAATGTTTTTATGAGATTGTATTTATGGAAATGGAAAGGAAGATGTCCTGAAGCTAGTTTTGTTGCACTTTTCTATGGCTTTTTGTATTTTGCATAGAGTTCTAGAATATGAACAACTGTTTGGGGTGGTCAGGCCTTCAGACCTGCTCTGCCCCAGCACAGCAGTGTGCTCCGTGCATCTTCATTCTAGTGACATAGAGATTGTTTTAATTGCATGTAACTAGTTTATTTATATGGTAGTTAGGAAGCCCAGTGGACATTTCCTGCTGCAGAGGAGCCATTGGCAATCCTGGTTGCACAGCTGAAGACCTGACCTGACCTGTCCTGACAATGGGCTGCATTTGCAGTAATGGACCAGTCCTACTCTGGTTCTAAACTCTGGTTCAGCACACGGTGAGGAACAGGCTCTGCCTTTTGTTTGTTCCATTGTTGAAATCTCTGGAGGCTTTTCGGGGTTTCCAATGATTGCATATGTTAATTGGGATGATTACTTGGGAATGAGCTCCGTAAAGAGAACACAAGTACACGTAAGATGCTCGAGTAATTCATCCTTGTGGCTCTCAACATTTCAGAACCGTTTGGGTTTACAGTAGTGCAAGGCAATTTTACTCTCTTTAAGTAGCACTTTTATACAGATCTGAAGGGGGGTTTTTTTGAGCAGATTTTTTTTTTCTGTATGTTATCTAATGGAAAGAAAGTATAAACACTACTAAGTAGAGCATTAGGCTGGTTAGCCTTCAGACTGTTAGTTCACTTTAGGTCAGTAATGATCAAGAGTTGTTCAATGCAGCTGAAATAAATGAGTGATCCCATTTAACGTTGGGCAGCTCTCCAGATCAAAGTCAGAAGGGCATTAATTGGCACCCTCCAGCTCTCAGATGAGGGTGCTTTCAGTTCAGGTGTGAGGCAGAACTGACACAACAGTGTGAGGAGTTTGGGACTCCATTGAAGAGCAGACTTGCATGGATCATTGTCTGACTTCAGAGCACCATTCTGGCTGAGGACTAACCTTGTTTGAAATGACACTGCAGCCAGTAATAGTAACTTCTAAAGAGCTCATTTAAAGCTCATTTTCCATGGCATTTAGAGGTGATGTAGAAACCACTCATTCTTAAAAGCTTTTCTCATCCATCCTGCTTTTCTGATTTGTATTGGGTTTATGGTCCCTTGAAGCACAACTGTTGGACTGACCTGCTGGCACCTGGCTGGCCTGAGTAATTCTTGTTCTAGACAACAGGTACTTTCCTTTTCCAGAAGCCTTTCAGGTGGTTTGCACACACTCATTAGCCCGTGTGGATGTTTGACCTGTACAGAGGGTGTGTTTGCACACACACACACACACATCCATGTGTGTGTCCAGATGTGCTCATCTGCAGCTTCTCGGTGCCACCAGATACTTCCAGAGGTGCTTCTGTCCTGAGTACTTGCTGTACATATTGAAAAGGTAAGGAGGAAAATAATATTTAGCTTCTGGTTAGAGCTGAGAAATACAGGTTTGAGAAAAATGTGGAAGTCTGCTCCAATTGTGTTTCACCTGTTTCTGATTGGAAAGGCAAAAGCTGTTAACCATTGGGACTTGAAAGGTCAGCAAGCATATTTTAAGCTAAACCTTTTGGAGGACCAATATGCTTTTAGTTGCAAGGACCACTAAAGATCTGGGCATTTACTTTCTCCCATAATGTATTCTGTATGAGTATTTAGTATGTATGCCTTCAATTTGCCAATGTTGCCATGTTTTCTTCTTAATTATTCATGAAATAAAGATTGCAAATAGCAAAATGTGTTTGTGTTCTCTTGAATGAAGGCGCCACGAGAGCGAATCACAGGAAGGTTAGGGGCTGGAAGGGACCTCCAGAGATCATCCAGTACAACCCCCCTGCCAGAGCAGGATCACCTAGAGCAGGTCACACAGGAACACATCCAGGTGGGTTTTGAATGTCTCCAGAGAAGGAGACTCCACAACCTCTTTGGGCAGCCTGCTCCAGGGCTCCACTACCCTCACAGTGAAAAAGTTTTCTCTTCTGTTCCCGCGGAACCTCCTCTGCTGCAGCTTGCACTTTGGTCTTGAAGCTGGCACGAGGGCAGCATGGGATTGAGTAGCAACAACAGATTCAGCTCAGCCCATGACAGAACTAAAAAAGAGAAGTAGATAAGGGACTGATGCCACCAACCTTAATCCAAGGTAAGGCTTTCACCAGTCTTCCCATCTGCCCTTGCCCTCTGCATCCCCAGAGCTGAGTTTGCCTGCGTGACAGATCTGATGTGGGCTTTTCGTAGCAGTTCTGTGCCCTTCAGGATTTTCAGTTCTTTGGAACCCCCTTAATCTCATTATGAAAATAGAGTTGAACCCAGCAGTAGTGTCTTATCACAGTGTTCTTTACTGCTAAGCATTTGCATTGATTATGTAGTGCAAGGAAGTATTTGTGCTTCTCTCCAGTGCTGCACAGAGCTTCTTCCCTTGTTTATGCCTCCTTTTCTTAAACCATTTTAGGCTTTTTCCTCCAAGCCAGAAGCCTAAAAGTTAAGCTCTTAAAAATGAAAAAAACTTGAGCAGGAGACATAACAGTCTGGAGACAACTTCACTAAGCTGTTGACAGTATCATATTTTTCAAAAATAAATATCCCCAGAGCCCCGAAGTGCCACTGTGCTGAGTTAACTCTGCCTGTCCCTGGGGGGCCACTCTCACAGTCCATCCACTGCAGTGCAGTCAAGCCACAACACTGCAGGGGCTGATTCTGAAGGTTGCTGAGCACCAGGAGGTTTTGCAGTACAGGAGCTGGTAGGTTTTTAATCCTTCTGAAAAATGTTTTCCTGGAAAGGCAGGTCTGACAAAACAGTCCAGCTGCACTGTCAGGCCAGCAGGGCAGGAAGGTGAGGAGATGCCACAGTTTCCTGGGCAGCCAGAAGTGCAGGTATGCTACAGGCATTGGAACAGGTTGCTCAGACACCAGCTTAGCTTTATGAACGTGTGAAGTTCCATCGTTTTGCCATCAGGATTCCTAGAAGGGAGAGGTGGGCAGCAGGATCAGTAGCTACTTTTGTGTGTCATATCTGGGTTGTGCACAAATGTGTCTTCTGTTCTCCTGTTGCTTCTCAGAGTAAAACAAGAGCAGTGCAGGTGAAGAAGCAGCAGCTGACTTCTGGGCCTTGCAATCCCAACAATTCACTTACTGCAGAGAGGTAACTTCTTTACATTATTATTATACCAAGTAAATAGCTGTTGCTCTGCAGCTCCCACATGATGATTCATGCTACCAGTTTTGCTTCTATTCATAGTCTACAGAAAGTGCTTAAATTTAGATTGAACTGCATCTCCCAGTCTGTCATGCTGAACAGCAGAGAAATGAAGCCACAGTCTGCTTGGGCAGTGCCTTCTATGGAGACTGGGCCAGCTCCTGACATGAAATCCCTGAAAATCCTTCTTTTGTTCCTCACCTGAGTGCACGTGGCAGGATTAAACAGTCTTGGGGATATGATTTGCATTTCACTGTGAGCGTGAACCTTACCTTAACTTTAGCTGCTTTTCCTTAAGCCTGGATAAAAGCTGAACTCCTGTGCTGGAACGGAGCAGTTTGGGGGAAGGCTTTGGGTTTTGACATTTGTCCTTCATCAAGTCGTTAGCCATGGGCACTTCGAGCAAAATCTGCTGCTGGAAGTGCCCCAAAAGAGCTGCTAGCTGCTCTTGTCTATTGTTCTTTGTTTCATTGAGTTCGAAATTGATGAATATTGAATGCTGAACAACGTGAGCGAAATAATTGCACGTGTGGGGGTTTATTTATACACCTGTCTGTCACGGTGGAGGAGTTGCCAGTGTTCCCAGAGGACCTCCAGCAAGCCTTCTCTCTGACTGACACCGGTGCCTGTCCCTGCCTTCGAGGAGCTGGGGGCAGTGCTCGCAGCAGTGGGGTTACGCACAAGCCAGAGCACAGCATTTGAAGTGTCCTGTGCAGCAGCACTGCATTTGTGTGCTAACGCAGGGCTCCCTTTGGTGCTGCTTTGCAAAGTGATGCTTCCCTCTGTTTAGAAAGCAGAGTTTGACGATGGAGAAGAGCTCCAGAACTGGTAAACAATCTCTTAAAAGACGGAAATGTCTTTTCTACGAAAAACCTCTACCACGTTGATTCGTGCAGATTCTGTTCTAGACAAACTGATGATTGTTTTCAGTCCCTCACACAAGAGCCTCACGACAAATATATTTTTCCTCTGTCTTGCTGCTGATTTGGGGTTTTGTTCACAGTGGCATCACTGAGGTGCCCAAGCAGACTGTTGCCAATGCTGTCTCATCAAAGAGAAGGGTTGCAGGACAGATGAAACTCAATTGTGATTGACTTTGCTGTTATCTTTCTGAAGGAAGCATTTCAACCTTTATTCTACACAGTCTTTGTAGTGTTTACCACTTGAGCCTGAGATGTGGAAGCAGCCTCCTATCGCTACTTTCCAGCTGCCCAAAATCCAGGAGTTTGGCTTCTTCAGCTAGGAGATAGTGCCCAGGCTGCTGCAGCAGCTCTGCTTTTCAGGAATGAAAAAGCCCTTCTTGGCTGTACACAGGGGAATCAGAGAACCTAGTTTCTTTCCTTGCAGTCCTGGATTGCTTTCAGCTCACAGTCAGAGCCAGCAGCCGGGTCCAAGTGTGTGGCAGTACCTTCTCCATGGCTGCTGGAAGCTGGTTTTCTGGTAGTTTCAGCCTTCCTCTTTACGTGATCCCTTCTCCAAGTGTATCAGGCCACAGCAGTGGTAGTAATGCTGGTTTTCCTCTGTGAGTAACTAAGAAGGGAAGGAAAGTTAGCACTATCCAGTACTGCTGCCCCTCCATACGTTGTAAGCACAAGACAAGCCCACAGCAGCTGCCTGTGTTCCTGGCTACTGGCAGGGGAGCAGAAGTGTCTACAGGTAAGGACAATCCACAAGGAGAAAGGTGATCTGAAGACAGTCTGGGTACTTGACAGGGAGAAGAGCATAAAATCATAGCAAGGCAGTGCATCCTTCAGAAGAAGGGCAGCAGCTGGATCCAGCCTGTGCCGCAGCGGCGGAAGCGAGCGCACCCACCCAGCCCCACAGCTGCTGCTCGCTGCCAACGCATTCGCTCGGGCAGGGGTGAGAAATGGGCAGCAGAAAGGAAGAGAGGATCTGGCTCGGCCGCTCTGGGAGGTGTTAACTCTGACCCTGGCCATCTCCAAACACTGCAGAATTCCCAGCTGCACTGAGAAAATCAGTAGGTGGCAATAGGGACAGCTCCAGACTGGAGCGGCTGGTGAGGGAAGGGATCTGCGGTTTGGTGGTTTTGGTAGTGGTGTGAGAATGCTTTTATGGAGGGGGAAAAAAGTAATTTCTAGGAAACATTAGAAGCTTGTTTGGGTGCCATTATCAGCCAACCCTGTGAAGCCACTTGGGCATTTGCTTTGCATCTTCTGTGCCTTGCTGATTTAAAACAAAGTCAACACTGTCTGCAGAGAACAATCTTAAAAGTAATTAACTCAAAGAAGAGTTCTGACTGGGAAATAAAGGATTTCTGGGGTCCCTCAAAATCATGTTGGTCAACATCTGTGACTCAGGAAAGTTTAAGATGATGTATTGAGGGTGGGATGGTCAGAAGAAACCACCCTGATAGCTTACTGAGGGACTTTGTGATGTATTCAGAAGCAGGACCGTATTTAGAAAGTGCAGCCCTGCTCCTTGGGAGTGTTTCAAGTCCCAGCTGTCATTGATTTCACTGCAAGAGAGTCTGGGCCAGAGATGAGAGTCAGCCCCTACAGTATAAGAAACACTGCCCTGAGAGGAGTGGCACTGAGCAGGTGCTGGCAGGCAGCTAATTGCTGCAGCCCCTCCAGTTCAGACGCAGCTGCAGACCACAACATCTCGTGGAGTATTGCCTAGGAGTGGGAAAACACAGCCCATGGTGCAGGGCGTAAGCGAGGCCATCACACGAGCGCTGCCTGATCCTGCTGGCAGCATTTTTGATAAGGCTGTGCCAGGCCTCCCGTGGGCAGCAGTGCTTCTAAATATATCAATATTGCAGCATGTGTGCAGGAGGCTTCTCCACGTCTCACAGGCTTCCATTGCTGCTTTTGCTCTGCACTCGGCCAGCTCGGTAGATGTGGCCCTTCAAGTCGCTGCATGTTGGGGTGTGGTAGATGACTGCAGCCTTTTCTGTAACTTCCTGAGGAAAATGACTTTTTCTTTTCTCCCCGCAGGATTCCTATTGTGTCGGGAGCATCGTGCTGGGCCCTGTGGCCAAGCCACCGCGTGTCAGCCTGCTGTCCTGGCTGGGTAAGGGTGGAGTGGAAGGCAGCACAGGCATCTGGTGATGAACTGTTCATGCTTAGATGCTCACAGGTTTTGAGGTTGGTGCTGAGGTGGCTGGTGCCAGTTCTGCTGCTGCTTCCCCACATTTTTGATACACTGAAAGAGCTCACAGCATCATTCATGCTCTTGCTGCCAGAGAGGGCTGGCAGAGCCAGCTGCCCGTGGGGCACAGCTACCCGTGTGCATTTGCTCCTGTGTGTGAGCAAAGCAGCTCTGGGGCTGGGAATCCTGGAATGAAAACTTGTGTGGCACAAGCACCCAAGCTATGGCAGTCCCCTGCGTGGAGGGGTCTGGGCTGGCTCCTGTTTGTTGCAGGCACAAGCACCTAAGCCATGGCAGCCCCTTGTGTGGAGGGGTCTGGGCTGGCTGCTGTTTGTTGTAGGCTGGGCTCTGCCGTGGAGCTGGTGGGAAGTGTGGAGTCGCAGTGGTGGTTTTTCCTGTTTGTGATGTCCAGCCAATAGGAGCATGCAGATAAATGACTTGCTAAGATGTAAAGCTGAAAAATAGAAATTTAAAAAAAAAACAACAACAAACAAACCAAAACAAAAAAACTTAGATGATGTCCACAGAGCAGTTGGGTTCACATTCTTGAGAGGTTGTCTCCCCACTGCAAAATTGCTGTGAGATGAGTCACAGTTGTTCCCCAAGTCTGCTCCTGCAGAGATACAGGAGCTGCCTGGGGACATGTACAGCCCCAAGGGGCTGCCTGGCTCTAGCAGGAAGGGCATGGGGCCCACTGGTGGGGTCCTCAAAGACCTACTCAATGGGAAATGTGGAACTGCTGTAAAATGTTTAATATCTGTACTGGGTTTGCTTTCCATGGGCAGTGGTGACCGCGAAGCAGAGAAGAAGGTGAACTTGTCCCTGGTCTAGCAGGACATCTCTGCACTGTGCCACTGGGTACAGCCCTGGGCTGGTGGCTTTTCCAGCTTGGAAAGAAGTAGGTGCTTAGAACAATATATGGAGAAAGCCTCCCGCTCCCATTGTATGCAGATCGCGGGCAGTCAGAGCCCGCTTCTGTCACTCGCTTATCCCTCCAGACTAGCTGAACTTCCCCAAGTGGGTGCCAGCCTTTCCTTCAGCCGCTCTGCGAGATGCTGTTCCGCTCTGCCCTCGCTGGTGCGGAGTCCGCCGGTGCCCGCTTGCCGCCGGCCGCCAGGTAAAGCCTCGGAGCTGCCGGGCGCACGGCTCCCGGTGCCGACGGCTCCCGGTGCCGGCGCCTCCGCTCGCTCGCTCGCCCTTGGGCAGCTGCTGTGCCGCCACTGCGATCCGCCGCGGCTCCTCCGCCTCCGTCCCCTCGGGGCAGG
>VWZI01001184.1:740431-782751 GCA_013396835.1 Psilopogon haemacephalus
CGGGCGGAGAGGAGCGGCGGAGCGCCCCGGGGCAGGTGGGTGATGCTCCGCGGCGACGGAGGGTGGGTGCCCGGTGTGCGGCCGTCGGGGCGGAGCGGGAGCTCCCGGCTGGGGAGCGCTGTGGATCTCGCCCCGCTGCCTTCGCCTGCCCGGGCTGCTGCGGGCGGCCCCAGCGCCTGCGGGCGCATCCCGAGCCGGGCGGTCGCCGGTACGGGGAGCAGCTGCGGGCAGCTCAACTTCCCTCGCGTCCTGCGCCGCGTTCGCGGCGGTCCCGGTGCCTCTCCCGCCCCTCCCGCGAGTTTTAAAAGTGTCTCCCTGCTGCTCTCTCGGTACCGCCTAACCCCCTGCTCAAGACGAGGGCGAGTTTGCTCTGCCGCCGCGTTCCCTGCCCCGGCTCGGAAGGTTTTTCCGCCGCGGTGCCGGTGATCTTCTCACCGTGCCGATTCCCGAGTGTCAGGCTCTGACACACCCCCGGCTCCGAGGCGTTTGGATCTTCCCTCAAACATCAAGTGCTGGACTTTGTGCCCCTGCACGCAGCCTTCCTCCAAGCCCTTCAGCTGACGGTTGTGCTTTCCGATAAAGGAGCGATTGCCCCCGAGCAGCCTGCAGCCTGCCAACTTCGCACGGGAGCTTTCCCTGCGCTGTGTAGTCATGGCACGGGAAAAAGGGCAGAGACTGGATAGGTGCTGTTAAACCTCTGCTCCATCTTATCTCGCTCCTCGTCCCCAGAAGCCTCAATCCTGCCTCAGCTGTGGCCGGCAGAGTTTTCCAGCCGTGTCCCTGGGAGCTCTCTTGAGGCTTGGTGCGCAGCTGTGAGTGGAGCTGCCAGTCACAGAGGGGTCCGGGGTCCTCTATCTCTGTGCTGGGGCAAGAGGGCAGGTGAGGGAAGGGGGAACAGGCTGCAAGGTGCTGGTTGTCTCCAAAGCTGTTGGGAGGATGGGTGAGGAGGATTCCTGCCCTGCTGGGGTGACTTGCTCTCATGGAGGTGCAAGCAGCCTGGAGGAGTGCATGAGGCAGCAGGTGTATTCCCAGGGCATGGGTGCTGGTGTGTGCTACCCTCGCACGGGATGCTCCTGGCAGGAGGTTGTGCTGCGTTGTTGTGTGTACGATGGAAGTTTCCCAGAAGCTGTGATGATCTTTAATGCCCTGGCTGCAGTATGAGCCTGGGGCAAGTTTTGAGTGCGGAGGAGCAGCAGGCTTGGCTATAGCTTGGAGGCAGTAAAAAGTGGTGAAGCAGCCTCTTCAAAACTGCCTTGGACAGAGGGCCCACGGAAGCCATAAGGGTTAACTTCAAGAGAGCAACGTGACTCACTTGGTAAATAGCAGTTAATAGAATTGCCCTAACTACTTAAAATTATTTTCCTAAGCAGATGGTCAACTGTTAGATAACTGGAACTTCGCATGTGTTTGTTTTTAGGCTTCTTATCAGGCTCCTAGGTCTCAGACCTGTGTAACTCAAGATGTGTAGTCATTGATAAACTCATTCTTCTGCAGCAGAGAAACCAACAGAGAGAAAGCAAGCACGGCCAGCACCTGCTGCCAGAGAGACACCCCAGAGCTTATTGCCCAAGTGAAGTACAGAGAGATGAGGGAAAGTGACCAACGGGGATGGGAGAAGTATCTCAATTGAATTAGGTCCGTGGGAGAAATAGCTGATTTCCAATCACAATAAAAAAAAAATCAATATAAATGCGATCACACATCAGCGAAATACTGTGGAAATGAAATCCCCTGCAATGTGGCAAATGGCTTCAATTCCAAATTAACCAGGAAAGCCCTGGGCCTCTGAATTTGTAGAGGAAACACATGGGTACAGACTGCAAACATCAATGTGTATATAGAAAATAAAAATGACCTATTCCAGGGTCCAGTGAGAAGGAAAAAAAAAAAAAAGGCAAGCAGGTCTCTGAACTGCTGTCAGGTGGTGATGTAGCTTGCACATGGCTGTGAGCTGTCTCCCTTTCCATAGGTAGGATAAAAAGTAGAGTCAGCATCACTCTGTGCCAGGTCAGGGGATGTCAGCCCAGTGCTGATGTTCTGAGCCCCTGGGCCCCTCAATTCTAGAGAGATATTGAGGTACTGGAATGTGTCCAGAGAAGGGTGACAAAGCTGGTGAGGGGCCTGGAGCACAGCCCTGTGAGGGGAGGCTGAGGGAGCTGGGGGTGTGCAGCCTGAAGAAGAGGAGGCTCAGGGCAGAGCTCATTGCTCTTTACAACTACCTAAAGGGAGGTTGTAGCCAGGTGGGGTTGGGCTCTGCTCCCAGGCAACCAGCGACAGAACCAGGGGACACAGTCTCAAGTTGTGCCAGGAGAGGTCTAGGCTGGATGTTAGGAGGAAGTTCTGCACAGAGAGAGTGATTGGCACTGGAATGGGCTGCCCAGGGAGGTGCTGGAGTCACCATCCCCAGAGGTGTTCAGGAACGGACTGGATGGAGCACTTAGTGCCATGATCTAGTTGATTGGCTAGGGCTGGGTGATAGGTTGGACTGGATGATCTTGGAAGTCTGTTCCAACCTGACTGATTCTAGTCTGTTGTGCTGTATTCTATTCTGTCAGTGGGTGCAAAAGGCACTGCAGCTCTGAGCTGCAAAGCCTGCTGCCAGCCCTCCCGTGTTTGCCTTGCTGGGTTTGCTGTACTGTAATAGGATGTTTCCATAAGGGCTGCTGGCACTGCTGTGTGTGGATGTAATCAACTCTGGACAGCCATTCATCTCTTTTGTTTAATCTGCAGTAATGGGTTTTATGCAGAGCCATGTGGTTAAGCCCTCTTAAGAACTACTGGGAAAAGCTCAGTCCAGCAGGAGGGCTGGAGGGGCTGGTTTGAGTCTCCACTCTTCCTTTCAGTTGTGTTTCTCTGAAGGGGCTGGGCAGGGCAGCCAACTGAACCCCCTTCAGTCCTGAGCCTGGCAGCTTTTCTATCTGGTGTGGAGGGAAAGTCTCCCCCTTTAGCACTTCCTTTCTGCCTGGCTGAGGGCTGTGTGACTTCTTGTCTGCAGGATGGTTAAGGCTTGACAGATTTTCCACCTAAACACTTCTCACTCTGCTTCAGCTCTTCGCTTTGGTTTGGCATTTCCACCCACAGTTTACACACGAGATGGGACTAGATGTGGTGTGGCTAAGCTGCCTCTAAGAGTTCTCTGCAGCTGTGAGTGAGGTGTTTGCCACCTGAAGGCTGCTCTCAGCAGCAGTCTTGGTGACCTGCAAAGTTTGTCCTTGTCTTCAGCTCAAACAGATTTCAGCTTCTCTTATTCATTCTCTCATCTGACCTGGAGGGTGAATAAGTCTCTAGGTGCTTCTTAACTGAGATACTCCCTTTCATCAGGGTGTGGTGTTTAGGACCTTCGTTGGCTCGTGGATTGCCTTCAGGTTTTGCATCAGTGCACCTGAAGAGCCTTGATGAAACTACTCGAACACGACAGCACCTCTGCTGATTTTAACAGGACAGAGAAAGTTACCTAATTAATGAGCTTTGTAACAGGACCTTGAGGGGGTGGTCTGTGAGGGGTTAAAGAACCAGCACCACTCTGCCTTGGGGGAGAGCAAGAGGAGCTGGTGGTTTAACCTCTGAAGGCTGCAGGAGCAGAAGATGCCTCCCGAAGGTTGCATCTGTGTTAGGAATAATTGCTGCTTGTGTTGTGCTTTTGTTATCTGCAGTAAATCTCTGTGGAGCAGGGTGGACAGATGGCAAATGCGGCTCTCGGTCACGGCAAACATCCTCAGAAGGTGCTTCCAGGTCATCTAATCCATGCTTCTGCCCAAAGGCAGGATCAGCTATGTTTCTGCTGCTCTGGACATCTCTTTCTCCATCCTGCTCCTAAAGACCTGCACTACAGGCTCTTTATTTTCCTGCCATGCAGGAAACACCTTCATGTCCAGCTTAAACCTCCTTTGCTGTAGCTCTTTGCTTATCCTGACCACAGTGGGCAGCCCCACAGGGTCAGCAAAGAGTATTTGGAGTGCTCCTGGTGAATGTGAGTGAGCAGAGGTGATCTCTGGTGCTCCTCATCCTGCACCCAGCTGGGAGCAGGTCTGATGCAGCCTGGCCTGTGCCAGGTGTGGCTGGAGAGCTGCAGCAGCGTGGCAGGGATGAGGTAGGTGGGCTCTGCTCCAGCTCCAGATGGTGATGCAATTGCAAAGCTAGGATCAGGCTATTTGGGCAAACAGTGAAGTTAGGAGAAGGGCTGAAGAGCCACTAATGCTTAGGGGAGTTCAGAGAAGATCCACATGCAAGCCAGATGGCTTCTGTGAAGCTGGTGTGGTCAGGGTGAGCACTGTGTCCGAGGGCAAGCTCTGTCCCTTCCTGTTCAGGACCCTGAGGCTTGGTCTGAGAGCTATAAACAGACTTGTGCTGTGTGAGACATCCTGATGGGGCTGTCAGAGGACTGGATAGGACCTGAGAGAGATTCCTGCCTCTCTGAAGTGGCAGCAGAGCCTCAGGTGATAGCTTAGAGCACTTTAGCTCTCGCTATTCACTTGTATGCAGGCAGATAACTCCAACCTTATCAGTCTAGTTTATGGCTCCTCCTGGAGAAAGGATGCTCTTCATCATTGCTCTTGGTGGTTTATGATTAAAGCCTCAAATGACCGTCCAGATAAACCACCTCATGCAAAGAATGTGCAAATGCCATTGTAGGAGATAGAGCAGCAGTGCTGGAGCTTCCCTGCCCGCAAAGCAGCTGCAAATCTAGTGCCAGGAAGGCCACACTTGGAATTTGCTGTGTGTCCTGAGGCTCCTGCTGATGGCTTTCTGATTTATTATTTCTTTTAAAAAGTTAGAGATTTCAAGCCCAGATAAAATAAGTAATTAGTGAGAAGAAAAGATGCAGCAGTGGAAGGCAGGGGCTGGGAAAAGAATGACAGCAACAAGACAAATTGTATTTACCCTAGGTGGTAAGTCAGGGGTTGAATGCAGGGGGGTTGTCACTGCCAGGTAGGCAGATAACATCCAGGTGCTACACGGGGGTGTGGAAAGACCTGAAACAGGAATAAAGAATCCTCCACGTTGCATTTTTTTTTAGGGAGCATTTGCAAACAATGCATCCGAGACAATGGAGAAGTTAGCAGGGAGTCCAACTTCTGGCCGGGGTGGTTTGAGCCAGGGACAGGGGGAGGGAAAAGCACACAGAGGATGAGGGAATCTTCCTGTCCCTCTGTGATACGAGGAGAGGAAAGGGGGGTTTTCCTGAGGCTTTGGAGACGTGAGGAATGGCATGCTGGCCTCCCGTCCCTGCTGATTAGCATTTGTGATTGCACTCACATCCAGGGTGGAAGGCACTTGGGCGCTCTCAGGAAGCCTCCGGGGCTTGCGGATTGAGGCTGAGACTCTAGCAGTGTTCTCTGTCTCCCTGCCCCCTGTGTTTATCCCAGGTGGTACTCACAGCTCCTCGTTCAGCAGCCTTCCAAGGAGGGCAGGAGAGGGATCGTTCACTGGAGGAGCCAGAGCCAGTGCCAGCTGGGGGCCACGTCTGAGTATCTCCTGGGCAGGGTCCCCTGTGCTCTGAGTGAGTAAAGCTGTGGCGCAGAGGATCTGAGTCTGCTCTTTTGATGCCTCCCTTTGGCAGTGGTGGTGAGGTTTGCACTGCTCTCCCCGTTAGAAGTTTCTTTCCTCATTTAATACTCAGACCTCTGAGTCTCTCCTGATCTTGCTTTTTTGGAGCTATTTTGTGGGGGCCTTAGTCCATTGAGTTATCCTCCCCCTTCCTCTCTCCCTTTAATTATTCTGTGGTTGATGTTTTGGGTTCTTTTATCTCTTAGCTGGGGAGCATAAACGTTTCTGCTCTTTGCCTGCCCTTTAGTACTGACCTGTTTCTCCCTCTTGTACTGGGAAAGTCCTTTCCAAACCAACCTATCATTTTGGTTAGCGAGGTTTCCCCAGCACAGGGTTGTCAGAGCCTGGTATGAATCAGTCGTTGAGGTTAAGGAGTTAAGGGAAGGAAGCTGTTAAATATCACATTTTTGTGGTGATAACGACTTGGGTTTCAGGGTGAGATCCATAGGCTTGGGCAGGGGCTGGGTTTTTCCACAGGGAACGTTTCCCAGGATAAAAGATAGCTGAGGGTATGTGGCTGTTCAGTGCAGTCTTCAGAAGAGAGGCAGGTTAGTGAAATTGATTTGAATAATTACAGTTTCCACAGACGTCTGATCCACAGCTCAGTGCCCAGGTTCAATGGGACGGTGGAAAATAACCTCGGACTGGCTTGGGCTGGCAGCAGCACCACCACAGCTCCTGTGCAGGTGCAGGGATGCATGCTGAGTTCCCAAAACTTTCTCAAATGTTCTGCGGCCTGGAGCCTTGGCAAAAAAGGATGATGACCTGTGCTAATGGCTACCTAGTCAGGGATCCCTTAAAATACCCTGGTTCCAAAAAGACTTCCCTCCCACAAACCAGGCCTCTGCAGCTGGGCCTGTTAAAGCTGAGCCACTGAACTCTGTAAAATACCTAAAACCTGAGAACCTTTTGGGTTGTGCATCCTGTGTCTTGCTAAGTGCTGATCCAAAGTCTTGGCTGTTGTGATTATAGCAAGGGTAGGCATTGAGGATTCTGGTGGGCTCAGTGTAGTCGTGAGGGTCATTTAGTCTGCTACAGGCATGTGGAGTCAGCTCCCGAAGGATATAGCAAGGTGAGGAGCTGCTTTTGTGGGCTGCTGGTGGTATTTGTTGTCTTTCCTGCTCCCTTTCTGAAGGGCAATCTTTATTTCCTCCATGTAGCCACAGCACAGCCTGGCTGTTTGATTACAGCAAGCAAGAGGTGGGCACAGTTCACTGGCAAGAAACCATCCTGAAGCCTTGGGAATGTCTGTACTTGGTAGCTCCCTGGGATCCATCTCTGCCTGCCCAGCACTTCTTGTGTTTGGAGTCGAATGCCCCAGTCCCTGGGGACGTTGCCATGGGAGCCTGTTCCAGTCTGTCTTTACTCAGCAAGGTGTGAGGGTCGTGGCTGTCGTGCACAGGTTTCTTACAGCTGGAGCTTTTAATGATTGCCTGTACCTGAAGCCTTCCTAGGAGCAGAGGTCCTCTTCCCAGGTACGGCTGAGCTGCCTCCCTGCAGCGAGCTGCTGGCTGCTGCTCTCCTTGCCCTTCTGCCTGCTCTACAGCAGCACGTTAACCTGTGCAAGGCCAGCAGCACCTTTTCTGGGGTGATCTATGCATGGCTCTGTGCCGTGGCTTTTGTTGCTGACGAGGAATGCCCTTGGCAGCTGCAGTTGCCTGCTGCCCCCACCCCGGGCGAGCCCCTGGCGGCAGGAAGCGCGCAGAGGCTGCAGGCTGGTGCAGGGGCGGATGTGCTCTCACCACAGCATGGGCACTTAGGAAGTGAAGGAGGGACTCTGCCAGAGTCCTCAGGGCACCACCCAAACACTGACACCTTGGGAGCAGGGAGCAGTGGCACTGGGGAGCTCTTAATAAATTGGATTATAATCAAGGACTGGGAAGAGAACGAAGTCCCTCTGAGCGCCGCTGGCATGGTGCCGCCTTGGCGTGGCTGGCTCGGGGGGTGAGAAGGCAAGAAGTGAATGCAAGTCACGGCAGAGGGAAGAGGGAGACAAAGGGTGAGGGCATGTGGCCTCCAAGGCATCTGAGCATCGACAACTCCTTGTCCACAGAGGGTGGCAGCGTTCTAAGAATGTTTTAAATAGCTTAGAGATGGAGAAAGAAACAGGAGGGGGCTGCTGAGGTGTGACATAGCACACAGGCAGGAGCAGCTCAGAACCTCTGAGAAAGGGAAGAGAGGGAGCTGCTGGAAAGGGAGGAGACAGAAGTGGTACCATGGCCTTTGCCTGCCTTTGGGGTGACCGCCTGTCCAAATGCTTTTCCACTGGTAGAAAATGGGCAAACAGAGGTGAAATGAGCTGGGTAAAGCATACTGGTGCACAGCCTGGGCCTGCAAGGGCCAGGACACACACTGGGGCATGAGAGGAGGTGAGGCTCTTGCCCAAAAGCCAGCCAGGATTGCAAGGCACAGGGAGCAGGGGAGCGTTGGGACTGAGCACAAGTGGCCAGCTCACAGAGCACCAAGAGCAGGCAGTGAGGGCTGTGTGGGGACAGAGAGGGCAGGAGCTCTGCAGATGCTGGACACAGGCTGTGTGGAGCTCAGGTGGAGCTGTCACCCTTGCACTGATCAGAGGAGGATGCAGGCTGGAGAGGAAGGGTGTGATGAGCTGTGCTAGCAGCCTGAGGGAGGCTTGGCTGCTTTTTGTACTGTGGGTGGGTATGAGTCAAAGCCACTTGGGTGGTAGTGGTAGTGGGAGCTTCATGGTGAGTCCTCAGTAAGAGCCCTTGCTCAGAGGGGTCAGCGGATGAGCCACAGCTGAGCTAACACAGTGAGGGCCTTGCTTTGGCTCAGGGGAAGGCAGAATTTGCTCATCTCTCTTCAGGCTGCACAGTGTCTTTATCAGAATGGAGATGGACAGCCGGGAAATCGGTTTAAGGTACTTGGAGAGAGACGGAAAGAGTTTTAGTCCTTCTGCTGCAGGAGGTGGGATGTTGGCTGACCTGGCACCACAGCACTCCCTGCACTGGGGCAGTGGAAAACACTGCTTGGAACCTGCAGGAGGAAAGGGAGCAGGGACCACAAGGGCTGGTGGAGAGCAAACCTGAAGTCAGAGAAGGCAAATAAGTATGGGGACAAGTGGATAAAGCGCAGGATAGTGACCAAATATGCCCAGTTCTCAGCTGCCTGTCTGGGAGCTTCAGCCAAAGATGAGGAGGGAAGTCCCTTCTGGAGAGAAGCCTGCACCATTGCTTTACTCCCCAGGACGGATGCATGAGCAACATGATCAGTATTGTCAGAGCAGATTCCTCCCTGGCCAGTAGTCCTCAGTGGGTCACCTCTTCTGGAGATCCTCCTTCCTCATTTCTCTTTTGGTTCTCGAAAGAAATCAGAGAATTATAGAATGGTTTGGGTTGGAAGGGAGCTCAAAGCTCAGCCAGTTCTAACCCCCCTGTGCCATAGGCAAGGACACCTCCCACTAGAACAGGTTGCTCAAGGCCTCATCCAACCTGGTCCAGAACACCTTCAGGGAGGTTGTGGATGACAGAAGCACAGAATATGATCAAAGATCCCATTCTGTGCTTCTGTCATCCACAGCCTCCCTGGGCAACCTGTGCCAGTGTCTCGCCGCCCTCACTGGAAAGAATTTCCTCCTAACATCCAGTTTCAGTCTCCCCTCTGCCAGTTTAAACCCATTCCTCCTCCTCCTGTCATAACAAGACCTCATCAATAGTCCCTTTCCAGCCTTCCTGTAGCCCCCTTCAGATACTGGAAGGCCACTCCAAGGTCTCCTCCAGTCCTTCTCTTCTCCAGGCTGCAGAGCCCCAACTCTCTCAGCCTGTCCTCACAGCAGAGCTGCTGCAGCCCTCTCAGCATCCTCATGGCTTCCTCTGGACTTGTGTTGGTGGCTGCAGAGCTGCAGACAGTGCTGCAGGTGGGGTGTGAGGAGAGCAGAGCCAAGGGGCACAATCCCCTCCCTTGCCCTGCTGCCCACAGCTGCTCTTGCTGCTGCCCAGCACACAGTCACTCTTGTGTCTGAACACAGCTGCCTTTGGTAGGGCTGGGGGCAGCCAAAGTTTGCTTCTGGGTCCTTCCCTCAGCCAGGAGAGGAAGGCTGGCTCCTGAGGGACACTGGCAGCAGTGACTTGTTTCTGGCCACGGTCCGTGATCTTAATTTTATATTTTTTTCCACGTTTGCCTCACGAAAGCTTATCCAAATGCTCTATTTTTTTACCTACGGTGACATTTCCAAAAATAAATCCACATCATCCTGGATACAAATGGCTTGCTGAAAAATCAAGCACGTTTCTGTGCCCTCTGGCAATATATCATGGTGCCTGCTGCCCAGGGAGACTTCAGTGTGAGCACAGGGGAACCTTTTCCCTTTGTTTGTTTGTTTGATCTGGCTTATTTAACTTCTGGTCATTCAGCCTTACTTACTTTTGCCCTCCCTGGCTTTTTGTGACCATTAGAATGGGAATAATTACTGTGAGGGTTTGGTGTGTGTTGGGTTTTTGGTTGTTTTTTTTCTTGGTTTTAAACATTTATAACATCCACTTAGGGGGAAAAAAAAAAGAATTGGTCAAATGCATTCTGTTCCTCGCTGCTGCTCTTCCACTGCTGCAAGGAAAGTGAACCCACTCCTGCCCCATGGAGGGCAGGAGGCAGAGCTGGGGTGCTGGCTTTGGATCAGCCAGCTCTCCTGGGGTGCCACCTTTGCTTGCTGCCCACAGGGGTTTCACTCTTTGGGTGCTTTGGGTTTGTGATTTTGCTGTGGGTATAAGCAGGAGGAGAAGGGCAGGCTGTGATCTGATGGTGCAGGCTCCAGGGCTGTGATCTGATGGTGCTTTTTGTCGCCGCTGCAGCAGAGTGGTGGCTGTAGTAACCCTCTAGTAGGTTAAGACTTCACACCCAAGTTCTTGCTGTGAGGTCTTAGGCAGCAGCAGAGCAGAGAGGTGAAGCTCTGAGGTAGTGACAGAACTAGGGGGAATGGAGCAAAGCTGGAGAGACTGGATGTGAGGAGGAAGTTCTTCAGCATGAGAGGCTGGCAGAGGCTGTGGGCAGCCTGCTCTAGGGTAGGGTGTCCCTGGGCATGGCAGGGGGGTTGGAACTGGCTGATCCTTGTGCTCCCTTCCAACCCTGATTGATTCTAGGATTCTCTGAGAGCCGAGAGCATGGTGTGCTGATGCTTTTGCCTGCTTTGTTTCACTTGTATCCTTTGTTAACAAAGAGCAGTCTAGAGGGAAATAGTCTGTTATTAATATTTAATTTCCTCCCATTACTGTAAGCAGATGACCTAAAAGATCATTTAGCCAGCAGCCAATGCTGAAGCAAATAGGAGCACCAGCGAAGTCTGTCTTGGTTAGAGGGTGATGCCTCCTTCCTCCTTCTTCCTGTCCCGCCCAGCTGCATCTCCTCACGCTGGGCAGGAGTGGGGATGCTCCCTGGCAGCCCCCAGCACACTGGCTCTGTGTGAGCACTCGGGGCCGTGGGAAGCTGCTCCCGGTGAAGTATTGATAAAATATTGACCTTCGGAAAGGAGCAAGGCAGGACAGTGCTGCTGCTGCCGCCCCCCGGGGACAGCTCTTCTCGCTGTGCTTTACAGCCCCTGCTGTCTGCTGCCTCCAAGCACATTTGCTCATTTATTGTGACTTGGTCCTCTCAAGAAATGGGGAGAGAGGAGATTTCTTCAAGGCTGTGATTTAAAAGATAGGGAGAGTCTCTGAGCTGCAGGAATTTCGAAGGGAGGGTAAACACTGACAAGCATCTCCCCCTCCAGGCTTTGGAAAGAAGGAAACAAATGATATAGCAGCTTAGAGCACTGGAGGGGCTTCCCTCAGGACGTCAGGGAGTGTGTTTAGTACCTGGGAAGGGTCCTGCTGTCACAAGGAGATGCAAGATTGTGAGCTGTGGAATCAGCCTTGAGAGAGACTCTCCTAGGGTCTCATGAGCTGCCTGCTGCCTTGCTTAGCCTGTCCTGAAGCAGATCAGGAGAAACCAATCTCTGGAGCACAGGGAAGCCGTAGCCTACATGGCTACATGTCCCCTACATGACCCATTTCTGATTTTGGATGCCCTGAGGGCTTCTGATGCCCTGGGGATTCAGCTAATGCCTTGGAGCGTCTGTCAAACTGAAATGTCAGAGATTGCCATGGGTGTCAGCCTGGCAGGTGGAGCAGGCTGATCTCTCTACCAGTGCGACCCAGCTTCAGCATCCAAACCTGAATTCGGCCCAGAGGAGCCAAGAGCAGAAAATGAGCATGTTTGAGGTAGGTGATCTGAACACCAAGCAGTGACCATGGGTTCCCTTGATGCTTTTGGCACTCAGGAGAGAGAAGGGGCAACAGCTCAGTCCCAGGCCAACTGGAGATGCCAAACAAAAGCTTGCTTAGGCTCCGCTGGTGAATTGCTTCATGGGAACGTGCTGTGCAGGTGCCTTATTGAATTTTCAAGGAGCAGTTTTTCATTGGGGCTGAAATATGAGAGAGAACAGAATGTTCTAAGTCACTAAAAATGAACAGAGCAACAGCTTTACAGATTTGTGAGTGGCAAAAAAAAAAAAAAAAAAAAAGGTTTATTTAATAATGGGGGAAAGGCCGGAACATAGCCCAGGGTATCAAGAAAGAATTAATGCAATTAACAAAATAAAAGAGGGGCTTAAGCAGCAATATTAATTGTAGCTGTCCTGCAGGTTGTGTCATGCAGGTTATTCTTCTGAAGTTTCAAGAGCCTTGCAATATTGATCCCTCGAGGGCCTGAGCTGTTAAATAGACCCTTCCCTGATGGGCAGAGCAGGTTGGTAATTCACTTTGTCTTGTCAGCCCTGGCTGCTGAGCCTTTGGGTCTTGTGTGGAGTAGGTGATGCTGCACCAGGTGCTGTGGTGCCTCTGGCTCCATGTCTGCTGCTGTAGGCAATCTGCATTTGCTTGGCCCTGGGCAGTAAATCCGTAGCCAGCTGAGCAGGAGGTTCTTAAAGCAAGGTGCAAATGCTTCTGCGATTCAAGACTTGTGCCAGGCTGGGTGAGGGCTGCTGCAGGCTGACGCAGCAAGAGGTGAAGGAGGGGAGCTGGGTGAGTCCAGGCTGCAGAGGGCAACCTCTGGGGTCATGGCATCTTCTGCAAGTACCAGGTGTGAGGCCTGTGATGCTGCTGGCTGCTGCCCAAGCCAACAAAAGGTTCTGATGTGCTGGGACACCTGCTCAGCTCCACTCACTTCTGCCTGCGATCTGCTGCCTCTGCAGAGCTCTCCCAGTGTTTCCTGGCCCATCTGAGAGCAGGGGTGGAAGGACACATTGTCCTCTTCTGCACATGACATCTCACAGACTGCTTCAGGATATATGGCTGGGGCTGAGCAGTCAGGCTGCTGCTTGCCATGGGGAATGGGAAACAAGAGACCAAACAGATTCAGAGGTAACATTGAACATCAGACCCTGAACCAAGCAGTTGCAGTAGGTGGTTACAAGCTCTGCTGTGTCAGAAGTCAGTGTGTCAGATTCCATCCTCCTGCTTTTCCTCCCTTTCTTGTGCACACACCTCCACAGGGTTGTTAGCTTTTTGTCTTGGCCCTGCTCTTTTCTTTCCCTCTGGATTCTTCTCTATATCTTCTATCCACTCTGATCCCCCTGCCTGAAAGTCAGGCTGTAGGGGAAGTCTCAGTATCACTGCTGTGAGATGAACCTATTGGGATCTGTAATGGAGGGTGAGAGGCTGAGAGGAATGCAGGAGAGCAGGTCACTGACATCCCTGAAATTCAAGAAAGCAGAAGCAAACTTCAGGAGGTCAGTGGCAAACCAGAGGTTTTGCTGGGGGTGGGCAGGCAAGACAGAGACTTCTTGGTGGAAGATTGTTCTTCAGACAAGATTAAATGGATGATCTGCATCTTCCTCTTACTATCTACATAGAAAGTAATCTCTTCTGCTGATTTCTTCCACATAAACAGAGCAAAACACATAAACAAGATTGCTGAAGGTGGAGGAAAAGCAAAAGTTTGAAGCACATCCAAGCCACTAAGAATCATTCACTTTCCTTTCAAATGCAGCATTAGCAATAGAGCTCTAAATCAATGAAAGAGCTAAAATTAGATTATATGCCTGAGATCAGATGTGAATCACAACTTAATCATATTTTCCTTTATTATCACTGTCTTTACCCTTTTATTTTATCCTGAGAAATTAGGTTTCTGACTTGAGAAGAGAGTGAACTGTGAAGGCATGAAAGCCTGCTGGCTTAGAGCACAGCAGATCACCTGTGGATGGGGGCCCAAAGCATCTGGTGGGGAGGTTCAGGAGGCTGCACCTGAAACTGAGGAGGAGGCATTGATGGGTTGGTGCTGTGCCTCCCTCCCCAGCTCTCTGATGCTTGAGTAGCACTTACCCTAAATCGATGAGAAACATCACTGCTAAACCTTACTGAATACGGTTTAAAACCCACTCTGCAAGTGACAGGGTGGGACAGCAAACAGGTCTCTCTTGCCTGTGCCATGGAGCTCAGGGAGCTGCATTCTCCCCTGCTGCATTTTCAGCTGGAGCTGGTGTGAAGTGCACCAATATCTGTGAGCAGGGGGAGGTGACCTGCAGGTTCCCTGTGAGTGAGACCTGTCAGCATGCAGCTGGTGTGCAGCAGTGCAAAGGCAACAGCAGCTGTAGAGATTATTTCCCTGCAGGCAGCACCAACTTCAGTCTGGATTTGTGTGCACACCACTGCAAGAACCTGAATGTAGACCTGAGACGTGACCTCAGCATTGGGCCTGCAATGGGAGAGATGCCTCTTGGGGCAGGTGTCTCTGGCTGGGTGTAGAACAATGCTGACCTGAATCTGTCTATGGACAGATAAATGGCTGCTGGTAGGATGAAGATTGACAAAACCAAAGGTGCTGCAGGAGAGGGACCTGCAGAGACCCTTGCAGGGTGTGCAAAGCCAGATAGGGACCTGCAGAGACTCTTGCAGAGTGTGCAAAGTCAGCAGGAATGTCCTCAAGGATGTCCCTCTCTGACATCCCTCAAAGCATTCCCCCTGCTGCTGAGCACATTGTGGTGTCTGTGCACGTGAAGGAGAGGCAGGACTCAGCACCACTGCGGTGACCACACAGGCCAGAACAAAACCTCCTGGTGAGTGAAGGTTCCTGTGGTCACAGAGAGCACATGGCTGCACCATGCTTTGGTGGTGAAGCAGGTGAGGGTGGGTGGCAGGTGTTGGCTCAGGCCTGGTGCCTGTGCCCAGGAGGAGACAGGTGTGTGAGAGAAGCTCCTCCACCTCTCTGTGCAGCCACAGCACTTGCCAAGCCATCACTGGTGAGGCTCTCATGTTTCAGGGCAGACTACTGAGCAGCTGCCGAAGTGCCAGCTCAGTTGGGAGCCTTGCAAACAAACCATCCCTTGTTTCTCACCAGCACTGGTGCAAACTGCCTTCCCCAGCCTTGGGTTTGGCCCCGAGGCTTTCGAGATGGGCAAAATGTGAGATTTTTTTCCAGTGATGTATTCTTCTGGGCTTGTTTAATATCTGTTATCAATTTAATGTGCCGCATTAATGAGATTTTGCTTTTTCCATCTCCTCCGCGGAGCTGATTACTTACCCTGTGTGCTTTGTGTTTGTTGTTTGCTTTTTAAAAGGCAGCTGCAAGTGAAGAAGTTGAACCTTTGCTTCAGCTGAAGAGAATATTTCCCAAGTCCGAGCGGGAAAAGGTGAAAAGGGAAGTGGAGGATGTTGCCGGTAGGTACGACCGTGACAGGAAGCCATGACCAGCAGTGTGATTGTCAACAGGAAACAACAAGTCCCAGCTGAGGTGATGCTGCCATACAGCAGACTCTCTGTGGCCTGCTGCCTGCTGGACTTTGTGGCCTGGGGAGCAGTGTCTGTTGTCGGGGGTACCCTCCTGGTCCTCCATCCGCTGGAGTCTGAATTGCTCTGCGGCTGGTTAATCTGCTTTGCTGGAGCTGGCAAGCTGTGATACTTTTTCCTTGACACCTGCTACCATAAAGATCTTGAGCAGCCATGGGGAGAAAAGAGTCCCTGTGAGCAGCCCCCAGCAGCCGGCAGCTGAGCGCTCTTCAGACCCCAGGCAGCTCCGAGGTGTGTCGGCCGTTGGGGGCTCCGCAGATATGAACGCTGAGCTTTCCTGGCACCTTCCCACGTCGGCCTGCTCGCTCTCACCATGCTAGTACATGGGAAAGAAGACTTCCTGTCAGACATAGCTTACATCATCCTGGAGCTGGTCATTGCGGTGCTGGCCATCCTGGGCAACATCCTGGTCTGCTGGGCAGTCTATCTCAACAGCAACCTGCAGAACGTCACCAACTACTTCGTGGTGTCGCTGGCTGCCGCCGACATCGCCGTGGGCGTGCTGGCCATCCCCTTCGCCATCACCATCAGCACTGGCTTCTGTGCCTTCTTCTATGGCTGCCTTTTCATCGCCTGCTTCGTCCTGGTCTTGACCCAGAGCTCCATCTTCAGCCTCCTCGCCATCGCCATCGACAGGATCATCGCCATCCGCATACCCCTCAGGTGAGTGCGCCTCCGGCTGGGGCTGGAGGTGAACCGGGGAAGGAAAAGTTGAATGAGCAGCAGCACCTTTCCCCTTTGTCCTCTTGAAAGAAAACTCCCAGGGCTTGGGGCTGCTGGATTTTCTGGTGGCTTCTCTTCACAGTTCTTCTGTGTCCTGCTATGGTTTGTGCCTGTGGCACTGCAGTGGTGTTGTGCCTGCCAGGCCTTACTTACACCTACTCCAGGTGATCCTGCCCTGGCAGGGTTGGGTTGGACTAGATGATCTTTCAAGGTCACTTCCAACCCCTAACATCCTCAATAGTCTGAGCTCTGAGTGCAGCCAGAAGCCCCAGAAGGCTGGCTGTGGGGAAGTGGAGCTACTGCACTGTCTGACAGGAGGTGAAGTCACTGTGTCCTGTGGGGAGAGTGGAGCAGCAGGGCTGCGGCTGGGAATTTTCTCTTGGGGGTCCATTAGATGTGAAGGGAAGAGGAGCAGCAGGTGATGAAGAAATGAGCCTTAGAAGATCTGGTGTAGCTTAGGCACTGCCTCTGCAAACAGGCACATCTTAGGTCAAGTCAGAGGCTTGTCCCAGCCCAGACCTGCAGGTGGTTACTCTGCAGTCTCTTCTTTGGAGTTTACGGGAAGGAAAGGATGTGTGAAAGCTGGGTCTGATCACCTGCTGCTTCATCTGCAAACAAGAAGGCTGGAGGGGGACAAGGGAAAGTTGTGCCACACACAGAGAGGCTGCTGCTGGGTTTGGTTTTCCAGAAGCACTTTGTTGTGACTGGGATGTGTCTGACTGGGCACAAAGCAGCAGTGCCTCTGGTGGGCTGGCTTTGGGAGCTGTGTGACAACACTTCTAAGTCATCCAGCGAGCTCCAAAGATGCAGAAGGAGCCCCAGGAGAGGCTGGTGCAGGCAGAGTGTAGGAGTCTCCTTCCTTCCCCTCTTGTCCTTAGGAGGATGCAGCATGTTCAGAAACACAGATTTGCTTCCTACCCTAACAGCTGCTGCAAGCCTGGGATGAGTCCCTGGGTGCTTTGCTCTCAGGCTGGAGCTTGTGGACAGCCTCACTCCTGCTCTGCTGAAGTCACTGCTGTTGGCCTGCACAACTGAGTTTTGTCTCTTGTGCATGCTTTAATCATCCTGCACTTGTGTCCATTGACACTGGACGTGAGGAGGAAGTTCTGCACCATGAGAGTGGTGAGAGCCTGGAATGGGTTGCCCAGGGAGGTGGTTGGAGTCATATCCCTGGAGGTGTTTGCAACCAGGCTGGCAGAAACTGTGGGCAGCCTGATGTAGGGTAGGGTGTCCCTGCCCATGGCAGGGGGTTTGGAACTGGCTGATCCTTGTGGTCCCTTCCAACCCTGACTGATTCTATGACACAACCCCCACATTCAAAAGCAGAAAGCATTGTTCCCCCTCCAGCTGTGGAGGTCACCTTTCCATGTGCAGTGTGCTCCTTCTGCAAG
The DNA here is from genome assembly GCA_013396835.1 of Psilopogon haemacephalus. NCBI lineage: Eukaryota > Metazoa > Chordata > Aves > Piciformes > Megalaimidae > Psilopogon > Psilopogon haemacephalus. Next base: position 757,869 of record VWZI01001184.1, read on the forward strand.
CCTGTGCTGCCTGCCATTAACTGGTGGGCTCCAAGCCTCCAGCTGTACCTCACAGCTTACAGCATGGGGTTATAAGGAATAACTATTCCATGGAGAAAACTACTGATGTAAGTTACCCCTAAACTGGACCATCTCCACTCTTCTGCAGTTCTACATAAAGATGGTCCCAGCTTAGAAACCAAAATGATGATAAATGGTACCAAGACACCTCTGCAGAGCACCCCTTGGGAGCTTGGCCCTGAAAGGAGTGAGAGGAGCTCATGTCTTAGACTCGTCCCTTGTGAACTGACTCTGAAGACTTTTGTTGACATTTTAAGCACTCTGATTGCTAGAGGAGGACTTGCCAGGAAAAGGGTTTTAAACTTCTGGCTTTCTGCCCACTTCTGGGGGTATCACTAGAACTATATTGTCTTGAGAACCGAATTTCCTGGAACAGGCACTGTGCAGAGTCCATTAGAGCAGTGGGGCTGCAGCAGTGCTGGACGTGGCAGCACTGTCGCTCTTCTGCTATCAGAGACACTAAGCACAGCCTGTGCCAGCCTGGCAGCAGTGCAGCTGCCTGCACACAGAACCCCACAGCCATGGCTTCCTCCACCTCCTTGTCCTCTGCTGCTTCATGTTTTGACAGTGGGAGTGAAGAGCTTGTCAGGTGGATTTCTCCTTAGGAACTTAGGGATGAATGAGCATTGGATTGGTCACCCCAGACCCACTGAGAGGATTTAAACTGGCAGAGAGGAGATTGAAACTGGATGTTAGGAGGAAGTTCTTTACAGTGAGGGTGGTGAGACACTGGCACAGGTTGCCCAGGGAGATTGTGGCTGCTCCCTCCCTGGAGTTGTTCAAGGCCAGGTTGGATGAGGAGGCCTTGAGTGTCCCTGCCCATGGCACAGCGGGGCTGGAACTGGCCGAGCTTTGAGGTCCCTTCCAACTTAAACTATTCTATGATTAAGAGAGTCTGAGCCAGGTGAGGGTAAAATCCAGCCTGTGCCTCTGGCATGGCACATGTACCTGCAGACCTGTGCTTTGTGATGTAAAACCCCTGGGTGTTCTCAGCAAAACTGGCTGCCAGTCCAAGCAGCCAAGAACCCGGCCAAGAAGTCATGGGCCGAGAACAATTGCTGCTTTCCAGGCTCTCTGGTGCCAGCAAATGCTCCACAGGCACAGTGCCCAGCCACGTGTTCTTGTGCAGGAGTTTGTGGTGGAGGAAAGGTAGCTCTGGGAAGCGAGGAGAAAGTTGCTTCCTGCAGCCAAACAAAAAAGTTTCCTCAGGTTCCTGCTTGCTCTGTGTGTTGGGTTCAGGTATCCACTTGTGGCACAAATACTTCTGCAGGGCACACAGCGCCAGCTGCTGTGGTGTGCTGGAGGGGCAGACCTGCAGGGCACACAGCGCCAGCTGCAGTGATGTGTTGGAGGAGTACTCCTGCAGGGCACACAGTGCCAGCTGCAGTGGTGTGCTGGAGGAGCAGACCTGCAGGGCACACAGTGCCAGCTGCAGTGGTGTGCTGGAGGGGCAGACCTGCAGGGCACACAGCGCCAGCTGCAGTGGTGTGCTGGAGGGGCAGACCTGCAGGGCACACAGCGCCAGCTGCAGTGGTGTGCTGGAGGGGCAGACCTGCAGGGCACACAGCGCCAGCTGCAGTGGTGTGCTGGAGGGGCAGACCTGCAGGGCACACAGTGCTAGCTGCAGTGGTGTGCTGGAGGGGCAGACCTGCAGGGCACACAGTGCCAGCTGCAGTGGTGTGCTGGAGGAGGAGACCTGCAGGGCACACAGTGCCAGCTGCAGTGGTGTGCTGGAGGGTTCAGTGCTGCTCCTCAGCCCTGCAAAGCCTGTTGCATGGGAATCCCCAGAGGGTAAGGGGGAGGGAGCAGTGAGGGGTGTTTGCCTGGAGCAGCCAGGGATGTATTTTTAGTGGAAGGGACATCTCCAGTCGTGGGATAACAGCTGCACAGTTTCAAAATTCCTCTGACAAGATGTAGCCAGGTCCAGACTGTAGGCTTTGGGGCTTTGTTTTTTTTCCAGGCTTCAAGTGCCTTCAACCAATCTCTTGCTCCCTGGGTGTACTTTTCAAAGCACAGCTGCCCTCCTGCTGCATTGATGAGTTGTGAAAGTGAGCAGCTCCCTGCTACCATCCATGTTGTGCCCTAAGCATGGAGCAAGATCCGCTGAATCCTACTGGAGAAACCTTTTTGTCACACAGAATCGGCTGAATCCCTCCCTCAGTTCTGGGAGGAGGCTCTCTGTGGGGTTTTGGGTGCTGGAAATGGTGCAGATCATGCCCTCCCTCTTTGCTGATTTTGAAATGCAGCTGAGAAAGGGAGGCTGAAGCTGGGTCTTGCGTGGAGCCAGGATTTTCCAAGGCCCAGCATGTGCAGGATCTCTGTTCTGTGCCGTGCCCAGCAAAGGCAGCCTCCCTCCTCTCCCGGCTTGAACTTGGGATAGGAGCATGAACCTGTGGGAATAGCCATTCCATTGAGGGATGGAAAGATTGCTATGGCTTGTTGGGTTTTTGTTTTGTTTTGTTTTTAATGTTTGTTTGCTGAGAGAGAATCCTGGGGACAGGGAGAAGGAGCCCTGGGTAAACAGTGGGAGCCCAGTGCCCGTGGTCTGAGCAGAGCCATGTGGGGTCAAGCACAGTGTGGGACCCAGGCTGGACAATGTGGGAACGCAGCCATCTGCTTCCCATGCTCAGCCTTGGGGGGAAGGAAACTGCATTGAAATGCAGCACAACTGCTGCCCTGACTTACATTTCCAGAGAGAAGAACTGCTGCAGTCAGCTCAGGACTCGCAGGAACCTGTGAGGCCTTGGGAACTGGCTGCAGTTTGAGGCAAGCCAAGGCTCCTACCCGCTCTGGCAGGGAAGCTCTTGGAAAATTTGCTGCTAAAAGCACTGGTTTCAGGCAGGTATTATCAATGCCTCCCCCTGCTGCCGCCCCTTTAGTGTGCACAGTGCAGCCTCTGACACACCTGCAGTCAGCACTGTCCTCAGCTTCACTCCTCCTTTTCAAGAGAGACCTGGGATCAGCCTAACTGTGCTGCCGAGAGCTGCTGCCCTTCCTCCAGGTGCTCTTGTGAGGCTGAGGGAGGTGCAGTGCCAGGGACTGCAGCCTGCCTTCCCCACTTGGTTCAGCAGAGCTGCCCTTGAGCATGTCTGAACACTGTGCTGTTCCTGAGTCCTCCTGTGCCATCTGGCTGGCAGACGTTCTGCAGGACAGGCCTAGCCATTCCCTGCTACAAGGCTGCTCCTTTGCCAGGGAGGAGGAACTGCCCCAGCCTTCAAAGAGAGAGGCAGTGGTGTTCATCATCACGGATGGCAGCAGTGCTGCTGCTTATCCAGGCTGCAAGACCTGTGTGCATGCCCAAGTGGGCTGCTGCAGGAAAAGAACACAGATGAAAACCGTTGGTTTCCCTGCTTTTCTGTCACCTATTCACTGCCTAAAGGGCCATAGGTGGCATCCCGTGTCCCCGTGGGGGCTGTGGTGCACAGCAGGCCGAGGGCCCATCTAAGACGCAAGCGCTGGGGTTCTTGCTGTCTGCTGGGAAACCGCTTGGGTGGCAGGGGTGGCCGAAGGGTGCCGCTGTAACTGCCCTCTGCTCTGCTCTGCAGGTACAATGGCTTGGTGACAGGCTCTCGAGCTAAAGGCATCATTGCCATCTGCTGGGTGCTGTCTTTCATCATCGGCTTGACGCCAATGCTGGGGTGGCACAATCGCGCCCAGATCGAGGAGCTGGGTTCCAACAGGTCCTCTCCCATCAACTGCAGCAACAGCATGGTGGCCTGTCTCTTCGAGGCGGTGGTCACCATGGAGTACATGGTCTACTACAACTTCTTTGCCTGCGTGCTCCTGCCCCTCCTCCTCATGTTCGGGATCTACCTGAAGATCTTCATGGCCGCTCGGCGGCAGCTGAAGCAGATGGAGAACAAGATGGTGCACGGCGAACGCTCCCGCTCCACCCTGCAGAAGGAGGTGCACGCAGCCAAGTCTTTAGCCATCATCGTGGGGCTGTTTGCGGTCTGCTGGCTGCCGCTGCACATCATCAACTGCTTCACCCTTTTCTGCCCAAACTGCGCCCACGCTCCCCTCTGGCTGATGTACCTGGCCATCATCCTGTCTCACGCCAACTCCGTCGTCAATCCCCTAATTTATGCCTACCGCATCAGGGAGTTCCGCTACACCTTCCGCAAAATCATCAGCCAGCACATCCTGGGCCGCAAGGAGCCCTTCCCGGCAGGAGCAGCCGGCTCCAGGACTTCCACGCCCGGCGGGGACGCGGAGAACGCCAGCATCCGCCTCAGCCAGTACGCGCTGGAGCTCTGCCCCAACGGAGAGCTCCACGGGGACGCCGAAAAGCAGGACCTGAGCAAATGCAAAGCTGCCTTGGAGTGGCACCAGAATGGAAACGCTCTGGACGTGGAGACAAACGGGCACCTCCCGCACTCCTGCAAGAACGGGATGCTCGCAGCGGCAGGCAGGACCAGGGAGCTTCCCAGTGAGGAGCCCCTCGATGCCCAGCTGCCTTACTCGGAGCTGGAGAGAGCAGCCCTTGCAGCGGCTGACGTGTCCTGATGAGACTTTCAGAGTCTTCCTGGTAGAATCCTGGTTTGATTTTTTTTGTTGGTGACCTCTGCCGTGGCAGAAAGGGAGGCTGGGGGGCGGGGGGAGAGGTGTGTATTCTGATCCCTGTGGAGGAAAAAGGGTCCCTGGCCAGGACTGTTGGGATGATCCTAATCCTAGACTGGACAACAGCCAAGAGCCCACTGAAATGGACTAAGGAAGGAGGGACACCTTACCCACCCGTGGCCTGTCACCAAGAGCAGTGCCAAGGTCGAAGGTGGTATTCCAAGTTCAGCACTGGTTGACCTGCCGGTGCAGGCCACCTCACCACATGGTGCTGTGCCTTGTGCCTGTGCTTGTGTGTGGGGCTCGCTGCCTGCCCCCAGGAACAAAAACATGGCTGGAGGCGTTCCCTGAGCCGCCAGCAGCAGCAGGGAAGGGGCCTTAGTACTTTGGCCCTGCAACAAACAGAAGGGGGATAGCAACATCTGTTGGTCAGGATGGATGCTAGCAGCTGCTTGGAGAGGGAAGGAATTTACCTGCGGGTACCTCCAACCGTGGCATTTTTGTCTTTCAGTTCATGTTTTTAAAGCTGATCCTGCAGTGGGCTGCTGGAATGGGTTTTGTGTCTGGATGAGTTTGTGTTAAGTTATAAGAGATGGGCAACAGCTCAGATCCACTCCCTGAGCACTCAATGCTCCAGGTGCACAGGGCAGATGTAACTTAAAGCTGCCCACTTGGTCTGACAGATGATGGAAGCAGAGTCTGTCCTATGGATGTGCCTCAGCAAAAGGGCTGCTAGCAGGACTTGCTGCCAGGCTTTAGTTTGTCTCCCCAGGGTGGTCATGCCCAGAGGTGCTGTGAAAAGCTGTGGGGGTTCTGTATACTCCTGGGCACTCTCTGCTTTTCTCCCCTTGTCTCTGTGCTTGCCCTCCTGAGCTCCTAGAATGCAAATTCATTCCATGGCCCCAGATCTGTGTGAGGAGAGCTTATGTCCCATATTTCGGTCATATTGCTCCTCATTCTGAAGGCTTTGGGATTTTCTTCCTTCTCAGTGTGGGGAGGAACACCTCCACACCCAACACCTGTTTCGGAATTGCAGTGAGCTCTCTTCAAGCCTCTTTTCTCTTGTGATTGCAGGATTGTTTCTCGGTGTGCTTTACTATGGAGCCCAAAGTGCCCCTCTGGTGCAGAGGCCAGGAGAGCTGGGTCTGTGTGGTTAGCAGATGCTGCTCCTCTGAGAAGCTGAGACAGTGACATCAGTCAGCTTAGAAGCTGCATCAGGCTGTGTCAGGGAGCAGGCAGATGTGTGCTGCAGCCAGCAGGTGCACTGCTGAGATTTGTTGTGGAGGTGTTTCACAGCAGCTTGGTCACTTTCTGTGTCACTTGGGAAGCAGAGTGGCACAGCAGCTTCATTCTACCTAAACACTGGGGGTTGTTTTCCAGACAAACAATCCATACCCAACACACCAGCCCTCTGGAGAGACAGGCAGTAATTGTCCTACTGGAAAACTCAAAGTCTGCTAATTTGAGGCATCTGAAGCTTATTCCCTAGCTGAAGGCATCAGAATTATCTTCCTCCAAACCTGCATCCTCCTCTTCTCTGTCCCATATCCTTCAGCCCAGGCCAAACAATCTCACCTGCAGGAATGAGAGAGGAACTGGGTTCTTTTGTTTGAGGAAGAGCAGCCTGGGTCTGAGTGTTCTCAGTCCATGTTTCAACCCAGTTTCAGGGGTTGGAACTAGATGATCCTTGTGGTCCCTTCCATCCCTGACTGATTCTATGTTCCTTTTACATACTGAGAGCTACTCCAGTGAAAGTCTCTTGTGTCTGAGGAGCGTTCTTGCTGCCAGTCTCTCTCTACCTGGAGCTAGGAAGTAGTTTACAGTGCTGAACTTGCTCAAGTGTGCAGCTGCTCCAGGCGGGCAGAAAGCTTTCTGCCAGGTGGATGAAAAGCTGTGGCGAGAGGCAGAGTCCCTAAGGCAGGGCAGGGCAGGGCAGGGCAGCAAGCAGCGGAGTGCGGAGGCAATGGGAGTGCTGCCGGCCTGGCTGACGTCAGGTGCTGATGAGCAGCACAGCACCACCGACCCGCACTCAGCCCCCTCCCGCCGCCTGACCTGGCGGGCAGGTCCTCTGCAGGGTGACCTGGCATCTGGTTACTCCTGCGGGAACATTTCTCTGGGTGATTCGTGAGGGCTGGCTCCTCTCAGCTCCTGCAGCCGTGGCGGAGGAGCAGGGTCAGGAAGCTGGGGGGTCTGAGCTCTTGGGGCTGCGGGTGGGAGCTGCATGTTGCTAAGAATAACTGCGGATGAGATCCGGTGGCCGTGTCTGTAACAATCAGCTCCTCAGAAGAGGCAGAGCAGAGGAGGAAGTGTGGGAAAATACCAACGGTGCTGGTGCTGGAGCACAGGCACCTGCAGAAGAGGCTCCTGGGGAGCCTCAGCTGCCATCCTGAAGGGTTGGCTTGTTCCACCTTGCCTCAGCCTTCCAGCAGCCCATGGGCCTGGATTGCTTCCTATTGTTAGCTGAGGTTCTTTACTCTTCTCTTCTCAGACCCCACCTGGAGTACTTTGTACAGTTCTGGAGCCCCCAACACAAGGAGGACATTGTACTGTTGGAGCCAGTCCAGAGGAGGCCACCAGGATGCTGAGAGGGCTGCAGCAGCTCTGCTGTGAGGACAGGCTGAGAGAGTTGGGGCTCTGCAGCCTGGAGAAGAGAAGGCTGCCAGGAGACCTTCGAGTAGCCTTCCAGTATCTGAAAGAGACCTACAGGAGGTCTGGGGAGGGACTATTGACAAGGTCTTGTAATGACAGGAGGAGGAGGAATGGGTTTAAAGTGGCAGAGGGGAGATTGAAACTGGATGTTAGGAGGAAGTTCTTTTAAGTGAGGGCGGTGAGACACTGGCACAGGTTGCCCAGGGAGGTTGTGGATCACAGAAGATCCCATTCTGTGCTCCACAACCTCCCTGGAGGTGTTCAAGGCCAAGCTGGATAAGGCCTTGAGCAACCTGTTCTAGTGGGAGGTGTCCCTGCCTATGGCACAGGGGGGTTGGAACTGGCTGAGCTTTGAGATCCCTTCCAACCTGAACCATTCTATGATTCTTCACACTCCACTAGAGCAGCTGCTGCCTTGCTTGCCACAAGAATCAAGCTGATCTGTGTTGATGTGACTGAGTTAGGATTGTTCCTCTGGAAAGCCTTCCTGCCCAACCAGGTGGCTGTGTGAGCTTGCTGAGTTTTCAGATGTCTTGGGATCAGCTTTGCTGTTTGAGCTGCCCCCAAGTGTGTCCAGTCTCTTTCAATGGTGGTAGTGATCCAGAGTTAAAATGAAAAGGGTGTGTGAAGGGTCCAGGGGATGTCTGCAGGAGGAAGTGTGGGAAGGAGGAGGCATCATGGTTTAGAGAGAGTTGGAAGTCTCTAGCCACAGGAAGGAAGGGGTGGCAACTGCACCACACACTGTGTTGCCTTCTGGCAAACATGTGTCTGAGATGGGTCTTCAGAAGATGTCTCTAAAGCAGTTACTGGGGGCAGCATGAGCCTCTTGAACAAAATTTTGGTCGACTTATTTCTTGTTTCCTAAGGGTCATGATTTCAAAGCTTTCTTGCTTCAAATGGGAAAAAGAAGCTCTAGGGTCCCATCAATGAAGTGTGCTCCTTGCTTCTCCTGGCAGCACTCTCCACCCTTGAAGGCAGTGTCTCTTCCAAACTGCACAGGGCAAGGATCATCAGAAAAGTGAAATGGGATCATTTCTTTCCTAGTCTCTCCACTCATGTCCCTATTCTCATTCCAGCTGGAGAATGTTTAGCTGTTGGAATGTAATGATAGCTGTGATGGCACCAAGGAAAAGAATAAGATGATCATCAGGAGAAGCTGGAGAAGACCTCCTTGGGAATCCAAGTTGCAGTGGGTCCAGAGAGTAAGAGCTGGGGTAAGAAGAGGCTAATTTCATTGAGCTGGAACATCTCACTGAAACTGGCTCCAGCCCCATGGAGAGATGTAGAGCCTCCTTTGGCAGAAGGCATTCTGTGGAGCTCACCATTCCCTGGAGACTCTTAGGCTCCAGGGTGTATTTGCTTTATAGGCCTTTGGAGAAAGCTGAGTTTGATCAGTTGCCAGGAGTCATTTTATCAAGAGTTCTTGTGGCAGACTCCTCAACAGGGCACTGCTTTGGGTGTGTGCAAATAAACTTGCTCACAGCTTGGGCCTGCAGACTTCATCTGCAGCTCTTCAGCAGAGCAGTTTGGCATGGTGGGGCAGCTGGGGTTACTGCAGACACAAGGGGTTTGGCACTGATCCCCTTTGGTGCTAGGATGGACTTAGGAGTTACGTGGAGTAGTCTAAATCCTTGATGGGCCTTTGAAAAGGGGCTCCAGGATGCTGCTGGATGTAGAAAAAAATTCTACGGTGTGGGAGCAGGCTGGAGGGTTGCGGTGGATGGGAAATGTTGGGCATGAAGGTAGATTTGCAGAGAAGGTGTTTGGGAGGATTTCAGGGGAGCAGGAATGTGCTGAGAGGTGCTGGGGATTGCACAGATGGTGCTGGCATGAGACCCGGGTGTGACTTGCTGAGGAAGGACTGTGGGAAAGAGGTACTCTTACAGCTCTCCTGGAGTCACTGCAGAGGGTCAGCTCTGCCTGCTGTGCACAGAAGGTTGACTTCAGGTGGTCTGTAGATGAGTGAGGTAGAGCTGGTGTTTGGGGGTTCTCCTTTTTGGATAGGTTGTCACATTGCAGGAGCATTTCCAGGTCTAAACCCAAGCCTGTCTGCTTCCTGAGCATGAGCCCTACCTAAAAGCAAAGCATGGGCAGGATGTGCCTGCTGTGACAGCACTGCAAAGCAGTGAAGCTCCACCATACCTGGTGTTGGCTAAGTTTAGCTGCCTAATAGTTCTCTCCCAATTTGTTTTGGGCTTCAAAACTGCACTGAGTCATACCAGAGAGGTTTTGCTTTCCAGCTCTGAGCTTTTGGCCTTCTTTACAGTAAAACACATCAAGGGTAACTACAACCACAGCAGATCCTCAGTGTGTGCTGGTGACTATCCCTGGCAGACCTGGAGAGTGCTGCCTTAGCTGTCTGCTGGGACTGTTCACACAAGGCTGTGTTCAAACCGAGACTGGAACCTGTTCTGAGAACCTGCTTTGCTCCCCCCACTCCATCCCAGGAGCTGGAGTTCCTGCCCCTGGGCCTGTGGAGCGGTTGTCTCTGTGGCCTGCAAACCCAGGCAGCAGGAACTCCCTGCTGCACCTGCTGGCAACTAGAAAACAATTCCTCTTTTAATTTAAGTGTTTTACCAATAGAATTGTTGCTTTCCTCCTGTTTGTCACTTGGCAGTGGGAAGGGAGGGGAGGGATGGGGGTGGGGGAGAACCTGTGCATGCAGATGTATTTAAAGTGCGTTGACCAAAGGTTTTCTTGAATCTGTGAAGTTTTCCTATCTGTGAAGTCATCAGACTGCTGGGCAGTGAGGAGCCGCTGGTGCTGCTGAGTCTGTCTTGGTTACATTTCTTAATAAGCATTAAAATAATAAAATATATTTGTAAAAGGGAGTGTGAGTGCCTTTGTCCCAGGCAGATGGGGCTGGCTGGCCCTGCTCCGGGCCATTATGTTCTTAACTGTCTCCACAGACTGATCCTTCCCGAGAGCTCTCCCTGGCACTGTTCTTTTGCAGGGGCTGCTAGTGTGGATAAGGTGGCAGACCCAGCAGGACTAGAAGACTCCTCACATCTCTGACATTTGGGGACCTGTCATCTCGGCACTAAATGCTCAGAGCTGTGTAGTGAACAGGAGGCAGAGAGCTGCACCTGCCCAAACCACACATCACAAGCTGAAGGAGCCAGAACCAGACCAGTGGAAGCCTTCTGCCAGCTGTGACCAGAGCATGCCAGCCTGCCAACTCCTCTTCCACATGGCCCTGCTGCTTCACCTTTCACTTCCTTGCGAAGCCATCACAATTTCAGACCTCTGTCCTGTTCTGCCAATGCTGCTCAGGCTGAGCTTGCCCCTGCCCAGCATCAGCTAAATCAGTCTGGAAATGGAGGCAGTGAATGCAGATGCTGCGATGGTGGCTCAAGCCAGTTGTGAGCAATACTGACAGGATGAAGGAGCAATCACTCCCAGCTTTATCCAGCTGGCAGCTACCACATGTGTGCATGTGTGAGGAGATGATTGAAGGTCTGTCCAATCCAGAGCTTTTGGAAGTGATGCAAGCTCACCAGATAGCCATCAGTTACTGACCATTCCCTTGCAGCTGGGCAGAGGCCCCTCTTTGTGGAGAGGTGCTGGCACCCTGGTGCTCTGCAGCTGTTCAACCAACTGTGTAATTGAAAAGCTTTCTGATTTCCCCCCTCCTTTCACAAACAATGTGCATTTTGTTCTACAGCATCAAAGACCAGGAGCCTGGAGGAACAATAGGCATCTGCAGGAGCCCGGGGAGGGGGAACAATGGTCCTACCTGGGCTGAGGAAGAAAGTACTGAAGAGAACAGAGAGAGCTCCCATTTTAGCAACACAATCGGCCCAGTCTGGAGATGTCTGCTCAGAAATCCACGGCTTGGTTCAGTCACCCAGAGAAAGGACTCTGCAGGGCTTCTGCTGTTGACTTGGAGCTGTCTTGAGGACAGGGTAATGTGGAGTGCGGCACTGGGGAGCAGATGACATTTGTGAATGAAGTAGGATGGAGCTGTGGAAGATGTTTTCCCTACTAATGGCTGCAGAATATTTATGGCCAAAGAGCTTTTCACAGAATTTAAAGCAGCAGAATCTTCCTTGCCACTTCTGCCCCCAAGCAGGAAGCTTTGCTGCTAAGAGCAGTAGGTAGGAGTGCCTGCTGTACTCCTGACCACTGTGTGTGCCAAGGTTCAGAGAGTTAAGATCTCAGCACCTTGTCTGAGGCTCTGTGGACATCACCACTGACTCTCACAGGAAGGATTCCTACTGTCCTGCATTTGACTGAAGTGAGCAAGTGAAAAGTGAGACTCCCCACCTGTTCATTCAGGGTAGGACAGAGACCTCTGCCAGCTCAGAGTGATCTTCTCTGATCCCACAGAGAAGGCCCTCAGGTTAGACATTGTTCTTTGCAAGCTGGAGTCTCTTAGAGTAGCAAGTGGAGCTGGATGTCTCCCTAACTTCCCAGCCTCCTCTTTAGTGCTGTTTTGAGAAGAATGGGGGGACCCTGCTGAATGCTGGAGATGCTCCCTCAGAAATGACCCAGTGGATGGGGCTGTGGGAGGGGTTTTGTCAGTAAGGTGAGTCACAATCATCTCTCTGCTGTATGACTGCTGAGATCCTGCAGAGAAAGAGGTACCCAGAGCTCAGAAAATCAGGAATTAGTTTCAAGAGTTGAAGTCTTTGCAACATATAAAGTGGCCTCAGTCTGGGTCAGAGCAGCATGGGGAGTTCCCAGCAAGCCAGAGGCGAGGACTGGAGAAAGTTTTCAGTCTGCAAGTTCAGGCCAAGCCGTGTGAAAGTGAAGCTGTTTGGAGCTCAGATCCACACTGTGTGGTCCGAGTCTGTTGCACTGAACTCAGACCTGGGACTGTGGATTCTGGGAGTGTACAGCTGCAATCCAGAGAGGTGACTGCAACTTCTACAGAGCCCAGGACAATCTTTAAACCTGCCAGCTCAGACACTTGACAGCACTGGAGCTGCAATTGCTCAGGCTTTGGTTGCCAAGGACTTGCCCAGAACTTTCTGCAGCTCTGCTCTTTTTTTTTGTTTGTTTTTTCCCTTACCCAAGGCAAAGAGATTAGGAAACAGCTCATAGTGACAGGGAAGCAAATCCACATGCATGAGCTATCTTGCTGCCTTGGCTGAGGTGACGGAGATATCTTTTGGGCTGGTGTCAGTCCAGGATGTTAGTTCTAAATGGGAGTTAAGCATCTCTCAGTTGGATTGCTGGAGAACTTACAGATGCATCGTTTGGCATCACCTGGCTGTGAAAGCCTGTGCCTGTGCTCTGATCTTCCCAGGGATGCAAGGCTGTGTGCAGTGCCATGATTGCATCCAGTGAAAAAAAAAAAATCCTAATAAATGGAAATGAGCAGCCTGGATCAGTTTCTATGAAGAGTGCAAAACAAGCTTGGGCCATCTGTGGGTAGGCTGCACTCAGGGTGCCTCTTGAACCCATGTCCTGTTATTGTTGGTGTGGAACGTGAGGGTCTGGGCCAATGAAAATAAGGAAGGTGGCTTGACAGACAGAGATTTTATCTTTTGGAATCGTCATGACCTTTCTGGAGCACAACAAATAAAGTTGAGTCAGGAATTGGCAAGTGCCCTATAACATGCAGTCCTGGTGTGGGGACTCGGCAGAGTGTTCTGCTTAGCAATGCACTCCGGTAGCTTTGTTTGCCAAGTTCCTATTTTGGAGGTGTGCTGAAGGGCTGAACGGTGGCAGGTGCTGAAGCCTTCTTTGGGGCAGGTGCACTGGACACATGCTGATGCAAGCTGGGTGAAGGTCATTTTGAATCCATGCTGGTACAGCTTTTGGCCACGGGGCCATTAAAAAGCAAAGCGATGCCTTGCGGAGCAGGATGCTGGTTGCAGTGGTCTGAACCTTGGGGCAAAGAGGACTCCCAACCTTTCCCAGGGCTGTGTGACCTGTCAGGCATTCAGTCAGCACTGAACAGAATTGCTTCCTGTACTGCTGCCTCTCAGCAGCTCTGCCGTGCACGCTGGATCCTGTGATACTGAGCAGCTCCATCAGCCAGAGGCTGTGGCCAGTCTTGCAGGTGACAGGAAAGGGAGCTCTGAGACCTGCCTGCTGCCAAGCGAACCCCTGCCTTGCCAGCTCCTCTGTTAACCATGACTGTGAGCAGCCACAGCCAGGTTCTGAGCTTGCCCAGGGGGCAAGGGGCTGTGGTATTCCAGGCTCCTTTGCAGACAGCTGGGAATCACCTGCCGATAAACTGAAGTTTCTCTATGGTGGTAACGCATCAGATTGTGAAGTTATTCCACAGAGCCCAAAGACAGTGGGGAGAAGAGGACTCATGTTTGTGTTCCCAACCCCAGAGAGGATACAGGAGGAGAGCTAAAGTGAATTCACAGAGATTGTGGCGGATGCAAAGGCAGAGTCCCAGCAGTGGCAGCAGGGTGCTGGGCTGCAGGAGCACTCAGCACCTGAAGGTGAAGGGCAGCTGGCTCCCTGCTTTCCGAGGTGCCTGCCATTTGGGAGCAGTCCAGTGCTCCAAGTGTTTCCTGCCCTTCTTTATAGGCATGCCAAAAGCACTAAGAGAACAGGGTGGAGACAAAAAAAAAAAAATCTCAGACCCTCCTCAAGATCCGCCTCTTAATTCCAGAAGGATCAAAATGCTAAAGGTTGCATTAGAAAAACAGAAATAGTCTTTTCTCCCACCACTGCAAACTCAACGCCACAGCTAAAGCTGGGAGTCAGCTGCGCTCTACAGCTGCATCCTCTCTGGATCCATGAGAAATGGCATTTTGGTTTCCTTCCAGAGGAAACATACAGCAGTGTCCCTGCCTCGCACCCGGGCCTCGCAGCCTTGCAGAGCTAACCCATGCCACAGCCAGCTGCAGCTCACTTGAAACTCAAGAGCCAAGGCTTGGCAATCAAAGCTTTCCACCAGAAACCTTTCCAGCTTGCTTCCCATGCAAGCCCCCTCCCACCCTCCGTTCATAGGATCCCTCCTTCCCTGCCGTGTGGCAGACCCGGGGGGCACAGGCAGTCTGTCAGGAGCTGAGTCTGTCTCTTTCTGTGGCCCAGCGCTTTCGGAGGAGCTGCTGCAGCCAGGCTGCTGTGGCCGGGCACTGTGGGAGGGATGTGCTCGCTGGATGCTGACCGCAGGCTCTGATTCCCGAGCAGGAGGAGCTTCCCATCAGCATCTCATTCGGTAGCCTGGTGTGGGCCGCAGGATCCCTCCAGCAGGGTTTAGTGACTTCTTCCCATCAAAAGCACACTGCTGCAGCCTGGGCTCAGGGTGGCAGGGACACCTGGGTGACGCCGCAGCCTGTGTGTCAGCCAGGCCCTGCAAAAGGCTGTGGCTCTGCCTGCCACACAGACTGCACCCTCTCTGGAGGGGTTTCCTGTGGACAGAGCCACAAATCTGGTGGTTTCCAGGTGGCTGTGTTCTCTGTGCTGCATGAATCCCAGCACCGTACAACTCCTGTCCCTGTTCTGCTTCCTAAAGAGATGCATCTGCCGACGTCAGCTCCCAGGTAAGACACACAGAGGAACCTGCTGCCTCCCAGCACCTGTGGCCTTTGGCCTCTGCTGGTAGTCAGGCGTCCTAAGGAAGCTAGAAGTGACCTAAAGCTGGTTATCTGCTGATCTTGGGGCAGTTGCAGATGGAGAAGCAATGGCAGCTTTCCAGCAGGTGAGACCCTCCAGCCAGCTAGCCAGACAAGAAAAATAAACACAGGAAACAGCATCCATGCAATAAGGAAGAGAGGGGAGGCTGAGAGAGCTTTCTGCTGCCTGTGTGTTGGGGGGAAGCATGGAACTTGGAGCTCTCTCGAACAGGAGCAGATGGTGAACCTTAACCCAAAGGAAGGAGTTGGTGCCTGGGCAGAGGAAAGGAGAGAAAAGGAGGTTTCTGGTTTGCTCACACAGAGTAGGAGTTGCCCTCTGGGGTACAGGGTCTGTGGAACAAAGACCTTTGGTCCAGGTGTGGGGTGCTTTGCTTAAGGGCAGGGCCTCTGATTAGCTTCACTCTACCTGCCTGGTTCTCTTCAAAGCAGTTCTGAGGGTCTCTGTGTTGATGGAAAATCTGCTTTGGCTCTCCTGTGTAACTCATTCCCTGAACTCTTGGATTCTGCTTTGCTTCCCCTCAGACCCTGTAGGCTTTTGAGGCTCCCCCCTCATTGCTCAGAGGTTGTCCCCGATGGTGTGGCTGGGTAGCATTGTGGCAAGGCATCTGCTGTCTCCCTCCCTGTGCTCAGCAAGATGGAGAAGTCACCTGTGGGGCCCAAAATAGCCTCTGCCTGGGCAATCCAACCCCAATGGTTTTGATAGTGGTGGGGGATTCCCATGCCTGATAAAGAGGCTTTTGTTGGGAAGATCTAAGCTGTGCTGCAGGCCTTGCCAGCTGTGGAGAGCAGCAGATGGATCCACAGTTTAAAAATAGATTGAAGCAGACTTGTTCTGTCTCCTTTCTTCACCAGCTCTAAGTACAGTCCCAGAGGTGCCTGGTCAGCTGAAGCAGAGCAGAGAACTGGGTGCTTTGCAGCTGCCAGCCTGCCTGGAGCCCATTAGCTGTTTTCACAGGCAGGAATTTCTCTCTCTGCAGTCCCCTTCGCCCTACAGCTGCCCTGTGGACAATCTTACTTTGCTCACGGCTGTTGGCAGTGTGTCACATCCCACATCCTTGGGGCAGCACAGGTGGGAGAACAGGATACTTCCCTGAGACACCTCCTTCCTAACCTCTGCTATACCTTGACAGGAGAAGCAGAGGTACTGCTCTGTGGCTGTGGTTCCTGGATGAGCTCTCTGGCCGGCAGCTAAGGACATGTGCTGAAGGTGTGCAGCGGTGTGCCAGGGGTGGTTTCAGCCAGTTGCTGGTCAGGCTTCGCAGCAGTCACCATCTCTGTGTATTGCTCCTGGAAATCTCACCTTTCCCAACCCCAGCTGCAGGGGGGAACAGTTTGGAGTGCTCTGACCTTTGTTGTTGGCTGCTCGTTGCAATGCCATAAGATCATACCTAAGCTCTGAGGGGAGAACAACCTCCAAAGGCACCTGAGGCTCGTGACCCTTGTGAAAATGAGATGTCCCCTATGGCTACCTCGTGGCCTCACTGGACATCCCAGCACTTTCCACCCAGGCTTAGAAGCTTTTCGGCTCTCCAGTGTGGTGGTTTTGGTGCACAAAGGCAATTGCAAAGCTCTGTCAGTGGAGGATGTGGTCCCTCCACACTGTGCCTGCAGAGCACTGCCGAGGCCATCAGTCCTGAGAAGTGTGTTCAGATGAAACCTTCTTCTCAGCTGGCATCCCTACTCCATCCCCTCTTGCTAACTGAATAAGGACCATGTAGATGTTTCCTGAATGGGCTTTCCTGAAGCACTAATTGGATACACTCAGAGCATCTTCCAGTGCTGAATGTTCCTGAGGTAAGCTAATTGAAGGTGGATTTGCATGGGCGGGTTGGGGGGAGCAGGGCAGAGACTGCTGAGAGAGCTCAGGAAGAACAGAAGAAAACCCTTTTGTTCCTGAAAGTCCCCAAGGGTGCTGTGCCTGTTTAGACCTTGTCCCCCAGCTCCTACCTGGGCGGTGTTTTGTTGGTGGCTGCACTCCTGCTCTCCTCCTCACGTGTTGGGAGTATCTTTTCCATTTCATCTCATGCAACCTGTTCAGCTGCTTTTTCAGTTTTGCTTTGGTTTCTCCAAAAACACAGGCATTCCCAAGCCCCACGTTTGGGGCACCTAACCTGGTGTCATAATTCAGCAGCATTTCTACCATGAATCCATGTGGCTGTACCCCTGTTTCTCCTGATGACAGCTGAGAGTCATTTTTACTCCTGGTCGTTGGTTGTTAAATGTGAGCAGAGTGCTTAAGCTGGAGGGCAGGGAACACTGAGAGCTCCCTCTGCTGTCTGTGGGTTTCCAGGTTCCCAAATCGTTCGGTCCTGCTCGGTTTAAAGGTTGTGCCAAGGTGGAGATGGCACTGGGAGCTGCTCAGCCCAGGGATGACTGTAAGTGGCCCATAGCAAATACAATTACTGCTGCTGCTACCCAAGGCCCAGTGCAGCTCAGAGTGCCCTCTGAGGAGCTCTGCTGGCTCCCAGGGCACTGTGTGCACAGCCTGTGAGTGAGCATCAGTTCAGGGTAACACCCCTGAGAAGGGATGGACCTTGCAGTTCTGGGATGCAGCAGAGGATGGCCTAGACTGGCCAGGTTGGATGAGTCCTGGAGCGACCTGATCTAGTGGGAGGTGTCCCTGCCTATGGCACAGGGGGGTTGGAACTGGCTGAGCTTTGAGCTCCCTTCCAACCTAAACCATTTTATGTTTCTATTCTGGTGCAGCCTGGAAAGGTTCTGGCAAGTTGAACTGGAGAGTGCCTTGCCAGAGTGCTGGCAGCAAACTGGGTGGCAGCAGTTGTTGCCTCAGGCAGGCCAGCATGGCCTCCCTCTGCCTGTGTGTGAGGTCTCCTTTTTTCTTTTGAAGGATCTTCTCCTTTGCTTGCTTTCCCGATGGTTCCCCCAAGCTCTATCTCTGTGCAGAGCACATCGTGGAGCTGTGCTGGGGAAGGCTTCCCTGTGTTTCTCAGCTGCAACATAATCGATCCTTTGTTATGGTGTTTCAGTAGGTGCCCCTGAGGGGTGAGTAGCTCTGGTCGGGAGCAGCAAGGCTTTCTGGCCTGACAACTCACCCAAGTGCTGTTTTGCTTCACCTCGGTTCAACTGCTGACATGTCCCAGCAGGCGCAGGACGTGGAGGCTCAGCAAAGCCAAAGGGCTCATTGTCACACCAGGTAAGGCATCCCGGGTGGCTGGGCACTAGATGGCTTTCAGTGCTTCCCTCTGGTGTTTGTCAGGGATCAGACAGTGAGGTGATGAGGCACAACAGTCCACAGCCTGAATAGAAAACACTGCTCCAGCTCTCTGCCGGGCCCAAAACAGCCCTCTCAGTGCTTCCTGTGCCTGGTTGGTGCTGAACCATCCAAGAAACTTTCCCTGTGGGTTAAACCTGAAGCTCTTTGCATTTAAGAAGGGAAATGATCTTAAATGTTTTGGGCTGTTTACACATAGTGTAAAAGCAAAAAACAAACCAACAGCCATAAAAGTTAGACAAAGGAGTAACAGAAATAACAAGCCCCAATTCTGTCCTGTGCCTGAAGTCATCCAGGCCATGTGGAAGCTGTGAATGTTAAGCAGGCAGCTGAGGGACTAAATGGAAGTCATCTTAGAAGCTTGGTTTGAGTGTCTGAAGGTGAGTGAGAATATACTTCTGGGTCAAGCACACATGGGTGAGGGAAGCTGAGTCACTGCCAAATCAGACAGGGGAAGGAGTTGGATAGAGAGGTCTGAACTGGGAAGAGGTCACTGCCTAGAACAAGAATATTTAGTCTAATGCATAAGGAGAGGGAAAGGTGAAGAGAGGCCACAGGCACAGTAGTTATTTGCAAATTGCACTGTGTGGTCTCTCCCTCTGCTCATGGTAGCCACTGTGTGGAGCAGGCAGCAGATGTGCATTCTGCCCCCATCCAGCTTCCTCAGAGCTGGGCTAAGCTGCATCCCATCTGCAGGCAATCCTTGCACTGCTCCCAGCCTCTGGCCGGTGTCTGTGGCTCCAGGATAATGTTTTGAAGCTGTGGTTAGGCAAAGGGTATTTTTACCTTTTCATTCTATTGTTCTACTCAATCACGGTGCTGCAAGTAAGCATTCTTCCAGGACTGGTAATTCAAGCTCCTGGGATTCCACTTTACCAGAGAATAGTTCTTTGTACCTGTAAGCAGTGAGGAATCCTTCCACTAAGATTCTGCTTCTAGCTTGGGGAGAACTTCCGGGCAGAGAGCTACAGCTTTGTGTACACAAAGCTTCCCGGGTAGCTTCTGAGTGGTTTGGAAAGAGTGGAAAATTACACTGTTAGAAGGAAGTGTGGAAGGCCTGTCACAGCTAACACAAATGAAGCACATGAAGTGACCAGAGAAACCACCAGCAGGTGTGGGAGTGCACTGAATGCCAGGTCCAAGTGAATCTCTGTATTGTCCCTGAGTGCTGTGAGCAGCCTGCCTGACCAGTTAGAGATGGCAGTTGGTAAGGAGGCTCTGGGCCAGCAGTTTATGTCCCAGCTCCTCCACCCTGCCTGCCCCAGTTGTCCATCATGTGCCCTGCCACACTCACTCCCTGTGCTCCTCTTCCTTACATCTGTGGATGGCTCATGTCTTGCAGATCATCCATCCAGGGACCATGTTTTGTGTTTCCTTTCCATATGAGGCTGGGGATGTTTGTTCCTTCAGCAGCTCTTCCTGAGGTCCTGCAAAAATGTGGAGAGTGAGGTTCACTGGAGAGCTCCAGGCAGGCAAACGAAGGGGGCTAGCTATAGCCTCCAAAAACACCTTCTTCTGCTGTATAAAAAGAAGGGTCCCTTGTTCAGGGTCTCTCTCACCCACAAAGAGAGGCAAGCAAGAGGCAGTGCTGGTGGGATTGCAGTGCACTTGTGAAGTGTTCCTCCAGGAGACAGAGCTTTGCTCTAGGCTCATCCTCAGCAGTGGTGCTTTGTCTCTCCTGCACCTCCCCCCTTCCCCTCCTACCAACTTTAAACTGCATCTTTTGAGTAATCTTTGTTGACACAAGCCTTAGCTGTAGTTGCTGCAGGGGTTGGGAAGGCTCCTCAGGCAAGGAATGTTCAGTCCTCGGGGTCGTGGAAACCAGCCAGGAATTTCTGGTCTCCCATTCCCAAGGGCTTGAGGAGCCTGCAGAGGAAAACCAAAGGTGACCATTTCCTCAAGTGAAATGTCATTGACCTGAGCTGGAGATGTTTTTCAAGACATTTTTAAGATCAGGAGAGCAGTTTTGGACACGTGACTGGTAGCTTGGTGGAGAAGTGATCATTTTGAATTCTAGGCAATGTGGGAAACTGTCATTCAAAAAAAAAAAAAAAGGAAAGCATCAGGCCCTGTCTCTTTCCAAGCCTTCAGAGATTTTTTTTTTCCCCCCTCCACTTGAGCCATGAGTGTGACTTGTTCAGTGACAGAGGTGGATGAACAGCCCAGGTATCATTTCTTGCATGTCTGAACATAAAACACCAAGGCAGGCCAAAAACTCTATGCCAGCTGATCCCTGATGTGTCACTCTGGAGGAGAAGGGAGGTGACAGTGGGACCAAGGCTCTGTAGGACTGATATCTTAACAGCTCTCATGGGAGGAAGGACATATTCAACCTAATAGGATAATGGAATAATAAGTTGAATATATCAGCTCTGACACAGACCAGCTGGTGGCTGTAGACGCAAATAACCTAAGGAAAACAAATTTGCAGTGCTTCAGGAAATGGCTATATGCATGCAGTGGAGGGAAGGGGGGCAGCAGGCTGCCTCGTGTGGAGAAGACAAAAGATAAAAGCCCTTCTTTGGCTGTGGGAGCAGTGTCTCATTGTTCCTGGAAAGGACTACATTCCACCCTCAATGACACTTGGGACTATAAATTTAGTAGTCTTCTCCTCTGCACCCACAGGACTCTGTGCTGTGAGGTTGGACCAGAGGCCCAGTATGGAGTCCAGATGACAAAAATCCTCAAAACAAACAAACAAAAAAACCTCCTACAGTTACTGCTGCAAATTTCCTCACAAATTACTGGTACAGGAGCTACTGCTAGGCAGGAAAAGTACCTCCACTAGCCCATATTCCACAATCTCTTCTCTTCCTTCTTTCTGCTGCCTTTGTGTTTCTAATCCATCTTTCCGTCTTTGCCAATCACTTTAAATTCCATTCTCCACAGAGTGCCATGAAACAGTTAACAGAGATTTTTTATTCTTTTCTTTTTTTTTTTTTTTTTTTACCTTCATAAAACAGTCTTCATGTTTTGGAGCCTGGGTGGAAGGTAATTACTTGTTAGAGCTTTGATTTCAGGCTCTCTGTGTTCTTCAGCACATGCTATTTCAGCTGCTCCATTCTAATCATGTGTGAATTACCTCCTTTAAACCTGTTAAAGACAAAAATTGATTTTTTTTCTTTCTAAATGAAAGCTGACTTCTAGAGCTGGGGCACTTCAGGCAAACCATGCCCAGCTGGTAGATGAATGCATAGCCAGAAAGGCAGCAAGATGCTTTCGCTGCCTCTCCCAAGTCAAGAGTTACATATTGTGTCTTCAAGTGATCTTCATCTCTGTGCTGTGCTTAGAACCCAACTGGCCAGAGCTCAGTATTCTGTGTGACACTATCACAAGAGGTGACTCCAGGTTCCTTCTGCATGGGAACAACATGAGACAAACGACCCAACTGGCCAGAGCTCAGTATTTCGTGTGACATCACCATGAGAGATGACTCCAGGTTCATTCTGCTGTGGCAGATAAAAGAACCAGCAAGTGAACTGCTAGGGAGCCTTGGGAAGAATGCTGAAGAGCTCTTGAAGAGGCCCTTCAGTCCTGCCCTGCTGCACACAGGCTCTCTGCCTTGCCAGAGGCTTTTAGCTCCTGCCGTTCCGAGGCAGCAAGCAGCAGGAGGGCAGAGTGTGACACTTCACAAACTCAGCTCCCTCCTCTGCCTGCAGCAGGGCAGCAGCATCACCCTCCTCTGGCTTTGGTAAGAGGTGCACTGATGAGGCACACTCCACTGAGGAGTTATTTCTGGCCCAGACAGAGCTGGAAGGAAGTCAGCATTGCACACAGACACTCTTTGGCCTGGGAAGGTCTGAGAACCCTTTAAACACTTGGCTCAGGAGTGGCTCTTTTCCTTTTCTCTGGGAGATTTTTGCTTTCCTGTTAATTAAACTTCTGTTTTGTCTTCCCCATGCCCTTTTGCCAGCATCTAGCTTCTTCATGAAGACACCAGTTCAACAACCTGCATTTATAGTGTCAAGCTTGGGTTACTGCTGTTTGCTTGCCAAGTGCAGCTGTGCCCATCTGCCTGATTTCACTGTTGCTGTGAGACAGATACCAGCCTGCCCTACACAGATGTGCTGCTGAGGCTTTTACGGTGTCCTTTCCACGAGCTGTCCTGGAAAGGTGGCACATTTGTCACCTTCCCACTTCTCTGGACAGAGGGCTTGTTTACACTGGATTGCAGTGGAACCTGCAGCTCCAGGGAACCGTCACTTCTGGTTGTCTGCCCTCTGGCAGAAGTGTGGAGTGTGTTACTCACAGACATTCTAAAGCAGAGCAAATCGTTTGGAAGAAAAGTCTCCAGGCTGGGTGTCCACGTAAGACCCCTCTGGATGCCTGAAATCTTGAGGGGCTGTGTTCCCAAGTATGCACCAACTCAGTGGGCAAGCTCAGCTGGAGGCTTGAAGCCTGTTTCCCACTGGTTAGCAGGCAGCACGTTGCAGCAGTGATCCCACAGACATTCTCTCTTTTCTTCCCTGCCACCCCCATCACACTGCAGCCCTAGTTCTGCTCTGCGAAACCATGAGTTGGTGAGAGGTTAAAGGGGAAGAATTTTACCATGGGGAATGTTCTGTCTCTGGGCCAGTCCATGCCATCTACTGCAGGTCCTTTTTTGGCAGTGCCCATGTGTAGAGATCTAACAGGTTTTCCATAAGAATCCTGGTGGTAGGAAGGTTCCCATCTTCTGGGAGAGACCAGCTCTGTTGTAGTTCCTTGGGTCACAGTTTACCTCCCCAGCAGTGCAAGATGTTGACTGTCAGTGGAGGTTTGTTACTCCTTTTGTGCTGCCAAGTGTGAAACTAAAGATGAATGCAGCCCTTTATTGCCTGCTGCGTGCAGGCTTTGACCTGCCTGAGGAGTATTTGGTGCCTATCCTCAAAGCTACCCACTGGGCACTCCGTGCAGTGAGCTGCCTGCAGGAACAACCCTCTGCAGCCTGCTTCTTGACTTGCTTTGAGTAACACCAAACCAAGTGGCACACTGAATCCTGCAATACTAAATGGCCAAGCTGCTAGCCACAACTGTCTCCTCTGATAAATGATGGGGCCTGAGCTATCTAATAAGCTGGCCTTGAGCAATTTGCAGAGTTTTAAACTAATTTTCAGTAGACCTTTTTTTTCCTTTTTCTTCTTTTCTTTTCCTTTTTTTTCTCTTTTCTTCTTCTCCTTTTTTTCCCTATTTTTTTCTTCTTTTGTTCTTTTTTCCTTCTTTTCTCTGTTTTTTCCCTCTTCTCTCTTTTTTCTCTTTTCTTTCCTTTTTATTTTTTCTTTCCCCCCCTCCTTTTACTCTTTTTCTTCATTTTTTTTCTCTTTATAATTTTTTCTTCCTTTTTTTTCTTTTTATTTTTTTCTTTTATTTATTTTTCTTTCTTTTTCCTCCTTCCAGGCAATGTGACGCTCCTGTACCCTGCATTTGGTTTTAACTTGGATGGCTCTAAGGTAGCTTTTCGAGTTTGTTTTACAGCCACATCCTTCACAGAGGGTTAAGTGACTGAAAATTGCCCTTTTCAGAATTTCAGATAAGTTCCCATCCCTTTCCATATGCCACCCCTATGGACTTTATCAGTGCTTTCCCAAAGTGTATGGAATTCACAAAGAGCTCCCACTCAGAGGGGAAATCCTTGAGGTTTTAGGACCTCAAGGATAAATTTAAAACCATCTTTCTCGAAAACAGATTATTCAATCCCAAACTAGATATCTGCTGATTCCATTTTCTGACAGTATTCCCGCCAGGAATTTGGCACTACAGAAACCTCATGTGCCAGACCCTGCCTCATATCTGCTTGGAAACAGCTAACTTCTGCAAGGCTGGAAACAAAAATGTCTCTCTCCTATTTCGAGGGGAAGGGCATCTTCCTCTTGCCAGCTCACACCTAAGATTCATTCATTTTGCTGCAGACTACTACCCGCTTTGATGAAGGATGAGAAGATTCTATTTATGGTAGGTGCTTCAAGCCCAGGCTTCCTGAGCCCCTGCGAAACAAAGGTGCCAGATTTTATTCCTTTGTTCTTTTAATAAACTCCCCTCCCCTCCTTTCCTGCTGCTTTGCTTGCTTTCTCATGCGTTCAGTGGTTGGTTGTTGGTTGTTGGGTTTTTTTTCTCCCCCTTTCTCTCTTTGTTCCAGTTTATCAGCGATTTACACACAGTCGTTTCCCAGACTCTGCAGCAGAACCAGCAGTGACCTTTTGAGGCCGGGAGCAATCGCGGCGGCGGCAATTGAGCTGCAAGTTACGGTAATGAACGAGGCTGCTCTTAAATGTTACATCACTCCCTGGGCTTTATGAGTCCTTAGCGCTTTAATGCGCTTCCTGTGCACCACCAGATAGCCATATCCCAGGGAAGAATGAAGTTGTTAATTGGCAAAAGTGGTCAATTTGTGAGGCTCTTCTGGCTTCGGGACACATTTCCAGGTGTGACTGAGTCAAAGCTAGGGAGGAGAATATTGCTAAGCCCGACAACAGAAGGGCTCTTCCCCCAGTACGTTAACTCTTTCAAAACTGAGAGCTGAGCTTTTCCTGTGGGAGGAAGGGGAAGGTGTCTGAAAGTACCCAAAGGGTATAACCTAAAGGGAGGCTGTAGCCAGGTGGGGTTGGGCTCTTCTCCCAGGTACCCAGCCACAGAACAAGGGGGCACAGCCTCAAGGTGTGCCAGGGCAGGTATAGGCTGGATATTAGTAGGAAGTTCTTCCCAGAGAGAGTCATTGGCATTGGAATGGGCTGCCCAGGGAGGTGCTGGAGTCACTACCCCTGGAGGTGTTCAAGAAAAGCCTGGATGGGGCACTTAGTGCCATTGGTAGGGCTGGGTTGGACTGGATGATCTTGGAGGTCTCTTCCAACCTGTCTTT